>CM059814.1:53438230-53503230 GCA_030435695.1 Brachymystax lenok tsinlingensis | reverse complement strand
GAGAGAGAGAGAAAATGTGCACGTGCCTGATGACAGTGGATAAGGAGGGATGTGAAATCTGATGGAGACATTTATTCTTCTATTGTTTCGTAATTCTTTTTTTGCAGATGTGCAGAACGAACTCCAACCTTCCTTCCTGCGCCGTGTGGACGTAGGCTTTGTAATGACAGTAATTTCCTCTGTGCTGCAGAGAGGGAGAGGTAGAGACATGATGCAGTTTGTAAGTCCTACGTCATGCTGTGTGAAAACTCTTAGAAAGGTGTTATCTAGGACCAAAAATGTGTTATTTGACTGTCCCCCTTTGAAGAACCCTTTTTGGTCCCAGGTAGAAGCTTTTTGGGTTCCATGTAGAACCCTTTTGGGTTCCATGTAGAACCATCGGTGAAAAAGGTTCTAGATGGAACTCTCCCCATGAAGACATAACAACAGGCCTAAGCTTGTCTAACAGTTAGCCAGGAGAAGAATGGCATGACGTCCATAAGAGATGTGTTAGCCAGTAGCAGAATGGCATGACGTCCATAAGAGATGTGTTAGCCAGTAGCAGAATGGCATGATGTCGATAAGAGATGTGTTAGCCAGTAGCAGCATGGCATGACGTCCATAAGAGATGTGTTAGCCAGTAGCAGAATGGCATGACGTCCATAAGAGACATGTTAGCCAGTAGCAGAATGGCATGACGTCCATAAGAGATGTGTTAGCCAGGAGAAGAATGACATGACGTCCATAAGAGATGTGTTAGCCAGTAGCAGAATGGCATGACGTCCATAAGAGATGTGTTCGCCAGTAGCAGCATGGCATGACGTCCATAAGAGACGTGTTCGCCAGTAGCAGCATGGCATGACGTCCATAAGAGACATGTTAGCCAGTAGCAGCATGGCATGACGTCCATAAGAGACATGTTAGCCAGTAGCAGCATGGCATGACGTCCATAAGAGATGTGTTAACCAGGAGAAGAATGGCATAATCTGTGCTTCTGCTAATAAAGAACACTCTTGTGTAATAGCACATGATGCATCCGGTGTTGGGTGGTATGCTCCTGGGGTAAGAAAGCGTGTCTGAGAATGAAATCTCCTTATTCTGCAATCTCAGCTGTTTCTGGCGAGGCAGCGTAGAGGAGTAGAGACACAAGCTCCCGTCTCCCCCAAAAACACGACGCTCATCAGAGGCGCAGTTTTAAAGTCAACACAGAGAGAGACTGGTAAACTCGCTGCGTTTCTGTTTTTTTTGGGGAGAATAGTTACATAATCACCGGAGACTGACTTTTTGACTTGAAAACAAATACTGCAACTATGACACTGGACTGCTGCCATTAGACTAAATGGGACTATAGATGTTTTGCTTATTCCCCTCGTCACTCAGTGTGTTATGATCACAAGGGACAGAACTACCTGGAGTTTGGAACAACATGTTCTTAAACTGTTGTACTGTGATGTTTAGGCTGATGTTGGTGTCTGCCGGTACATTAGTCAAAACTGTATGAATTCTAACAACGTCTCACCACTACAACCACCGTGTACAGCCTACTATAGTCCTACAACCACCGTGTACAGCCTACTATAGTCCTACAACCACCATGTACAGCCTACTATAGTCCTACAACCACCATGTACAGCCTACTATAGTCCTACAACCACCATGTACAGCCTATAATAGTCCTACAACCACCATGTACAGCCTATAATAGTCCTACAACCACCATGTACAGCCTATAATAGTCCTACAACCACCATCTACAGCCTATAATAGTCCTACAACCACCATCTACAGCCTATAATAGTCCTTCAACCACAATGTACAGCCTATATTAGTCCTACAACCACCATGTACAGCCTATAATAGTCCTTCAACCACCATCTACAGCCTATAATAGTCCTACAACCACCATGTACAGCCTATAATAGTCCTACAACCACCTTCTACAGCCTATAATAGTCCTACAACCACCATGTACAGCCTATAATAGTCCTACAACCACCAACCACCATGTACAGCCTATAATAGTCCTACAACCACCATGTACAGCCTATAATAGTCCTACAACCACCATGTACAGCCTATAATAGTCCTACAACCACCAACCACCATGTACAGCCTATAATAGTCCTACAACCACCATCTACAGCCTATAATAGTCCTACAACCACCATCTACAGCCTATAATAGTCCTTCAACCACCATCTACAGCCTATAATAGTCCTACAACCACCATCTACAGCCTATAATAGTCCTACAACCACCATCTACAGCCTATAATAGTCCTACAACCACCATCTACAGCCTATAATAGTCCTTCAACCACCATCTACAGCCTATAATAGTCCTACAACCACCATCTACAGCCTACTATAGTCCTACAACCACCATCTACAGCCTATAATAGTCCTTCAACCACCATCTACAGCCTATAATAGTCCTACAACCACCATCTACAGCCTATAATAGTCCTACAACCACCATCTACAGCCTACTATAGTCCTACAACCACCATGTACAGCCTATAATAGTCCTACAACCACCATCTACAGCCTATAATAGTCCTACAACCACCATCTACAGCCTATAATAGTCCTACAACCACCATCTACAGCCTACTATAGTCCTACAACCACCATGTACAGCCTATAATAGTCCTACAACCACCATCTACAGCCTATAATAGTCCTACAACCACCATGTACAGCCTATAATAGTCCTACAACCACCATGTACAGCCTATAATAGTCCTACAACCACCAACCACCATGTACAGCCTATAATAGTCCTACAACCACCATCTACAGCCTATAATAGTCCTACAACCACCATCTACAGCCTATAATAGTCCTTCAACCACCATCTACAGCCTATAATAGTCCTACAACCACCATCTACAGCTTACTATAGTCCTACAACCACCATCTACAGCCTATAATAGTCCTACAACCACCATCTACAGCCTATAATAGTCCTTCAACCACCATCTACAGCCTATAATAGTCCTACAACCACCATCTACAGCCTATAATAGTCCTACAACCACCATCTACAGCCTATAATAGTCCTACAATCACCATGTACAGCCTATAATAGTCCTACAACCACCATCTACAGCCTATAATAGTCCTACAACCACCATCTACAGCCTATAATAGTCCTACAACCACCATCTACAGCCTACTATAGTCCTACAACCACCATGTACAGCCTATAATAGTCCTACAACCACCATCTACAGCCTATAATAGTCCTACAACCACCATGTACAGCCTATAATAGTCCTACAACCACCATCTACAGCCTATAATAGTCCTACAACCACCATGTACAGCCTATAATAGTCCTACAACCACCATGTACAGCCTACAATAGTCCTACAACCACCATCTACAGCCTACTATAGTCCTACAACCACCATGTACAGCCTATAATAGTCCTACAACCACCATCTACAGCCTATAATAGTCCTACAACCACCATCTACAGCCAATAATAGTCCTACAACCACCATCTACAGCCTATAATAGTCCTACAACCACCATCTACAGCCTATAATAGCCCTACAACCACCATCTACAGCCTATAATAGTCCTACAACCACCATCTACAGCCTATAATAGTCCTACAACCACCATCTACAGCCTATAATAGTCCTACAATCACCATGTACAGCCTATAATAGTCCTACAACCACCATCTACAGCCTATAATAGTCCTACAACCACCATCTACAGCCTATAATAGTCCTACAACCACCATCTACAGCCTACTATAGTCCTACAACCACCATGTACAGCCTATAATAGTCCTACAACCACCATCTACAGCCTATAATAGTCCTACAACCACCATGTACAGCCTATAATAGTCCTACAACCACCATCTACAGCCTACTATAGTCCTACAACCACCATCTACAGCCTATAATAGTCCTACAACCACCATCTACAGCCTATAATAGTCCTACAACCACCATCTACAGCCTATAATAGTCCTACAACCACCATCTACAGCCTATAATAGTCCTACAATCACCATGTACAGCCTATAATAGTCCTACAACCACCATCTACAGCCTATAATAGTCCTTCAACCACCATGTACAGCCTATAATAGTCCTTCAACCACCCTCTACAGCCTATAATAGTCCTACAACCACCCTCTACAGCCTATAATAGTCCTACAACCACCCTCTACAGCCTACTATAGTCCTTCAATCACCATGTACAGCCTATAATAGTCCTACAACCACCCTCTACAGCCTACTATAGTCCTTCAATCACCATGTACAGCCTATAATAGTCCTACAACCACCATCTACACCCTATTCCCTATCTAGTGCACTATTGTTGACCAGGGCCATTAGCGTTCTGTGTCAAAGTAGTGTACTATATAAGGAATAGGGTGTCGTTTGGGATGAAAGCCAGTCCCTAACACCATGCAGAGTACAGTGGCTTATCACGTTAATGATTATTGACTTGCTCCTCAACCATCAATAGCATCACCTCAGCTTTACAGACTGGATTCCTGGAGACTCCATCACATTAAGCCAGTGGAGAAGGCACCGCCGAGTGGCTATGTGGACAAGGCACCGCTGAGTGGCTAGGTGGAGAAGGGCACCACTGAGTGGCCTGTGGAGAAGGCACCGCTGAGTGGCCTGTGGAGAAGGCACCGCTGAGTGGCTAGGTGGAAAAGGGCACCACTGAGTGGCTACGTGGAGAAAGCACCGCTGAGTGGCCTGTGGAGAAGGGCACTATGTAGGGAAAAGGGTGCCATTTCAGTCGCATCCATAGCTGCACATCAACAACAGACAGATGGCAAGATATAGTTAAAAAATCTAAATACTACATCCAGAGTCCATCAGAATCCCTCAGTATGTCAGTGTCCATCAGAATCCCTCAGTATGTCAGTGTCCATCAGAATCCATCAGTATGTCAGTGCCCATCAGAATCCATCAGCACGTCAGTGTCCATCAGAATCCCTTAGTGTGTCAGTGTCCATCAGAATCCCTCAGTACATCAGTGTCCATCAGAATCCCTTAGTACGTCATTGTCCATCAGAATCCCTTAGTACATCAGTGTCTATCAGAATCCCTCAATACATCAGTGTCCATCAGAATCCATCAGTACGTCAGTGTCCATCAGAATCCCTTAGTACATCAGTGTCCATCAGAATCCCTTGGTACATCAGTGTCCATCAGAATCCCTCAGTATGTCATTGTCCATCAGAATCCCTTAGTATGTCAGTGTCCATCAGAATCCTTCAATACATCAGTGTCCATCAGAATCCCTTAGTACATCAGTGTCCAACAGAATCACTCAGTACATCAGTGTCCATCAGAATCCCTCAGTACGTCAAAGTCCATCAGAATCCATAAGTATGTCAGTGTCCATCAGAATCCCTCAGCATGTCAGTGTCCATCAGAATCCCTCAGTATGTCAGAGTCCATCAGAATCCATAAGTATGTCAGTGTCCATCAGAATCCCTCAGCACGTCAGTGTCCATCAGAATCCCTCAGTATGTCAGTGTCCATCAGAATCCCTCAGCACATGAGTGTCCATCAGAATCTCTTAGTACATCAGTGTCCATCAGAATCCCTCAATACATCAGTATCCATCAGAATCCCTTAGTACATCAGTGTCCATCAGAATCCCTCAGTATGTCAGTGTCCATCAGAATCCATCAGTATGTCAGTGTTCATCAGAATCCCTCAGCACGTCAGAGTCCATCAAAATCCCTCAGTATGTCAGTGTCCATCAGAATCCATCAGTATGTCAGTGTTCATCAGAATCCCTCAGCACGTCAGAGTCCATCAAAATCCCTCAGTATGTCAGTGCCCATCAGAATCCATCAGTATGTCAGTGCCCATCAGAATCCATCAGTATGTCAGTGCCAATCAGAATCCATCAGTATGTCAGAGTCCATCAAAATCCCTCAGTATGTCAGAGTCCATCAAAATCCCTCAGTATGTCAGTGTCCATCAGAATCCATCAGTATGTCAGTGTCCATCAGAATCCATCAGTATGTCAGTGTTCATCAGAATCCATCAGTATGTCAGTGTCCATCAGAATCCATCAGTATGTCAGTGTCCATCAGAATCCATCAGTATGTCAGTGTCCATCAGAATCCATCAGTATGTCAGTGTTCATCAGAATCCATCAGTATGTCAGTGTCTATCAGAATCCATCAGTATGTCAGTGTCCATCAGAATCCATCAGTATGTCAGTGTCCATCAGAATCCATCAGTATGTCAGTGTCCATCAGAATCCATCAGTATGTCAGTGTTCATCAGAATCCATCAGTATGTCAGTGTCCATCAGAATCCATCAATATGTCAGTGTCCATCAGAATCCATCAGTATGTCAGTGTCTATCAGAATCCATCAGTATGTCAGTGTCCATCAGAATTGTTTTATTTATTTATTGTACCTTTATTTAACTAGGCAAGTCAGTTAAGAACAAATTCTTATTTTCAATGACGGCCTAGGAACAGTGGGTTAACTGCCTGTTCAGGGGCAGTGTCCATCAGAATCCCTCAATACATCAGTGTCCACCAGAATCCCTCAATACATCAGTGTCCATCAGAATCCCTCAATACATCAGTGTCCATCAGAATCCCTTAGTACATCAGTGTCCATCAGAGTCCCTTAGTACATCAGTGTCCAACAGAATCACTCAGTACGTCAGTGTCCATCAGAATCCCTCAGTACGTCAGAGTCCATCAGAATCCATAAGTATGTCAGTGTCCATGAGAATCCCTCAGCACGTCAGTGTCCATCAGAATCCCTCAGTATGTCAGAGTCCATTAGAATCCATAAGTATGTCAGTGTCCATCAGAATCCCTCAGCACGTCAGTGTCCATCAGAATCCCTCAGTATGTCAGTGTCCATCAGAATCCCTCAGCACATGAGTGTCCATCAGAATCTCTTAGTACATCAGTGTCCATCAGAATCCCTTAGTACATCAGTGTCCATCAGAATCCCTTAGTACATCAGTGTCCATCAGAATCCCTTAGTACATCAGTGTCCATCAGAATCCTTCAAAACATCAGTGTCCATCAGAATCCCTTAGTACATCAGTGTCCATCAGAATCCCTCAGTACATCAGTGTCCATCAGAATCCCTCAGTACATCAGTGTCCATCAGAATCCCTCAGTACATCAGTGTCCATCAGAATCCCTCAATACATCAGTGTCCATCAGAATCCCTCAGTACATCAGTGTCCATCAGAATCCCTCAGTACATCAGTGTCCATCAGAATCCCTCAGTACGTAACCCTCAGTAAGAGTTTACGATAAAAACCCTTTGAAAACTAAGAATTTGCTTTATGGTAATAACTGCCCTAGATCTGTTGATGTAATGTACAGTAGCTGTAAGAAAGGGGGATCTGGAAGGGTTCTTGGTCCTCGAGGACTCCCTGCACTTCTAGGTTGAATAAGACACATTTACTAGTCACAAAGTATTCAGACCCATTGACTTTTTCCACATTTTGTTACATTACAGCCTTCTTCTAAAATATATTTTTTTAATGTGTCATCAATCTACACACAATGCCCCATAATGACAAAGTGAAAACAAATGTGTATAAAAAATGTATAAATGCAAAAATTAAATGGAAAAACCTGATTTACATAAGAATTCAGACCCTCTGCTACGAGACTCGAAATTGACCACAGGTGCATCCTGTTTCCATTGACCAGCCTTGAGATGTTTCTATAACTTGATTGGAGTCCACGGAGGTGACCAAGAACCCGATGGTCACTCTGACAGAGCCGTGGAGTTCCTCTGTGGAGATGGGAGAACCTTCCAGAAGGACAACCATCTCTGCAGCAATCCACTGCAGCAAGGCCTTAATGGTAGAGTGGCCAGACTGAAGCCACTCCTCACTAAAAGGCGCATGACAGCCTGCTTGGAGTTTGCCAAAAGACACCGAATGGACTCAAACCATGAGAAACAAGATTCTCTGGTCTGATGAAACCAAGATTGAACTCTTTGCTCTGAATGTCAAGCGTCACCTCTGGAAGAAACCTGGCACCATCCTTACGGTGAAGCATGGCGGTGGCAGAATCATGCTGTGGGGATGTTTTTCAGCGGCAGGGACTGGGGAGACTAGTCAGGATCGAAGGAAAGATGAACGGAGAAAAGTACAGAGAGATCCTTGATGAAAACCTGCTCCAGAGCGCTCAGGACCTCAGACTGGGGCGAAGGTTCACCTTCCAGCAGGACAACGACCTTAAGCACACAGCCAAGACAACACAGGAGTGGCTTCGGGACAAGTCTCTGAATGTCCTTGAGGAGGTCTAAATAGTTATGTAAATGTGATTTGTTTAAATTACACATTTGCAAAACTGTCTTAAAAACGTTTTTTGCTTATTCATTATGGGGTATTGTGTGTAGATTGATACAGATTATAATTTGTTCTAATCATGTTTAGATCAAGGCCATAATGTAACAAAATGTGGAAAAAGTCAAAAGGTCTGAATACTTTCCAAATGCACTTGTGGACATTTGTGGACATAAATCCTACCTATTGCACCCTCTTAATATAATGACACAGTGTCTTATTATACTGAATGTCTCCTGTCATTTCCTTACTTAATGCTGCAACCAACCAACCAACCAGCCAACAAGCCAACCAGCCGGCCAGCCAGCCAGCCAACCAACCAACCAGCCAACCAGCCAGCCAGCCAGCCAACCAGCCAACCAGCCAACCAGCCAACCAGCCAGCCAACCAGCCAACCAGCCAACCAGCCAACCAACCAACCAGCCAACCAGCCAGCCAACCAGCCAACCAACCAGCCAGCCAACCAACCAGCCAACCAGCCAGCCAGCCAGCCAGCCAACCAGCCAACCAGCCAACCAACCAGCCAGCCAGCCAGCCAGCCAGCCAACCAGCCAACCAGCCAACCAGCCAACCAGCCAGCCAACCAACCAGCCAGCCAACCAGCCAACCAGCCAACCAGCCAGCCAACCAGCCAACCAACCAGCCACCAACCAGCCAACCAGCCAGCCAACCAGCCAACCAGCCAGCCAACCAGCCAACACAATGTATTGGTTTGAAATATGGCCCCAGGTCATAGCGTGTAACAGCCACCGAGCCAAAACAACTTAATAGATTAATTGGGAGCCAACAACGATAATGAGGCCTTTGGGGTTCTAACAATGATTCCACCCCTCGTCAACGGTTGCAACATCAGACCCAGCCGTGTGTATGTGCGTGCGTGTGTGTGTGTGTGTCGTGCTGTGAAATCTAGATAATTAGTCCTTGAATGTTGTGTCACTGTCCAAGAATTAGCAGGAGGAGAATGGCAAACAAGGCTCATTAGAAATGGTGGTTGGTGGTGGTGATGGGTTCAGTCAGTATGAAGGAAGGGGGTTGGTGGTGGTGGTGGGTTCAGTCAGTATGAAGGAAGGGGGTTGGTGGTGGTGGTGGTGGGTTCAGTCAGTATGAAGGAAGGGGGTTGGTGGTGGTGGTGGGTTCAGTCAGTATGAAGGAAGGGGTTGGTGGTGGTGGGTTCAGTCAGTATGAAGGAAGGGGGTTGGTGGTGGTGGTGGGTTCAGTCAGTATGAAGGGAGGGGTTGGTGGTGGTGGTGGGTTCAGTCAGTATGAAGGAAGGGGGTTGGTGGTGGTGGTGGGTTCAGTCAGTATGAAGGAAGGGGGTTGGTGGTGGTGGTGGGTTCAGTCAGTATGAAGGAAGGGGGTGGGTGGAGGTGGGTTCAGTCAGTATGAAGGAAGGGGGTGGGTGGTGGTGGGTTCAGTCAGTATGAAGGAAGGGGGTTGGTGGTGGTGGTGGTGGGTTCAGTCAGTATGAAGGAAGGGGGTTGGTGGTGGTGGTGGGTTCAGTCAGTATGAAGGAAGGGGGTTGGTGGTGGTGGTGGGTTCAGTCAGTATGAAGGATGGGGGTGGGTGGAGGTGGGTTCAGTCAGTATAAAGGAAGGGGGTTGGTGGTGGTGGTGGGTTCAGTCAGTATGAAGGATGGGGGTTGGTGGTGGTGGGTTCAGTCAGTATGAAGGGAGGGGGTTGGCTCGAGGTTGGATTTTCCCTAAATAGCGCACTACTTTGCTCATATCGGGAATATGGTGCTATTTGGAACACAGCCTGTGTGTCTGGTTCATTTCCAGTCATGCACCATAGCAGGCAAACACATGACTTCTGATGTTTCTATAGAGATAATGTCTCACCATGTCTCATTTCCAGTCAGGCACCATAGCAGGCTAACACAAGACTTCTGATGTTTCTATAGAGATAATGTCTCACCATGTCTCATTTCCAGTCAGGCACCATAGCAGGCTAACACAAGACTTCGGATGTTTCTATAGAGATAATGTCTCACCATGTCTCATTTCCAGTCAGGCACCATAGCAGGCTAACACATGACTTCGGATGTTTCTGTAGAGTTAATGTCTCCTCCAGGTCAAGCATCATGTTCAGTGTCCCCAACCCCTCCACCACTCCTTGACCTTCCCACTAGGTCGTACACTCGTCTGATGACACAACGTCGCATCATTCCCTGACCTCATACTGTTAAAGCAACAACAACACATGGCCCCCCCCGATTGGGAACTGGAGTGTTCCCGCTCCTCTCCAGTCATCCACGTTCACCAATTAGCTGGCCAGTGATTGGCCTACCAGCCAACCAGATGATCAACCTTCATATTGGCATAGAGTGAGTTCCGTGGGCCCTAATCAAAACTATTGCTTCACTAGTCCCAAATGGCACCCTATTCCCTTACATAGTGCACTACTTTTTGACCAGAGCCCTAAGTGCCCTTTTTTTAGGGAATAAGGTGCCGTTTGGGATGCTAACTAGTGAACGTGTTCTGTTCTCTAAACCTTGTAATGAGTATTGTGAATCCATTCTTCTGTTGTGTGTGTTTGTTATCCTGGTGCTTCCTGGGGCAGAGATCAGCCGTAGTTAGCTGTGTAGGGATTGTGTCCCAAATGACACCCTATATTCCCTTACATAGTGCACTACATTTTCGACCAGAACCCTAAGTGCCCGTTTTTTTTTAGGGAACCAGGTGCCATTTGGGATGCAGCTGAGACCAGCTCTGTTAGCGGAGCCTGAGACTGCATCTGGATAGCTGGCTGTAGGCTGTTTACTGTTAGTCCTATTGCCATGTCAAGACGCCCCTACGAGAGTCCTGGCAGGCAACGCCCCCAGCCACCGTCTGACTAGCAGCTAGTTGGACCAAACTGATTGGTGTGCTGCTCTCGCCCTCCAAAAGGACCTGAACTCAATTTGCTTGTGATGGCTTCAATTTCCTGGTTGGCCCGGTATCTTGCCCTTTTGTCTTCCTTCAACCCCCTCCCCCTTTCCCTCCTCCTTTTTCCTCTCCAAAGGGCTGTCATTTCATTTCATTACTCAGTGAGAGTTCAGACTCCCCCCATGCCCCCACTCATCTCCCCTTCTCTCCGTCCTTCTCTCCCCTCTCTTCCTCTTTCCGTCTGTCCGAGCGAGGAGATGACTAGCTGGGGTGTTGTGGATTAGAGGCTAGCCAGGTCACAGAGAAACACAGTGCAGACGAGCGAGCGAGAGAGAGAGAGAGAGAGAGAGAGAGAGGTAGAGAGAGAGAGAGAGAGAGAGAGAGAGAGAGAGAGAGAGAGAGAGAGAGAGAACACTGTGTTCCATTAGGGACATGGCCAGTGTCATATGTGGTTGTTTTCACTCAGTTCCTGACATCTGAGATCGAGGACAGAGACGGAGAGGTTAAAGCAGAGGGGAGAACAAGTATTTCACTGGATGTTTCTAGAAAAGAGAGACAATGTAGCCCTCATGAGACCTCTGGAGTCAGATATGTTGACCTCATGAGACCTCTGGAGTCAGATATGTAGCCCTCATGAGACCTCTGGAGTCAGATATGTTGACCTCATGATACCTCTGGAGTCAGATATGTTGACCTCATGATACCTCTGGAGTCAGATATGTTGACCTCATGATACCTCTGGAGTCAGATATGTTGACCTCATGAGACCTCTGGAGTCAGATATGTTGACCTCATGATACCTCTGGAGTCAGATATGTTGACCTCATGATACCTCTGGAGTCAGATATGTTGACCTCATGAGACCTCTGGAGTCAGATATGTTGACCTCATGAGACCTCTGGAGTCAGATATGTTGACCTCATGATACATCTGGAGTCAGATATGTTGACCTCATGATACCTGTGGAGTCAGATATGTTGACCTCATGACACCTCTGGAGTCAGATATGTTGACCTCATGAGACCTCTGGAGTCAGATATGTTGACCTCATGATACCTCTGGAGTCAGATATGTTGACCTCATGATACCTCATGATACCTCTGGAGTCAGATATGTTGACCTCATGAGACCACTGGAGTCAGATATGTTGACCTCATGATACCTCTGGAGTCAGATATGTTGACCTCATGAGACCTCTGGAGTCAGATATGTTGACCTCATGAGACCTCTGGAGTGGAGTCAGATATGTTGACCTCATGAAACCTCTGGAAATGTTGACCTCATGAGACCTCTCCTAATGTACATGAGGAGATTGAGGTAGTATATTATCAGAGAAGGTCAAATGTTTTCTCTGGGTTTGGGCATGTGTAGTATATGAGACTAGGATCCACGGTATCTCTAGGGAATGAGACAGGTGTCTTGCAGTCAGGTCAGTGTTTTTACTAGGATCCACGATATCTCTAGAGAAGGAGACAGTTGTCTTGCAGTCAGGTCAGTGTTTTTACTAGGATCCACGATATCTCTAGAGAAGGAGACAGTTGTCTTGCAGTCAGGTCAGTGTTTTGACTAGGATCCACGATATCTCTAGGGAAGGAGATAGTTGTCTTGCAGTCAGGTCAGTGTTTTGACTAGGAACCACGATATCTCTAGGGAAGCAGACAGTTGTCTTGCAGTCAGGTCAGTGTTTTGACTAGGATCCACGATATCTCTAGAGAAGGAGACAGTTGTCTTGCAGTCAGGTCAGTGTTTTGACTAGGATCCACGATATCTCTAGAGAAGCAGACAGTTGTCTTGCAGTCAGGTCAGTGTTTTGACTAGGATCCACGATACCTCTAGAGAAGCAGACAGGTGTCTTGCAGCCAGGTCAGTGTTTTGACTAGGATCCACGATATCTCTAGAGAAGCAGATAGTTGTCTTGCAGTCAGGTCAGTGTTTTGACTAGGATCCACAATACCTCTAGAGAAGCAGACAGGTGTCTTGCAGTCAGGTCAGTGTTTTGACTAGGATCCACGATATCTCTAGAGAAGCAGACAGGTGTCTTGCAGTCAGGTCAGTTTTTTGACTAGGAACCACGATACCTCTAGAGAAGCAGACAGGTGTCTTGCAGTCAGGTCAGTGTTTTGACTAGGAACCACGATACCTCTAGAGAAGCAGACAGGTGTCTTGCAGTCAGGTCAGTGTTTTGACTAGGAACCACGATATCTCTAGGGAAGGAGACAGGTGGGTTCGTGTTCTTCATATTTGCTACAATAGGTGTTTGAGTAGATTGTGGTAGTATGTTAATGTGTTATGCCTAGTGGGATGTGGTTTATTGTCCCTACAGCAATAGAATCAGTCAAGAGTTCTTCAGCTGAGCTAAAGCCACACAGACCGTGGCCAGTAAGTCATGTCACGTAGACGTGTCAGCAGAGTGATTACTGTGCCTGGCTAGCTCTGAGGCTGGCGGTGGGGTGGCGGTAGGTTGCGCTGAACTGAGGTGCTGCCTGCCATCCTTGGTCATCGCTCAGTCTCCCCTGTAAGGATGTCTATGAATTGAGACGATTTTAAAACTCCTTACCCTCCTAGCTACCTACTAGAGAGATTCTCTGGACTGGATGAAGGACTTTCGCTACATAGTACAGACAGACCATGTTCTGACAATCTAAGTCTCGAGTAAGTTCTCCTCTCCTCTCATCTCCTCTGTTCTGTTCTCATCTCCTCTGTTCTGTTCTCATCTCCTCTGTTCTGTTCTCATCTCCTCTGTTCTGTTCTCATCTCCTCTGTTCTGTTCTCCTCTCCTCTGTTCTGTTCTGTTCTGTTCTCATCTCCTCTGTTCTGTTCTCCTCTCCTCTGTTCTGTTCTCCTCTCTGTTCTGTTCTGTTCTCCTCTCCTCTGTTCTGTTCTGTTCTCCTCTGTTCTGTTCCGTTCTCCTCTCTTTTGTTCTGTTCTGTTCTCCTCTCCTCTGTTCTGTTCTCATCTCCTCTGTTCTGTTCTCATCTCCTCTGTTCTGTTCTCATCTCCTCTGTTCTGTTCTCATCTCCTCTGTTCTGTTCTCCTCTCCTCTGTTCTGTTCTCATCTCCTCTGTTCTGTTCTGTTCTCCTCTGTTCTGTTCCGTTCTCCTCTCTTTTGTTCTGTTCTGTTCTCCTCTCCTCTGTTCTGTTCTGTTCTCATCTCCTCTGTTCTGTTCTCATCTCCTCTGTTCTGTTCTCATCTCCTCTGTTCTGTTCTCCTCTCCTCTGTTCTGTTCTGTTCTCATCTTCTCTGTTCTGTTCTGTTCTCCTCTGTTCTGTTCCGTTCTCCTCTCTTTTGTTCTGTTCTGTTCTGTTCTCCTCTCCTCTGTTCTGTTCTGTTCTCATCTCCTCTGTTCTGTTCTCATCTCCTCTGTTCTGTTCTCCTCTCCTCTGTTCTGTTCTGTTCTCCTCTGTTCTGTTCTGTTCTGTTCTCATCTCCTCTGTTCTGTTCTGTTCTCCTCTGTTCTGTTCCGTTCTCCTCTCTTTTGTTCTGTTCTGTTCTCCTCTCTTCTGTTCTGTTCTCCTCTGTTCTGTTCCGTTCTCATCTCCTCTGTTCTGTTCTCCTCTCCTCTGTTCTGTTCTGTTCTCATCTCCTCTGTTCTGTTCTCATCTCCTCTGTTCTGTTCTCATCTCCTCTGTTCTGTTCTCCTCTCCTCTGTTCTGTTCTGTTCTCCTCTGTTCTGTTCTGTTCTCATCTCCTCTGTTCTGTTCTCATCTCCTCTGTTCTGTTCTGTTCTCCTCTGTTCTGTTCCGTTCTCCTCTCTTTTGTTCTGTTCTGTTCTCCTCTCTTCTGTTCTGTTCTCCTCTGTTCTGTTCTGTTCTCATCTCCTCTGTTCTGTTCTGTTCTCCTCTGCTTTCTCTGCTTGTTTCTTAGATAAACAAATAGGAAAGGCTCAGCATTTGTCAGCTTATGTCAAGATGAAAGATATTCCCAGCCACTATCAGGTACAAACAGATTGTTATTACTGAAGGGTATTAGCAGAAAGCGTCTGAAATGTGCCACAACTGCAAAGATCTGTCCTGATGTAGCCAGAATCTTCCGGAGGAGGGGGGCTTGCTCTATATAAACCTGCGTCCCAAATGACACCCCTTTCCCTATATAGTGCACTACTTTTGACCAGAGTCCATATGGATGGGCTCTGGTTAAAAGTAGTGCACTAAATAGGGAATAGGCTGCAATTTAGGACACAAGTCATGAGGGCTTGAAGAGCATTCTGGTCACCAATGTTAGGGGTTAGGGTTAAGGGCTTAGGGGTTAGGGGTTAGGGTTAAGGGGTTAGGGGTTAGGGTTAAGGGGTTAGGGTCTACTTACTGTACTAAGAGAGCTATGAAAGAAACAGCAGTTTCCCTCCCACAGTACGCTCCAACAATCATCAGATTACATCTTTACACAATCCAACATCCGTTCTGGAGATTCCCTGTATGGGCTGCGTGACTTGACTAACCCTTCTCCCTCCCTCCCTCCCTCCCTCCCTCCCTCTCTCTCTCTCTCTCTCTCTCTCTCTCTCTCTCTCTCTCTCTCTCTCTCTCTCTCTCCATCTCTCTCTCCCTCCCTCCATCTCTCTCTCTCTCCCTCCCTCCCTCCCTCCATATCTCTCTCTCTCTCTCTCCCTCTTTCTCTCCCTCCCTTTGCCTCCCTCCCTCTCTCTCTCTCTGAGGACACAGTCTCTTCTGGGTATGCTGTTTACTAGCAGTTATCCAAGCGTTTACCTTGCGGGCACAAACAAGCCTGATCTGCCTCATATTTACAATGATTCATCTGTCAGAGTGTGTGTGTGTGTGTCTTTTCCACCAAGAGGCATAAATGCAATCCAACCAAATGAAGCTTGTTCTGCCTCAGCCCTGACAAACAAGCAGAGGGGAATGTAAACGCTGCTCCCTCCCTCTGACCTCCTTCATTTCTGTCTCTCTCTCTCTCTCTCTCTCTCTCTCTCTCTCTCTCTCTCTCTCTCTCTCTCTCTCTCTCTCTGTGCCGTTTTACGGCACCAGCATGGCACTGTATATTAACACAAATGTATTCTTTATTTGTATTGTTCTGGCTATTTCCAAGGTGCTGTGCTGTGTGGGGGTGGTATCATTGTATTGTTCTGGTCATTTCCAAGGTGCTGTACTGTGTGGGGGTGGTATCATTGTATTTTTCTGGCTATTTCCAAGGTGCTGTACTGTGTGGGGGTGGTATCATTGTATTGTTCTGGTCATTTCCAAGGTGCTGTACTGTGTGGGGGAGTGTGCTAAGCCAGCAATCTGCTATATTGTGTTAAATGGATTGACTGAACAGTGAACGTTCTCAGTGCTTGGAGACGACAGAGACGGCGTGATTTCTCTTTTCGGGACGGCTGTTGTAAATGGAGGCTATTAGTGGAGCTGCTGAACCTAACAGCAGTGGCATTCTTCACGACATGACAGCCGCAATCCGTCAAATTGAGATTTGTAATTAACGCCAGTTTATCTACATTAAATTATTTGATCGATCAAAATCCCGTGTGGAAGCTGGAAAACAGATTAGTGAAAACTGCACATCACAAACAAGCCGTTTATACTATAAGAGGTTTTAGGTATGGATGACATCGCTCTCAGCACTGGAGGAGTGTTCTGAGGACACTGCGTACCCGTTGGAGGCTTCTAGACTGAAACACTGGAAGAGTTTTCTGAGGACACTGCGTCCCCGTTGGTGGCTTAAAGACTGAAACACTGGAGGAGTGTTCTGAGGACACTGCGTACCGTTGGAGGCTTCTAGACTGAAACACTGGAGGAGTGTTCTGAGGAAAAAGCGTACCGTTGGTGGCTTAAAGACTGAAACACTGGAGGAGTGTTCTGAGGACACTGCGTACCGTTGGAGGCTTCTAGACTGAAACACTGGAGGAGTGTTCTGAGGAAAAAGCGCACCGTTGGTGGCTTAAAGACTGAAACACTGGAGGAGTGTTCTGAGGACACTGCGTACCGTTGGAGGCTTCTAGACTGAAACACTGGAGGAGTGTTCTGAGGACACTGAGTACCGTTGGTGGCTTAAAGACTGAAACACTGGAGGAGTGTTCTGAGGACACGGCGTACAGTTGGTGGCTTCTAGACTGAAACACTGGAGGAGTGTTCTGAGGACACTGCGTACCCGTTGGTGACTTCTAGACTGAAACACTGGAGGAGTGTTCTGAGGACACTGCGTACCGTTGGTGGCTTCTAGACTGAAACACTGGAGGAGTGTTCTGAGGACACTGAGTACCGTTGGTGGCTTCTAGACTGAAACACTGGAGGAGTGTTCTGAGGAAAAAGCGTACCGTTGGTGGCTTAAAGACTGAAACATTGGAGGAGTGTTCTGAGGACACTGCGTACCCGTTGGTGGCTTCTAGACTGAAACACTGGAGGAGTGTTCTGAGGACACTGCGTACCGTTGGTGGCTTCTAGACTGAAACACTGGAGGAGTGTTCTGAGGACACTGCGTACCATTGGTGGCTTCTAGACTGAAACACTGGAGGAGTGTTCTGAGGACACTGAGTACCGTTGGTGGCTTCTAGACTGAAACACTGGAGGAGTGTTCTGAGGAAAAAGCGTACCGTTGGTGGCTTAAAGACTGAAACATTGGAGGAGTGTTCTGAGGACACTGAGTACCCGTTGGAGGCTTCTAGACTGAAACACTGGAGGAGTGTTCTGAGGACACTGCGTACCCGTTGGAGGCTTCTAGACTGAAACACTGGAGGAGTGTTCTGAGGAAATTGTGTACCGTTGGTGGCTTAAAGACTGAAACATTGGAGGAGTGTTCTGAGGACACTGCGTACCCGTTGGTGGCTTCTAGACTGAAACACTGGAGTAGTGTTCTGAGGACACTGAGTACCGTTGGTGGCTTAAAGACTGAAACATTGGAGGAGTGTTCTGAGGACACTGCATACCCGTTGGTGGCTTCTAGACTGAAACACTGGAGCAGTAATGGCCTGACTTTCTCCTCCTTTGAAGATGACAGAGTTGAATAGCTGATTCAAACCAAGGCCTTACTGTACGTTAAACAAGTCAAATACATGCTTTTTGTCCGGCACACATATCTCACTAGTATTCTATTTTCTACAAACTGACCATGCACTTGTTTGACGTGTTGAATCGTTGTGTAACCCACAGACATCGTATAGTCTATCGACTCCACAGACAGACAGACAGACAGGCAGGCAGGCAGACAGGCAGACAGGCTTGCTGTTCGAATCCTCCTGGAGGTGTTCTAGTCTGTCTCTCTCCAAGCATAACATGTATGCCCAGAGGAACGCCAGCTCCACGCATGCACGCACAAACACACACACACACACACACACACACACACACACACACACACACACACACACACACACAGACAGACAAATCCACCGCCCAGCAGTAGCTGGGCCAACGCGTGGGGAGCATGGGAGCAGAGCGGTAGGTGAGTGGGATGAAATAGGAAAAAGCTTGGCAGGACACGACAGGCTTTCCTACTCAACTCCTGGGAAATTAACCTGACATGTATTGAGCTATTGAAATTAACTATTGAGCATTTATATTTCTCTCCCCCTCTCTTTCTCTCTCCATCTCTGTCTGTCTCTCTCATCCGGTTCCAAACAGAGAAGTCCCATGGTTCCTATTCTCGTCCCATCAAATCAATCCAATCAAATTGAAGGAACAAGGAAAATAAGCTTCCCTCGTTCAGCCATTAGAAGTCCCATTAGATGGGTGATTCAATGATGATTCATCCAACTGTTCCAGTAGAATACACCCTGCTAGTATCTTGATCACAATGATTGACGTGCGTATTGATAGAAGGGATGTGAAGGAGGGAATAGAGAACAGAGAGAAGACTGAACACACTGTAAAGACCCATGCTTCCTATTCTTCTCAAATTGAGAATGAATAAACTGTAAAGCCCCATGCTTCCTATTATTCTCCCATTAAGAATGAATAATCTGTAAAGCCCCATGCTTCCTATTCTTCTCAAATTGAGAATGAATAAACTGTAAAGCCCCATGCTTCCTATTATTCTCCCATTAAGAATGAATAATCTGTAAAGCCCCATGCTTCCTATTCTTCTCAAATTGAGAATGAATAAACTGTAAAGCCCCATGCTTCCTATTATTCTCCCATTAAGAATGAATAAACTGTAAAGCCCCATGCTTCCTATTCTTCTCAAATTGAGAATGAATAAACTGTAAAGCCCCATGCTTCCTATTCTTCTAAAATTAAGAATGAATAATCTGTAAAGCCCCATGCTTCCTATTCTTCTCAAATTGAGAATGAATAATCTGTAAAGCCCCATGCTTCCTATTCTTCTCCCATTGAGAATGAATAATCTGTAAAGCCCCATGCTTCCTATTCTTCTCAAATTGAGAATGAATAATCTGTAAAGCCCCATGCTTCCTATTCTTCTCCCATTGAGAATGAATAATCTGTAAAGCCCCATGCTTCCTATTATTCTCCCATAAAGAATGAATAATCTGTAAAGCCCCATGCTTCCTATTCTTCTCAAATTGAGAATGAATAATCTGTAAAGCCCCATGCTTCCTACTCTTCACCCATTGAGAATGAACAAACTGTAAAGCCCCATGCTTCCAATTATTCACCTATTAAGAATGAATAATCTCTAAAGCCCAGAACCAGAGGAATCAGAACTAATTTCCTTCTGATGGACCAGAGGAATCAGAACTAATAACATTCTAATTGACCAGAGGAATCAGAACTAATAACCTTCCAACGGACCAGAGGAATCAGAACTAATAACCTTCTAATTGACCAGAGGAATCAGAACTAATAACCTTCTAACGGACCAGAGGAATCAGAACTAATAACCTTCTAATGGACCAGAGGAATCAGAACTAATAACCTTCTAACGGACCAGAGGAATCAGAACTAATAACCTTCTAATTGACCAGAGGAATCAGAACTAATAACATTCTAATGGACCACAGGAATCAGAACTAATAACATTCTAATGGACCAGAGGAATCAGAACTAATAACCTTCTAATGGACCAGAGGAATCAGAACTAATAACCTTCTGATGGATCAGAGGAAACAGAACTAATAACCTTCTAATGAACCAGAGGAATCAGAACTAATAACATTCTAATGGACCAGAGGAATCAGAACTAATAACCTTCTAATGGACCAGAGGAATCAGAACTAATAACCTTCTAATGGACCAGAGGAATCAGAACTAATAAGCTTCTAACGGACCAGAGGAATCAGAACTAATAACCTTCTAATGGACCAGAGGAATCAGAACTAATAACCTTCTGATGGATCAGAGGAAACAGAACTAATAACCTTCTAATGGACCAGAGGAATCAGAACTAATAAGCTTCTAACGGACCAGAGGAATCAGAACTAATAACCTTCTAATGGACCAGAGGAATCAGAACTAATAACCTTCTAATTGACCAGAGGAATCAGAACTAATAACCTTCTAATGGACCAGAGGAATCAGAACTAATAACCTTCTAATTGACCACAGGAATCAGAACTAATAACATTCTAATTGACCACAGGAATCAGAACTAATAACCTTCTAATTGACCAGAGGAATCAGAACTAATAACATTCTAATTGACCACAGGAATCAGAACTAATAACATTCTAATGGACCAGAGGAATCAGAACTAATAACCTTCTAATTGACCACAGGAATCAGAACTAATAACATTCTAATTGACCACAGGAATCAGAACTAATAACCTTCTAATTGACCACAGGAATCAGAACTAATAACATTCTAATTGACCACAGGAATCAGAACTAATAACATTCTAATGGACCAGAGGAATCAGAACTAATAACCTTCTAATTGACCAGAGGAATCAGAACTAATAACATTCTAATTGACCAGAGGAATCAGAACTAATAACCTTCTAATGGACCAGAGGAATCAGAACTAATAACCTTCTAATGGACCAGAGGAATCAGAACTAATAACCTTCTAATGGACCAGAGGAATCAGAACTAATAACATTCTACAACACTATCAGAGAGGTTTAGACTAGGCTTCTACAACACTATCAGAGAGGGTTAGACTAGGCTTCTACAAACACTATCAGAGAGGGTTAGACTAGGCTTCTACAACACTATCAGAGAGGGTTAGACTAGGCTTCTACAACACTATCAGAGAGGGTTAGACTAGGCTTCTACAACACTATCAGAGAGGGTTATACTAGGCTTCTACAACACTATCAGAGAGGGTTAGACTAGGCTTCTACAACACTATCAGAGAGGGTTAGACTAGGCTTCTACAACACTATCAGAGAGGGTTAGACTAGGCTTCTACAACACTATCAGAGAGGGTTAGACTAGGCTTCTACAACACTATCAGAGAGGGTTAGACTAGGCTTCTACAACACTATCAGAGAGGGTTAGACTAGGCTTCTACAACACTATCAGAGAGGGTTAGACTAGGCTTCTACAACACTATCAGAGAGGGTTAGACTAGGCTTCTACAACACTATCAGAGAGGGTTAGAGTAGGCTTCTACAACACTATCAGAGAGGGTTAGACTAGGCTTCTACAACACTATCAAAGAGGGTTAGACTAGGCTTCTACAACACTATCCGAGAGGGTTAGACTAGGCTTCTACAACACTATCAAAGAGGGTTAGACTAGGCTTCTACAACACTATCAGAGAGGGTTAGACTAGGCTTCTACAACACTATCAGAGAGGGTTAGACTAGGCTTCTACAACACTATCAGAGAGGGTTAGACTAGGCTTCTACAACACTATCAGAGAGGGTTAGAGTAGGCTTCTACAACACTATCAGAGAGGGTTAGACTAGGCTTCTACAACACTATCAAAGAGGGTTAGACTAGGCTTCTACAACACTATCAGAGAGGGTTAGACTAGGCTTCTACAACACTATTTGCCTTTTCTGTCTTTAAAGAAATAGATAGAGACTGTGTTTAATGATTCAACGAGGGAGCATGCTTGGCACATAATTAAAGTAAAACAACAGTAAAGTGTGATCCACTTATTTCAAGTAGGACAACAGTAAAGTGTGATCCACTTAATTCAAGTAGGACAGCGGTAAAGTGTGTTCCACGTAATTCAAGTAGGACAACAGTAAAGAGGGGTCCCTTTAGTTCAAGTAGGACAACAGTAAAGAGTGATCCACTTAATTAAATTAGAACACAGGTAAGGGTTGATTCACCAGTAGTGCGAAGAGGCTTTAAAAAAATACCTTCTGTTTTTCTCTGGCGTTAATAACAGGGGAGAGACTCAGAGATCAGAGAAAAAGAGAGAGACAGAGATAGAGAGAAAGAGAGAGAGAAAGATCGTAAATACGATGAACGGTCAGAATACAGTGAGAATTAGCCCCAACGTGGCTGCACAGTATTCACCGCAAAACGAAATAGTTCATCTCCGTCAGTCTTTCACAGAGTTATCTGAGAGAGAAACAGGTTCAAGCTCATTCTATGGACAGGATTTCTCTCCCGCTGTGTTTGTGTGTGTGTGTGTGTGCGTGTGCGTTTGTGTGTGTGTGTGTGTGTGTGTTTGCGCGTGTACTGTGCGTGTACTGTATGTGTGAGAGTGTGAGTACGAGGGGGGAACATGGCAGATGGCTGTGGCACGCTGTGTTTTCAGACCGCCGAGAGCTTGGCCCACTAACCCACCGTGTCGTCCTCCGTCTCGTCCATAACTCCCACGGTCACCTGTCTCTCTGTCTGAGTCCTCAGTCTAGAGGACTATTGATAGTGATCCCAATTCAGAGGATACGCACGGGGGGAACAAACCTAGTGACATTCTAGTCAAGTCGAGTGAATTACTATGGGTACACTCAATGAACTACAGTCAAGTAGGTAGTAACATCAACCCTACTCTCTGTTGGGAACTACAGTCAAGTAGGTAGTAACATCAACCCTATTCTCTGTTGGGAACTACAGTCAAGTAGGTAGTAACATCAACCCTATTCTCTGTTGGGAACTACAGTCAAGTAGGTAGTAACATCAACCCTACTCTGTGTTGAGACGTTCAGTCAAGTAGGTAGTAACATCAACCCTACTCTGTGTTGGGAACTACAGTCAAGTAGGCAGTAACATCAACCCTAATCTGTGTTGAGACGTACAGTCAAGTAGGCAGTAACCTCAACCCTACTCTGTGTTGGGACGTACAGTCAAGTAGGTAGTAACATCAACCCTATTCTCTGTTGGGAACTACAGTCAAGTAGGTAGTAACATCAACCCTACTCTGTGTTGGGAACTACAGTCAAGTAGACAGTAACATCAACCCTACTCTCTGTTGGGACGTACAGTCAAGTAGGCAGTAACATCAACCCTATTCTGTGTTGGGAGCTACAGTCAAGTAGGCAGTAACATCAACCCTATTCTGTGTTGGGAACTACAGTCAAGTAGGTAGTAACATCAACCCTACTCTGTGTTGAGACGTTCAGTCAAGTAGGTAGTAACATCAACCCTACTCTGTGTTGGGAACTACAGTCAAGTAGGTAGTAACATCAACCCTACTCTGTGCTGAGACGTTCAGTCAAGTAGGTAGTAACATCAACCCTACTCTGTGTTGGGAACTACAGTCAAGTAGACAGTAACATCAACCCTAATCTGTGTTGAGACGTACAGTCAAGTAGGTAGTAACATCAACCCTACTCTGTGTTGGGAACTACAGTCAAGTAGGTAGTAACATTAACCCTACTACAGTGGGGGAAAAAAGTATTTAGTCAGCCACCAATTGTGCAAGTTCTCTCACTTAAAAAGATGAGAGAGGCCTGTAATTTTCATCATAGGTACACTTCAACTATGACAGACAAAATGAGGAAAAAAAAACCAGAAAATCACATTGTAGGATTTTTAATGAATTTATTTGCAAATTATGGTGGAAAATAAGTATTTGGTCACATACAAACAAGCAAGATTTCTGGCTCTCACAGACCTGTAACTTCTTCTTTAAGAGGCTCCTCTGTCCTCCACTCGTTACCTGTATTAATGGCACCTGTTTGAACTTGTTATCAGTATAAAAGACACCTGTCCACAACCTCAAACAGTCACACTCCAAACTCCACTAGGGCCAAGACCAAAGAGCTGTCAAAGGACACCAGAAACAAAATTGTAGACCTGCACCAGGTTGGGAAGACTGAATCTGCAATAGGTAAGCAGCTTGGTTTGAAGAAATCAACTGTGGGAGCAATTATTAGGAAATTGAAGACATACAAGACCACTGATAATCTTCCTCGATCTGGGGCTCCACGCAAGATCTCACCCGTGGGGTCAAAATGATCACAAGAACGGTGAGCAAAAATCCCAGAACCACACGGGGGAACCTAGTGAATGACCTGCAGAGAGCTGGGACCAAAGTAACAAAGCCTACCATCAGTAACACACTACGCCGCCAGGGACTCAAATCCTGCAGTGCCAGACGTGTCCCCCTGCTTAAGCCAGTACATGTTCAGGCCCGTCTGAAGTTTGCTAGAGAGCATTTGGATGATCCAGATGAGGATTGGGAGAATGTCATATGGTCAGATGAAACCAAAATAGAACTTTTTGGTAAAAACTCAACTCGTCGTGTTTGGAGGACAAAGAATGCTGAGTTGCATCCAAAGAACACCATACCTACTGTGAAGCATGGGGGTGGAAACATCATGGTTTGGGGCTGTGTTTCTGCAAAGGGACCAGGACGACTGATCCGTGTAAAGGAAAGAATGAATGGGGCCATGTATCGTGAGATTTTGAGTGAAAACCTCCTTCCATCAGCAAGGCATTGAAGATGAAACGTGGCTGGGTCTTTCAGCATGACAATGATCCCAAACACACCGCCCGGGCAACGAAGGAGTGGCTTCGTAAGAAGCATTTCAAGGTCCTGGAGTGGCCTAGCCAGTCTCCAGATCTTAACCCCATAGAAAATCTTTGGAGGGAGTTGAAAGTCCGTGTTGCCCAGCGACAGCCCCAAAACATCACTGCTCTAGAGGAGATCTGCATGGAGGAATGGGCCAAAATACCAGCAACAGTGTGTGAAAACCTTGTGAAGACTTACAGAAAACGTTTGACCTCTGTCATTGACAACAAAGGGTATATAACAAAGTATTGAGATAAACTTTTGTTATTGACCAAATACTTATTTTCCACCATAATTTGCAAATAAATTCATTAAAAATCCTACAATATGATTTTTTTTCCTCATTTTGTCTGTCATAGTTGAGTGTACCTATGATGAAAATTACAGGCCTCTCTCATCTTTTTAAGTGAGAGAACTTGCACAATTGGTGGCTGACTAAATACTTTTTTTCCCCACTGTATGTGTTGGGAACTACAGTCAAGTACGTAGTAACATCAACCCTGCTCTGTGTTGAGACGTTCAGTCAAGTAGGTAGTAACATCAACCCTACTCTGTGTTGGGAACTACAGTCAAGTAGGTAGTAACATCAACCCTACTCTGTGTTGGGAACTACAGTCAAGTAGGTAGTAACATCAACCCTACTCTGTGCTGAGACGTTCAGTCAAGTAGATAGTAACATCAACCCTACTCTGTGTTGGGAACTACAGTCGAGTAGACAGTAACATCAACCCTACTCTGTGTTGAGACGTTCAGTCAAGTAGGTATTACCATCAACCCTACTCTGTGTTGGGAACTACAGTCAAGTAGGTAGTAACATCAACCCTACTCTGTGCTGAGACGTTCAGTCAAGTAGGTAGTAACATCAACCCTACTCTGTGTTGGGAACTACAGTCGAGTAGACAGTAACATCAACCCTACTCTGTGTTGAGACGTTCAGTCAAGTAGGTATTACCATCAACCCTACTCTGTGTTGGGAACTACAGTCAAGTATGTAGTAACATCAACCCTACTCTGTGTTGGGAACTACAGTCAAGTATGTTGTAACATCAACCCTACTCTGTGTTGGGAGCTACAGTCAAGTAGACAGTAACATCAACCCTACTCTGTGTTGGGAGCTACAGTCAAGTAGACAGTAACATCAACCCTACTCTGTGTTGGGAGCTACAGTCAAGTAGACAGTAACATCAACCCTACTCTGTGTTGGGAGCTACAGTCAAGTAGACAGTAACATCAACCCTACTCTGTGTTGGGAGCTACAGTCAAGTAGACAGTAACATCAACCCTACTCTGTGTTGGGACGTACAGTCGAGATTGACCAACGTAATATTAATGTTGAATAAGTATCTTCTTCCTGTAATGTGATGTATTCTTCTTCGTGTAACATGTTGCGTCATTCAGAACCTATTTTGAATTCTAGTTCGTTGAAAAAAATAACCACAAAAAAGAAAAGAAAACCCTACATCGTTCTACAACCTTGTCTTCAACGACCCGATACAATACAATACATTTCTTCACAAAGACTATTCACTTTAGAATAACTGAACGTTGGTAAAAAAAATATATATATATAAAAAAAGCTTAATTTAATATCATATTGCAACGTGTGTCTATTTGAGGAGAGAGAGAGAGAGAGAGAGAGAGAGAGAGAGAGAGAGAGAGAGAGAGAGATCGTTATACCTGAACCGTCCAATCAAAATTCGAAACGTTTTAACGGAATCCTCCTGAGACCGGAAGATCACAAAGGCTTTGATGTCAGCCTACTAAAGGGTTTGATGCTGTCTGTCATTTCACTTGATAACACAGTCCCACTCCCTGCTTCAGTTTTAAATTAAACCAAACTGTGGTCTGCTTCCCAGATAGCGCCCTTGTTCCCTAGGCCCGGCCCAGTCAAAACTAGTACCCTATACAGGGAATAGGCTGTGGCATTTTTGGACTCAACAGTAAGATGCCAATAGGAGAAGAGATGAAAAAAATATATATGTTATTTTCTTTCTTTGTCTGTTTGTCCACTCCTCAATCTGTTTTGAAAGATTCCTTTCTTGCCATTCAATCAGCAGGAGAGCGCTCCAATCCAAACAAAAAAGCCACAACAAGAGTAATACGCATCCCAAATGGTGCCCTATTACCTACAGGGCTCATAGAGCACTGGTCTAAAACTAGTGCACTATGTAGGGAACACGGGAGAGGCCATTTTGGAACACAGCCTAATTGTCTTGTACTCTGAATCAAAACTCCAGTCATCCATGTACCTTGATCCTGCCTCTTCAGAGCTGGTATTTACTACTTGACCAGAATGGAATCTGAAATCCAAGATATACTTACGCCCCCCACCCAAAAAAAAAACACTTCTGTTTTTTAATCTCAGCTTCACACAGTCACGCTGATAGCTACAGTATTTCTAGGTCTGTCAAAACGTTGAGACTCTCACTCGGGTACATCAACATGATAAACAGTCAAAGCCGCGGGCAAATCCTTAGGTGAACCCACATCACCTGTTTTCTCCCCAATACCTTAGGTGCGGTAATAAAGGGCCTATAAACTGGAGTCACAAAAAAAACCACCAGTTAGCCCAGATGTCCCATGGTGAATAGTGAAAACCAGGGGCGATGATGAATAGGAGAGCCTAGACAATATGTTTCTCTAATATCACGGTGTAATACCTCTGTGTGCAGTACTATAGAACGTTACACTGCAGTCACAAAACAAGCAGTTAGCCCAGACAGACCGGAACTAAACCCCTTAAGGAAAAGAATCAATTAACTGAATTGAGTAGCTTGTGGTTTAAGCGTTTACTTCACCGATTGGTTGACAGCAGAACTCGACTCGTAACTCAAGAGGTGGCAGTAAAATCACAATGGACAGCTGACTCAGGAACACCTTCATTAACTGTCAATGACACCTCACATGAATCATCTGTTTAGTCCTGAAACGTCTCTCAGACTCTAAACATCTGTCTCTCTCTCTCTCTCTCTCTCTCTCTCTCTCTCTCTCTCTCTCTCTCTCTCTCTCTCTCTCTCTCTCTCTCCCTCTCTCTCTCTCCATCTCTCTTTCTCTCTCCCTGACACGTCTAACACATTGTTTCCCATTGGCTCTCTAATTTTCACATTAACTTGTTCTTAAACAGGTTCTTCACTCTCCTCTCAACACACACACACACAATTAACACACTACTCTTCATCAACACACTCCTTTTCATCAACACACTCCTCTTCATCAACACCATTAACACACTCCTCTTCATCAACACACTCCTTTCATCAACACACTCCTCTTCATCAACACACTCCTTTTCATCAACACACTCCTCTTCATCAACACACTCCTTTTCATCAACACACTCCTCTTCATCAACACCATGAACACACTCCTCTTCATCAACACACTCCTCTTCATCAGCACACTCCTCTTCATCAACACACTCCTCTTCAT
Source organism: Brachymystax lenok tsinlingensis (assembly GCA_030435695.1). Lineage (NCBI taxonomy): Eukaryota > Metazoa > Chordata > Actinopteri > Salmoniformes > Salmonidae > Brachymystax > Brachymystax lenok. The sequence continues at coordinate 53,474,858 of CM059814.1, read as the reverse complement.
CAACACCATGAACACATTAATCTTCATCAACACACTCCTCTTCATCAACACACTCCTCTTCATCAACACCATGAACACATTCCTCTTCATCAACACACTCCTCTTCATCAACACCATGAACACACTCCTCTTCATCAACACACTCCTCTTCATCAACACCATGAACTAGTCAGAGGTAATGTAACTCCTCTTCATCAACACCATGAACTAGTCAGAGGTAATGTAACTCCTCTTCATCAACACCATGATCTAGTCAGAGGTAATGTGACTCCTCTTCATCAACACCATGAACTAGTCAGAGGTAATGTAACTCCTCTTCATCAACACCATGAACTAGTCAGAGGTAATGTAACTCCTCTTCATCAACACCATGAACTAGTCAGAGGTAATGTAACTCCTCTTCATCAACACCATGATCTAGTCAGAGGTAATGTGACTCCTCTTCATCAACACCATGAACTAGTCAGAGGTAATGTAACTCCTCTTCATCAACACCATGAACTAGTCAGAGGTAATGTAACTCCTCTTCATCAACACCATGATCTAGTCAGAGGTAATGTGACTCCTCTTCATCAACACCATGATCTAGTCAGAGGTAATGTAACTCCTCTTCATCAACACCATGAACTAGTCAGAGGTAATGTAACTCCTCTTCATCAACACCATGAACTAGTCAGAGGTAATGTAACTCCTCTTCATCAACACCATGAACTAGTCAGAGGTAATGTAACTCCTCTTCATCAACACCATGAACTAGTCAGAGGTAATGTAACTCCTCTTCATCAACACCATGAACTAGTCAGAGGTAATGTAACTCCTCTTCATCAACACCATGAACTAGTCAGAGGTAATGTAACTCCTCTTCATCAACACCATGAACTAGTCAGAGGTAATGTAACTCCTCTTCATCAACACCATGAACTAGTCAGAGGTAATGTAACTCCTCTTCATCAACACCATGAACTAGTCAGAGGTAATGTAACTCCTCTTCATCAACACCATGATCTAGTCAGAGGTAATGTAACTCCTCTTCATCAACACCATGAACTAGTCAGAGGTAATGTAACTCCTCTTCATCAACACCATGATCTAGTCAGAGGTAATGTAACTCCTCTTCATCAACACCATGATCTAGTCAGAGGTAATGTAACTCCTCTTCATCAACACCATGATCTAGTCAGAGGTAATGTAACTCCTCTTCATCAACACCATGATCTAGTCAGAGGTAATGTAACTCCTCTTCATCAACACCATGATCTAGTCAGAGGTAATGTAACTCCTCTTCATCAACACCATGATCTAGTCAGAGGTAATGTAACTCCTCTTCATCAACACCATGAACTAGTCAGAGGTAATGTAACTCCTCTTCATCAACACCATGATCTAGTCAGAGGTAATGTAACTCCTCTTCATCAACACCATGATCTAGTCAGAGGTAATGTAACTCCTCTTCATCAACACCATGATCTAGTCAGAGGTAATGTAACTCCTCTTCATCAACACCATGAACTAGTCAGAGGTAATGTAACTCCTCTTCATCAACACCATGATCTAGTCAGAGGTAATGTAACTCCTCTTCATCAACACCATGATCTAGTCAGAGGTAATGTAACTCCTCTTCATCAACACCATGATCTAGTCAGAGGTAATGTAACTCCTCTTCATCAACACCATGATCTAGTCAGAGGTAATGTAACTCCTCTTCATCAACACCATGATCTAGTCAGAGGTAATGTAACTCCTCTTCATCAACACCATGATCTAGTCAGAGGTAATGTAACTCCTCTTCATCAACACCATGATCTAGTCAGAGGTAATGTAACTCCTCTTCATCAACACCATGAACTAGTCAGAGGTAATGTAACTCCTCTTCATCAACACCATGATCTAGTCAGAGGTAATGTGACTCCTCTTCATCAACACCATGATCTAGTCAGAGGTAATGTAACTCCTCTTCATCAACACCATGAACTAGTCAGAGGTAATGTAACTCCTCTTCATCAACACCATGATCTAGTCAGAGGTAATGTAACTCCTCTTCATCAACACCATGATCTAGTCAGAGGTAATGTAACTCCTCTTCATCAACACCATGATCTAGTCAGAGGTAATGTAACTCCTCTTCATCAACACCATGATCTAGTCAGAGGTAATGTAACTCCTCTTCATCAACACCATGAACTAGTCAGAGGTAATGTAACTCCTCTTCATCAACACCATGATCTAGTCAGAGGTAATGTAACTCCTCTTCATCAACACCATGATCTAGTCAGAGGTAATGTAACTCCTCTTCATCAACACCATGATCTAGTCAGAGGTAATGTAACTCCTCTTCATCAACACCATGATCTAGTCAGAGGTAATGTAACTCCTCTTCATCAACACCATGATCTAGTCAGAGGTAATGTAACTCCTCTTCATCAACACCATGAACTAGTCAGAGGTAATGTAACTCCTCTTCATCAACACCATGATCTAGTCAGAGGTAATGTAACTCCTCTTCATCAACACCATGAACTAGTCAGAGGTAATGTAACTCCTCTTCATCAACACCATGAACTAGTCAGAGGTAATGTAACTCCTCTTCATCAACACCATGATCTAGTCAGAGGTAATGTAACTCCTCTTCATCAACACCATGATCTAGTCAGAGGTAATGTAACTCCTCTTCATCAACACCATGATCTAGTCAGAGGTAATGTAACTCCTCTTCATCAACACCATGATCTAGTCAGAGGTAATGTAACTCCTCTTCATCAACACCATGATCTAGTCAGAGGTAATGTAACTCCTCTTCATCAACACCATGATCTAGTCAGAGGTAATGTAACTCCTCTTCATCAACACCATGATCTAGTCAGAGGTAATGTAACTCCTCTTCATCAACACCATGATCTAGTCAGAGGTAATGTAACTCCTCTTCATCAACACCATGATCTAGTCAGAGGTAATGTAACTCCTCTTCATCAACACCATGAACTAGTCAGAGGTAATGTAACTCCTCTTCATCAACACCATGAACTAGTCAGAGGTAATGTAACTCCTCTTCATCAACACCATGATCTAGTCAGAGGTAATGTAACTCCTCTTCATCAACACCATGAACTAGTCAGAGGTAATGTAACTCCTCTTCATCAACACCATGAACTAGTCAGAGGTAATGTAACTCCTCTTCATCAACACCATGATCTAGTCAGAGGTAATGTAACTCCTCTTCATCAACACCATGATCTAGTCAGAGGTAATGTAACTCCTCTTCATCAACACCATGATCTAGTCAGAGGTAATGTAACTCCTCTTCATCAACACCATGAACTAGTCAGAGGTAATGTAACTCCTCTTCATCAACACCATGATCTAGTCAGAGGTAATGTAACTCCTCTTCATCAACACCATGATCTAGTCAGAGGTAATGTAACTCCTCTTCATCAACACCATGATCTAGTCAGAGGTAATGTAACTCCTCTTCATCAACACCATGATCTAGTCAGAGGTAATGTAACTCCTCTTCATCAACACCATGATCTAGTCAGAGGTAATGTAACTCCTCTTCATCAACACCATGATCTAGTCAGAGGTAATGTAACTCCTCTTCATCAACACCATGATCTAGTCAGAGGTAATGTAACTCCTCTTCATCAACACCATGATCTAGTCAGAGGTAATGTAACTCCTCTTCATCAACACCATGATCTAGTCAGAGGTAATGTAACTCCTCTTCATCAACACCATGATCTAGTCAGAGGTAATGTAACTCCTCTTCATCAACACCATGATCTAGTCAGAGGTAATGTGACTCCTCTTCATCAACACCATGAACTAGTCAGAGGTAATGTGACTCCTCTTCATCAACACCATGATCTAGTCAGAGGTAATGTAACTCCTCTTCATCAACACCATGATCTAGTCAGAGGTAATGTAACTCCTCTTCATCAACACCATGATCTAGTCAGAGGTAATGTAACTCCTCTTCATCAACACCATGATCTAGTCAGAGGTAATGTGACTCCTCTTCATCAACACCATGATCTAGTCAGAGGTAATGTAACTCCTCTTCATCAACACCATGATCTAGTCAGAGGTAATGTAACTCCTCTTCATCAACACCATGATCTAGTCAGAGGTAATGTAACTCCTCTTCATCAACACCATGATCTAGTCAGAGGTAATGTAACTCCTCTTCATCAACACCATGAACTAGTCAGAGGTAATGTAACTCCTCTTCATCAACACCATGATCTAGTCAGAGGTAATGTAACTCCTCTTCATCAACACCATGATCTAGTCAGAGGTAATGTAACTCCTCTTCATCAACACCATGATCTAGTCAGAGGTAATGTAACTCCTCTTCATCAACACCATGATCTAGTCAGAGGTAATGTAACTCCTCTTCATCAACACCATGATCTAGTCAGAGGTAATGTAACTCCTCTTCATCAACACCATGATCTAGTCAGAGGTAATGTAACTCCTCTTCATCAACACCATGAACTAGTCAGAGGTAATGTAACTCCTCTTCATCAACACCATGATCTAGTCAGAGGTAATGTGACTCCTCTTCATCAACACCATGATCTAGTCAGAGGTAATGTAACTCCTCTTCATCAACACCATGATCTAGTCAGAGGTAATGTAACTCCTCTTCATCAACACCATGAACTAGTCAGAGGTAATGTAACTCCTCTTCATCAACACCATGATCTAGTCAGAGGTAATGTAACTCCTCTTCATCAACACCATGAACTAGTCAGAGGTAATGTAACTCCTCTTCATCAACACCATGATCTAGTCAGAGGTAATGTAACTCCTCTTCATCAACACCATGATCTAGTCAGAGGTAATGTGTGTACATGTTAGTTGTTAGTATTTGTGGCACGTACTTTCTTACATAACGCCATTTAAGAGTGGAATGAATAAATGTTTGGCCGGTGCACTAATACAACAAAAATAAATTGAGGACATTAACGTGCCGGGTCCCACATGGCTCTCTATTCCCTGTTGCATGGAGAAATCTCTCCTCTCTGATGAATGGGAAGAAGAGATCCTCTTCTCCGTCCCTGATGGCTCTCTGGCGAAGAGTAATCCTCCACTTTAGAAACGATGGACAGACGGACTGTGTTGTCAGACGAGGCTTAAACCCACTAACGGTAATGGGTCAGCCAGCATCGGCCCGGCACAGGACAGTTAGTTGGAGAATAAAGTGGACGCGAACAAAACACACAAATACACACACACACACATACTGACAAACACACACACTGACAAACACACACACATTCACCTCTCTCAGTTTTAATAGCAGGTCCAGGCCACCGGCCAATGCCACAGAGTGACCATATGTTGATTATATCTGTTCTGTTCTTCACTACCATACGGCCACATGACCACATGACCACACGACCAAACGGCAACACGAAAACCCGACCACATGACCACACGACCACACGGCAACACGGCCACACGACCACATGACCACATGAAAACCCTCAATACACACTGGTGTTCAGTCCCTCTGTCCCCATTACTTCACTGGTAACAACCCTCAGAACAGGGATGTTGTCTCTCTATCCCTCTTACACACACACACACACTTACAGTTTACACACACACACTCTCTCTTTCTCTCATTCTACTCCTCCCTACATATATTCCCTCTGTCAATTACTCTCTCTCCCTCTCTCTCTCCCACTGGTCTCTCTTTGTCTCCCTCTCTCTCCTCCCGCTCTCTCCTTGTCTCCCTCTCTCTCCTTGTCTCCCTCTTTCCCTCCCTCTCTCTCCTTCTCTCCCTCTCTCCCTCTCTCCTTACTCAATGGAGCACAAAAAAGCAACATCTCCCATCTTTGCTCCTCCATTGTTCAGCTGGCTGAAAGAAAGTCCAACCGAGTGGGAATCTGTCCAGGCATCTTAGAGGTCGTGGGTCGTTACGCTGGTAACTATAGATATAGAGGGTGACCTCATCACCTGGCTGAGTTAGTGGGAATCTGTCCAGGCATCTTAGAGGTCGTGGGTCGTTACACTGGTAACTATAGATATAGAGGGTGACCTCATCACCTGGCTGAGTTAGTGGGAATCTGTCCAGGCATCTTAGAGGTTGTGGGTCGTTACACTGGTAACTATAGATATAGAGGGTGACCTCATCACCTGGCTGAGTTAGTGGGAATCTGTCCAGGCATCTTAGAGGTCGTGGGTCTTTACACTGGTAACTATAGATATAGAGGGTGACCTCATCACCTGGCTGAGTTAGTGGGAATCTGTCCAGACATCTTAGAGGTCGTGGGTCGTTACACTGGTAACTATAGATATAGAGGGTGACCTCATCACCTGGCTGAGTTAGTGGGAATCTGTCCAGGCATCTTAGAGGTCGTGGGTCGTTACGCTGGTAACTATAGATATAGAGGGTGACCTCATCACCTGGCTGAGTTAGTGGGAATCTGTCCAGGCATCCTAGAGGTCGTGGGTCGTTACGCTGGTAACTATAGATACAGAGGGTGACCTCATCACCTGGCTGAGTTAGTGGGAATCTGTCCAGGCATCTTAGAGGTCGTGGGTCGTTACACTGGTAACTATAGATATAGAGGGTGACCTCATCACCTGGCTGAGTTAGTGGGAATCTGTCCAGGCATCCTAGAGGTCGTGGGTCGTTACGCTATAGATATAGTATTCAGACCACTTGACTTTTTTTTCCAAAATGTTGTTACGTTACAGCCTTATTCTATGGACTAAATGTTTTTTTCCCCTCATACATCTACACAGAATACCCCATAATGACATCACAATACCCCATAATGACATCACAATACCCCTTAATGACACCACAATACCCCTTAATGACAAAGCAAAAAACAGGTGTTAAGATGTTTTTGCATTTTAAAAACATATATAATAATAATAAACAGAAATAACACATTTATTACAGTACCAGTCAAAAGACTAAAAGGTTGTTCTTTATTTGTTCTATTTTCTACATTGTAGAAAGAGTTTGCAAAGCAATCATCAAGGCAAAGGGTGGCTCAATATAGTTAGATTTGGTTAACACTTTTTTGGTTACTACATGATTCCATATGTGTTATTTTATCATGTTGATGTCTTCACTATTATTCACTGTAGAGGATGACCTCATCGCTTGGCTGCAGACACGCTGGGTGATATATTATGGCCAGCTAAGACACTCACACAAAATTCTGACACACATTCACACTCTGAAACACACACACACACACACACTCTGACAGAGACACACACACACACCCTGACACACACACTCTGACAGAGACACACACACACCCTGACACACACACTCTGACAGACACACACACACACACACACACACACACCTGACACACACACTCTGACAGACACACACACACACACACACACCCTGACACACACACTCTGACAGAGACACACACACACACACACACACACACACCCTGACACACACACTCTGACAGAGACACACACACACCCTGACACACACACTCTGACAGACACACACACACACACCCTGACACACACACTCTGACAGAGACACACACACACACACCCTGACACACACACTCTGACAGAGACACACACACACCCTGACACACACACTCTGACAGAGACACACACACACACGCGCGCGCGCGCTGACACACATACAGAGTACACACATGTAGACAGGCGTGCACCACACCACAGAATAGTACCAATGTTCAGCCGGTATTGGTATAGACTGGCCCGTTGAATCTGGGCGACCGTGATCAGGTCTCAAGCTCTATTTTTATGTCCAGGTCTCTGCTCTCCAGGGGGAACTGGAAGCACAGGACTCAGCAGACCCAGGAAACTACAGCCCTGCTGCAGCAGCTGGGGCTCTGGCTGTGACTGGGCTGAAAACCACCTGCACCTCGCAGACTGGAGACAGATCACAAATACCTGCAGGCTGGGCTGACACCGTAGGGGGACCCATTCATCACATAGATTTGACCCTTGTGTCCCTCCCGTCTTATATTTCTCCGTCTCTCTCTGATTCTCTCTCTCTCTCTCTCTTCCTCTGCCCCCATCTCTTCAGACTAAGATCTAGATCCAATAGTAGTGCAGAACACAGCGTGACCCAGCAGCCTCTCTGGTTTACAAAGACTGAGAGGTCTGAATCACCTGATTCTGCAGAGCAGCGCTACACTCCAGGCAGGGAAAAACAGAGAGAGCGGAGAAGCAAAGAGGTGGAGGAATGGTGTAGGAGAGGGAGGGAGGGAGGAGGGAGGGAGGGAACGAGGGAACGAGGGAGGGAGGGAGGGGGGGAGTAGTAACTCATATGTTATAGATATGAGTTACTACAGTTTATTATCCTGTTATAGATATGAGTTACTACAGTTTATTATCCTGTTATAGATATGAGTTACTACAGTTTATTATCCTGTTATAGATATGAGTTACTACAGTTTATTATCCTGTTATAGATATGAGTTACTACAGTTTATTATCCTGTTATAGATATGAGTTACTACAGTTTATTATCCTGTTATAGATATGAGTTAATACAGTTTATTATCCTGTTATAGATATGAGTTACTACAGTTTATTATCATGTTATAGATATGAGTTACTACAGTTTATTACCATGTTATAGATATGAGTTACTACAGTTTATTATCATGTTATAGATATGAGTTACTACAGTTTATTATCATGTTATAGATATGAGTTACTACAGTTTATTATCATGTTATAGATATGAGTTACTACAGTTTATTATCATGTTATAGATATGAGTTACTACAGTTTATTATCATGTTATAGATATGAGTTACTACAGTTTATTATCATGTTATAGATATGAGTTACTACAGTTTATTATCATGTTATAGATATGAGTTACTACAGTTTATTATCATGTTATAGATATGAGTTACTACAGTTTATTATCATGTTATAGATATGAGTTACTACAGTTTATTATCATGTTATAGATATGAGTTACTACAGTTTATTATCATGTTATAGATATGAGTTACTACAGTTTATTACTGTGTTATAGATATGAGTTACTACAGTTTATTACCATGTTATAGATATGAGTTACTACAGTTTATTATCATGTTATAGATATGAGTTACTACAGTTTATTATCATGTTATAGATATGAGTTACTACAGTTTATTATCATGTTATAGATATGAGTTACTACAGTTTATTATCATGTTATAGATATGAGTTACTACAGTTTATTATCATGTTATAGATATGAGTTACTACAGTTTATTATCATGTTATAGATATGAGTTACTACAGTTTATTACCATGTTATAGATATGAGTTACTACAGTTTATTACCATGTTATAGATATGAGTTACTACAGTTTATTACCATGTTATAGATATGAGTTACTACAGTTTATTATCATGTTATAGATATGAGTTACTACAGTTTATTATCCTGTTATAGATATGAGTTACTACAGTTTATTACCATGTTATAGATATGAGTTACTACAGTTTATTATCATGTTATAGATATGAGTTACTACAGTTTATTACCATGTTATAGATATGAGTTACTACAGTTTATTATCCTGTTATAGATATGAGTTACTACAGTTTATTATCCATGTTATAGATATGAGTTACTACAGTTTATTATCCTGTTATAGATATGAGTTACTACAGTTTATTACCATGTTATAGATATGAGTTACTACAGTTTATTATCCTGTTATAGATATGAGTTACTACAGTTTATTATCCTGTTATAGATATGAGTTACTACAGTTTATTATCATGTTATAGATATGAGTTACTACAGTTTATTACCATGTTATAGATATGAGTTACTACAGTTTATTATCATGTTATAGATATGAGTTACTACAGTTTATTATCATGTTATAGATATGAGTTACTACAGTTCATTATCATGTTATAGATATGAGTTACTACAGTTTATTATCCTGTTATAGATATGAGTTACTACAGTTTATTACCATGTTATAGATATGAGTTACTACAGTTTATTATCATGTTATAGATATGAGTTACTACAGTTTATTACCATGTTATAGATATGAGTTACTACAGTTCATTATCATGTTATAGATATGAGTTACTACTGTTTATTATCCTGTTATAGATATGAGTTACTACAGTTTATTATCATGTTATAGATAAAAGTTACTACAGTTTATTATCCTGTTATAGATATGAGTTAATACAGTTTATTATCCTGTTATAGATATGAGTTAATACAGTTTATTATCCTGTTATAGATATGAGTTACTACAGTTTATTATCCTGTTATAGATATGAGTTACTACAGTTTATTATCCTGTTATAGATATGAGTTACTACAGTTTATTATCCTGTTATAGATATGAGTTACTACAGTTTATTATCATGTTATAGATATGAGTTACTACAGTTTATTATCATGTTATAGATATGAGTTACTACAGTTTATTATCCTGTTATAGATATGAGTTACTACAGTTTATTATCATGTTATAGATATGAGTTACTACAGTTTATTATCATGTTATAGATATGAGTTACTACAGTTTATTATCATGTTATAGATATGAGTTACTACAGTTTATTACCATGTTATAGATATGAGTTACTACAGTTTATTATCATGTTATAGATATGAGTTACTACAGTTTATTACCATGTTATAGATATGAGTTACTACAGTTTATTATCATGTTATAGATATGAGTTACTACAGTTTATTACCATGTTATAGATATGAGTTACTACAGTTTATTATCATGTTATAGATATGAGTTACTACAGTTTATTATCATGTTATAGATATGAGTTACTACAGTTTATTACCATGTTATAGATATGAGTTACTACAGTTTATTATCATGTTATAGATATGAGTTACTACAGTTTATTACCATGTTATAGATATGAGTTACTACAGTTTATTATCATGTTATAGATATGAGTTACTACAGTTTATTACCATGTTATAGATATGAGTTACTACAGTTTATTATCATGTTATAGATATGAGTTACTACAGTTTATTACCATGTTATAGATATGAGTTACTACAGTTTATTATCATGTTATAGATATGAGTTACTACAGTTTATTATCATGTTATAGATATGAGTTACTACAGTTTATTATCCTGTTATAGATATGAGTTACTACAGTTTATTATCCTGTTATAGATATGAGTTACTACAGTTTATTACCATGTTATAGATATGAGTTACTACAGTTTATTATCATGTTATAGATATGAGTTACTACAGTTTATTATCCTGTTATAGATATGAGTTACTACAGTTTATTATCCTGTTATAGATATGAGTTACTACAGTTTATTACCATGTTATAGATATGAGTTACTACAGTTTATTACCATGTTATAGATATGAGTTACTACAGTTTATTATCCTGTTATAGATATGAGTTACTACAGTTTATTACCATGTTATAGATATGAGTTACTACAGTTTATTATCATGTTATAGATATGAGTTACTACAGTTTATTACCATGTTATAGATATGAGTTACTACAGTTCATTATCATGTTATAGATATGAGTTACTACAGTTTATTATCATGTTATAGATATGAGTTACTACAGTTTATTATCCTGTTATAGATATGAGTTACTACAGTTTATTATCCTGTTATAGATATGAGTTACTACAGTTTAATACCATGTAATAGATATGAGTTACTACAGTTTATTATCATGTTATAGATATGAGTTACTACAGTTTATTATCCTGTTATAGATATGAGTTACTACAGTTTATTATCCTGTTATAGATATGAGTTACTACAGTTTATTACCCTGTTATAGATATGAGTTACTAAAGTTTATTATCATGTTTTCAGACTATTCTCAGTCGACTGATGTTTCAAATCAACAATTTCTCCTGCAGACAACCAAAATCCCAGAATGCATTTGGCTAGTATATGGTGGCAACCTGCGTATGTTGAATACCTGCAACAGCTGTCTTTGTGTTTAGTCAGATTATCGACCAGGGAGAAGAAGAATAAAAAATCTAATATAGGAGTACGGACGGAGGACACACAAATAAATTGTTATTCAGAGAGAGAGAGCAGAGATAGACAGAAAGCCCCTATAAACATTATGTTGGTTATAACTGTTGATGCCGAACCCTAACCGTATCCCAAATGGCATCCTCTTGTCCACCTGTACAGTGCACTACATTTTATCAGACGTTTTGACTTTGTTTCAAAAAGTAGTGCACTATACAGGGAAGAGAGTGTCATTTGGAATGCAGACCACAGTATTCCTCTCTCTCTCTCTCTCTCTCTCTCTGAGGGGATTAAAGAATAGGTATGATGAGATTAAGTCGAGGGATGATGAGATTAAGACTGACTACTTTAAAATGATTATGCAAGGCTTAGGAGAATAAGTCACACACAGTATATAAGAGAGCAAGAGAGAGAGAGAGAGAGAGAGAGAGAGAGAGAGAGAGAGACAGAGAGAGAGAGAGAGAGAGGCAGGACACGGAGGAACTTAGATTTTTTTCATCCATGAAAACAACAAAAGGAGTTCTTGTTATAGTTTTATGTCAATAGTATTCTCTGTCAGCAGGATGCAGCCTCTCCTTGGTAATACTCTCTCTCTCTCTCTCTCTCTGTCTCTCTGTCTCTCTCTCTCTCTCTCTCTCTCTCTCTCTCTCTCTCTCTCTCTCTCTCATCTCTCTCCTTTGATGTAGCACAAAATAATCCTGCATCATGCGCACACACACACCAGGAGCACCATCACCACCAGTCCCTGCCTGTGTTCTTTCTCACACTGACAGTGAAAGAGCTCTCTCAGCCCTCCAGTGTTACTTTCAAGGTGTCTCCTTTGAGAAGCACCATGTTTTCTTCCTTTGGACGGGGGGCGGGGTTACGGAGCTGTCTTAGTATATCCCAGTTCGTACCCTATTCCCTATATAGCGCTCTACTTTTGACCAGAGTCCGTTGGAACCCCATATAGGTTACAGAGTGCCATTTGGGAAGCAACCCTATCTCAGTTTGGAGAGTTACAATAAAGACCTCACCAAGCGGAGAAAAGCGCAGTGTGAACTATTTCCTAGCCAGGACTGACAGTAGCGTATTGGTTTCTACACACCTACTCCATTACCCTGGCATCTCCCCTGATTTACATTATACTGTCATCTTCCCTGATATACATTATACTGGCATCTTCCCTGATTTACATTATACTGTCATCTTCCCTGATTTACATTATACTGGCATCTTCCCTGATTTACATTATACTGTCATCTTCCCTGATTTACATTACACTGTCATCTTCCCTGATTTACATTCTACTGTCATCTTCCCTGATTTACATTATACTGTCATCTTCCCTGATTTACATTATACTGGCATCTTCCCTGATTTACATTATACTGTCATCTTCCCTGATATACATTATACTGGCATCTTCCCTGATTTACATTCTACTGTCATCTTCCCTGATTTACATTATACTGTCATCTTCCCTGATTTACATTATACTGGCATCTTCCCTGATTTACATTATACTGTCATCTTCCTGATATACATTATACTGGCATCTTCCCTGATTTACATTCTACTGTCATCTTCCCTGATTTACATTATACTGTCATCTTCCCTGATTTACATTATACTGGCATCTTCCCTGATTTACATTATACTGTCATCTTCCCTGATTTACATTATACTGTCATCTTCCCTGATTTACATTCTACTGTCATCTTCCCTGATTTACATTATACTGTCATCTTCCCTGATATACATTATACTGGCATCTTCCCTGATTTACATTATACTGTCATCTTCCCTGATATACATTATACTGGCATCTTCCCTGATTTACATTATACTGTCATCTTCCCTGATTTACATTATACTGTCATCTTCCCTGATTTACATTATACTGGCATCTTCCCTGATTTACATTACCCTGGCATCTTCCCTGATTTACATTATACTGTCATCTTCCCTGATATACATTATACTGGCATCTTCCCTGATTTACATTATACTGGCATCTTCCCTGATATACATTATACTGGCATCTTCCCTGATTTACATTACCCTGGCATCTTCCCTGATATACATTATACTGGCATCTTCCCTGATTTACATTATACTGGCATCTTCCCTGATTTACATTATACTGGCATCTTCCCTGATTTACATTATACTGGCATCTTCCCTGATTTACATTATACTGGCATCTTCCCTGATTTACATTATACTGGCATCTTCCCTGATTTACATTATACTGGCATCTTCCCTGATTTACATTATACTGTCATCTTCCCTGATTTACATTATACTGGCATCTTCCCTGATTTCCATTATACTGTCATCTTCCCTGATATACATTACCCTGGCATCTTCCCTGATTTACATTATACTGGCATCTTCCCTGATTTACATTATACTGGCATCTTCCTGATTTACATTATACTGGCATCTTCCTGATTTACATTATACTGGCATCTTCCCTGATTTACATTATACTGGCATCTTCCCTGATATACATTATACTGGCATCTTCCCTGATTTACATTATACTGTCATCTTCCCTGATTTACATTATACTGTCATCTTCCCTGATTTACATTATACTGTCATCTTCCCTGATATACATTACCCTGGCATCTTCCCTGATTTACATTATACTGGCATCTTCCCTGATTTATATTATACTGTCATCTTCCCTGATTTACATTATACTGGCATCTTCCCTGATTTACATTATACTGGCATCTTCCCTGATTTACATTATACTGTCATCTTCCCTGATTTACATTATACTGTCATCTTCCCTGATATACATTATACTGTCATCTTCCCTGATATACATTATACTGTCATCTTCCCTGATTTACATTATACTGGCATCTTCCCTGATTTACATTATACTGGCATCTTCCCTGATATACATTATACTGGCATCTTCCCTGATATACATTATACTGGCATCTTCCCTGATATACATTATACTGGCATCTTCCCTGATATACATTATACTGGCATCTTCCCTGATATACATTATACTGGCATCTTCCCTGATTTACATTATACTGTCATCTTCCCTGATTTCCATTATACTGTCATCTTCCCTGATTTACATTATACTGGCATCTTCCCTGATTTACCATTATACTGTCATCTTCCCTGATTTCCATTCTACTGTCATCTTCCTGATTTCCATTATACTGTCATCTTCCCTGCATTCTGTTCTACTGTCATCTTCCCTGATTTATATTATACTGGCATCTTCCCTGATTTCCATTATACTGTCATCTTCCCTGATTTACATTATACTGTCATCTTTCCTGATTTACATTATACTGTCATCTTCCCTGATTTCCATTATACTGTCATCTTCCCTGATTTACATTATACTGTCATCTTCCCTGATTTACATTATACTGTCATCTTGCCTGATTTACATTATACTGTCATCTTCCCTGATTTACATTATACTGTCATCTTCCCTGATTTCCATTATACTGGCATCTTCCCTGATTTACATTATACTGTCATCTTCCCTGATTTACATTACCCTGTCATCTTCCCTGATTTACATTATACTGGCCTCTTCCCTGATTTACATTACCCTGTCATCTTCCCTGATTTACATTATACTGGCATCTTCCCTGATATACATTATACTGTCATCTTCCCTGATTTACATTACCCTGTCAGCTTCCCTGATTTACATTATACTGGCATCTTCCCTGATTTACATTATACTGGCCTCTTCCCTGATTTACATTACCCTGTCATCTTCCCTGATTTACATTATACTGTCATCTTCCCTGATATACATTACCCTGTCATCTTCCCTGATTTACATTATACTGTCATCTTCCCTGATATACATTACCCTGTCATCTTCCCTGATATACATTATACTGTCACATCACTCAATAAAAGGAGACAATAGTGGAATCAATATGAAATTCTGACCACAAGCACCTGATGGACACACACACACAAACACACACACAGGCACACAAAAACACAGGCACACAACGACACAGGCACACACACAAACGTACACGTATACAGACACACACACACACACACACACACACACATACACACTCACGAGGGGCTGATCAAGGACAGAGAAGGTCCCCAGGGGCTTTCACCACAATGCTAGAACAGGATATGAGGATGTGTTTATCAGGTCTATAGTATGTAGTGAGGATGTGTCAGTGTTTATCAGGACTATAGTATGTAGTGAGGATGTGTTTATCAGGACTATAGTATGTAGTAAGGATGTGTTTATCAGGACTATAGTATGTAGTGAGGATGTGTCAGTGTTTATCAGGACTATAGTATGTAGTGAGGATGTGTCAGTGTTTAACAGGACTATAGTATGTAGTGAGGATGTGTCAGTGTTTATCAGGACTATAGTATGTAGTGAGGATGTGTCAGTGTTTAACAGGACTATAGTATGTAGTGAGGATGTGTCAGTGTTTAACAGGACTATAGTATGTAGTGAGGATGTGTTTATCAGGACTATAGTATGTAGTGAGGATGTGTTTATCAGGACTATAGTATGTAGTGAGGATGTGTCAGTGTTTATCAGGACTATAGTATGTAGTGAGGATGTGTTTATCAGGACTATAGTATGTAGTGAGGATGTGTCAGTGTTTATCAGGACTATAGTATGTAGTGAGGATGTGTCAGTGTTTATCAGGACTATAGTATGTAGTGAGGATGTGTTTATCAGGACTATAGTATGTAGTGAGGATGTGTTTAACAGGACTATAGTATGTAGTGAGGATGTGTTTATCAGTACTATAGTATGTAGTGAGGATGTGTTTATAAAGACTATAGTATGTAGTGAGGATGTGTCAGTGTTTATCAGGACTATAGTATGTAGTGAGGATGTGTTTATCAGGACTATAGTATGTAGTGAGGATGTGTTTATCAGGACTATAGTATGTAGTGAGGATGTGTTTATCAGGACTATAGTATGTAGTGAGGATGTGTCAGTGTTTATCAGGACTATAGTATGTACTGAGGATGTGTTTATCAGGACTATAGTATGTAGTGAGGATGTGTCAGTGTTTATCAGGACTATAGTATGTAGTGAGGATGTGTCAGTGTTTATCAGGACTATAGTATGTAGTGAGGATGTGTTTATCAGGACTATAGTATGTAGTGAGGATGTGTCAGTGTTTATCAGGACTATAGTATGTAGTGAGGATGTGTTTATCAGGACTATAGTATGTAGTGAGGATGTGTTTATCAGGACTATAGTATGTAGTGAGGATGTGTTTATCAGGACTATAGTATGTAGTGAGGATGTGTCAGTGTTTATCAGGACTATAGTATGTAGTGAGGATGTGTTTATCAGGACTATAGTATGTAGTGAGGATGTGTCAGTGTTTATCAGGACTATAGTATGTAGTGAGGATGTGTCAGTGTTTATCAGGACTATAGTATGTGGTGAGGATGAGTCAGTGTTTATCAGGACTATAGTATGTAGTGAGGATGTGTTTATCAGGACTATAGTATGTAGTGAGGATGTGTTTATCAGGACTATAGTATGTAGTGAGGATGTGTCAGTGTTTATCAGGACTATAGTATGTATTGAGGATGTGTCAGTGTTTATCAGGACTATAGTATGTAGTGAGGATGTGTCAGTGTTTATCAGGACTATAGTATGTAGTGAGGATGTGTCAGTGTTTATCAGGACTATAGTATGTAGTGAGGATGTGTCAGTGTTTATCAGGACTATAGTATGTAGTGAGGATGTGTTTATCAGGACTATAGTATGTAGTGAGAATGTGTCAGTGTTTATCAGGACTATAGTATGTAGTGAGGATGTGTCAGTGTTTATCAGGACTATAGTATGTAGTGAGGATGTGTCAGTGTTTATCAGGACTATAGTATGTAGTGAGGATGTGTTTATCAGGACTATAGTATGTAGTGAGGATGTGTCAGTGTTTATCAGGACTATAGTATGTAGTGAGGATGTGTCAGTGTTTATCAGGACTATAGTATGTAGTGAGGATGTGTTTATCAGGACTATAGTATGTAGTGAGGATGTGTTTATCAGGACTATAGTATGTAGTGAGGATGTGTCAGTGTTTATCAGGACTATAGTATGTAGTGAGGATGTGTCAGTGTTTATCAGGACTATAGTATGTAGTGAGGATGTGTCAGTGTTTATCAGGACTATAGTATGTAGTGAGGATGTGTCAGTGTTTATCAGGACTATAGTATGTAGTGAGGATGTGTTTATCAGGACTATAGTATGTAGTGAGGATGTGTCAGTGTTTATCAGGACTATAGTATGTAGTGAGGATGTGTCAGTGTTTATCAGGACTATAGTATGTAGTGAGGATGTGTTTATCAGGACTATAGTATGTAGTGAGGATGTGTTTATCAGGACTATAGTATGTAGTGAGGATGTGTCAGTGTTTATCAGGACTATAGTATGTAGTGAGGATGTGTCAGTGTTTATCAGGACTATAGTATGTAGTGTAGTGAGGATGTTACATTAGTCTGTTGTTGATATAATCACACAATGTTTTGAATTTCAGCAATCAAGTCCTCAATATATTTATAGATTTCAATAAACAGAAATACAGCCGTTATGATTCTATCAAGTTCTCAATATATATATATATATAGTTTTCAATATACAGAAATACAGCCGTTGTGTTTCAATCAAGTTCTCAATATATTTATAGATTTCAATATACAGAAATACAGCCGTTATGATTCAATCAAGTTCTCTATATATATATAGCTTTCAATATACAGAAATACAGCCGTTGTGATTCAATCAAGTTCTCAATATATTTATAGATTTCAATATACAGAAATACAGCCGTTATGATTCAATCAAGTTCTCAATATATATATAGATTTCAATATACAGAAATACAGCCGTTATGATTCAATCAAGTTCTCTATATATATATAGCTTTCAATATACAGAAATACAGCCGTTGTGATTCAATCAAGTTCTCAATATATTTATAGATTTCAATATACAGAAATACAGCCGTTATGATTCAATCAAGTTCTCAATATATATATAGCTTTCAAAATACAGAAATGCAGCCGTTATGATTCCTTTTACATCACATGATGCTTTGCAACATATTATGTAAAACGCATCATACCGTCTGTATTTTCCTTCAAACCTGTCAAACCCTGATCTGTTTCGCCTGTCGTTGTGATGGTCTCCACCCCCCTCCAGGTGTCACCCATCTTCCCCCATTATCCCCAGGGTATTTATACCTGTGTTCTCTGTTTGTCTGTTGCCAGTTCGTCTTGTCAAGCCTACCAGCTGTTCCCCCCATACTCCTGTTTCGCGTTAGTTCCTGTTTTCTAGTTCTCCCGGGTTTTTTGACCATTCTGCCTGCCCTGACCCTGACCTCTGCCTGACCTCTGCCTGCCCTGACCATGACCTCTGCCTGACCTCTGCCTGCCCTGACCCTGCCTGCCGTTCTGTACCTCTTGACACTGCCCTGGATTACTGACCTCTGCCTGACCTCTGCCTGACCTCTGCCTGACCTCTGCCTGACCTCTGCCTGACCTTGGCCTGTCGCTTGCCTGAACCCCCTCCGTTCTGTAAATAAACGTTTGTTATTTAGAACTGTCTGCATTCACTTAGAAAACTTCGGTTTTGAACAGTGACCTTCTGGCATGTCTGCCTCATGACTTGTTAAGGAGATTTGTTGACTAGATTTGACATGAGTCCTCGGAATATTATCGAAACCAGTCAGTATGTCGCCTAGGGTCGGGTTTCCAAAACTAAAACATGTATGGTACAGAAACAATGAACAGTCCCGGTTCTCTACATATAACAACGTATATATATATATATATATATATATATAAATATCTAGATAAGAGTATAGAAAAATATAGATAAGCTATGAGAGGTGAGGTAAAGACCAAAAGGCAGGGAGACCTTAGAAAAAGACATGATGCTGAAAATACCACCAGGGTTGCTGGGGAGAGAGAGACCTCAGGAAATGTTTTAACGTTACGTAAGAAGACAGGCGTTGCTGTTGGTTACGCCACTGCTCACGCCTATTTCCACTACCCGTTATTGAACGTTTTATATATATATATATATATATAAAAAAAAAAGGGTTTGTCAGAGTTGATGACTAGTCCAGACACAGTGTAAAACACGGACTGTTATGTAAAGTATACAATGCCCAAATATGTTACAGTACACTGTTTTAGTCAAAGCAAAAACAGGAAGAGGGTGAATTGCTTTCTCGGTGTAATTTCAAGTCACCAAAACCACGACTCTACTGTTTACCCCCACCCCCACCTCCCACCCCACACCCCCATCAATTCACAAGGCTGAGGGACTGAGGGAACCGACTAGAGGGACTAAAAGCAATGACTTGCCCATAGCTGTAGAGAGACGAAACACACACACACACTGTTGATGGCCAAGCCTGCACTGTGCTGCCCTTGGATAGAGTGTGATGTATGGATCAGGTCTCAGCCAGACAACAGAGGGAATAGAAGAGGACAGAACAGATAATGGAAAAGGATTATACCATTATGAGAGGGGGGGTAGCAGAGTGAAAGGATTATACCATTATGAGAGGGGATAGCAGAGTGAAAGGATTATACCATTATGAGAGGGGATAGCAGAGTGAAAGGATTATACCATTATGAGAGGGGATAGCAGAGTGAAAGGATTATACCATTATGAGAGGGGGTAGCAGAGTGAAAGGATTATACCATTATGAGAGGGGGTAACAGAGTGAAAGGATTATACCATTATGAGAGGGGATAGCAGAGTGAAAGGATTATACCATTATGAGAGGGGATAGCAGAGTGAAAGGATTATACCATTATGAGAGGGGATAGCAGAGTGAAAGGATTATACCATTATGAGAGGGGGTAGCAGAGTGAAAGGATTATACCATTATGAGAGGGGATAGCAGAGAGAAAGGACTGTACCATTATGAGAGGGGGTAGCAGAGTGAAAGGATTATACCATTATGAGAGGGGGTAGCAGAGTGAAAGGATTATACCATTATGAGAGGGGGTAGCAGAGTGAAAGGATTGTACCATTATGAGAGGGGGTAGCAGAGTGAAAGGATTATACCACTATGAAAGGGGGTAGCAGAGTGAAAGGATTATACCATTATGAGAGGGGGTAGCAGAGTGAAAGGATTATACCATTATGAGAGGGGATAGCAGAGTGTGATTTGTCATGACTGGCATTGAATGTAGAAACACACACAAACAGAGAGCAGTGCAGTTCATGGAACCACTTAAAGACACCTTGATGAATGTCAACAGCCTTTTTACCTCAATGTGAGTCCCTTTACTGGTTCCATCCTCTAACAGCTACAGTAGACTTACCAACAGCCTCTTTACCTCAACGTGAGTCCCCCTACTGGTTCCATCCTCTAACAGCTACAGTAGACTTACCAACAGCCTCTTTACCTCAACGTGAGTCCCCCTACTGGTCCCATCCTCTAACAGCTACAGTAGACTTACCAACAGCCTCTTTACCTCAACGTGAGTCCCCCTACAGGTTCCATCCTCTAACAGCTACAGTAGACTTACCAACAGCCTCTTTACCTCAACGTGAGTCCCCCCACTGGTCCCATCCTCTAACAGCTACAGTATACTTACCAACAGCCTCTTTACCTCAACGTGAGTCCCCCTACTGGTTCCATCCTCTAACAGCTACAGTAGACTTACCAACAGCCTCTTTACCTCAACGTGAGTCCCCCCACTGGTTCCATCCTCTAACAGCTACAGTAGACTTACCAACAGCCTCTTTACCTCAACGGGAGTCCCCTACTGGTTCCATCCTCTAACAGCTACAGTAGACTTACCAACAGCCTCTTTACCTCAACGTGGGTCCCCCTACAGGTCCCATCCTCTAACAGCTACAGTAGACTTACCAACAGCCTCTTTACCTCAACGTGAGTCCCCCTACAGGTCCCATCCTCTAACAGCTACAGTAGACTTACCAACAGCCTCTTTACCTCAACGTGAGTCCCCCTACAGGTCCCATCCTCTAACAGCTACAGTAGACTTACCAACAGCCTCTTTACCTCAACGTGAGTCCCCCTACTGGTTCCATCCTCTAACAGCTACAGTAGACTTACCAACAGCCTCTTTACCTCAACGTGAGTCCCCCTACTGGTCCCATCCTCTAACAGCTACAGTAGACTTACCAACAGCCTCTTTACCTCAACGTGAGTCCCCCTACAGGTTCCATCCTCTAACAGCTACAGTAGACTTACCAACAGCCTCTTTACCTCAACGTGAGTCCCCCTGCAGGTTCCATCCTCTAACAGCTACAGTAGACTTACCAACAGCCTCTTTACCTCAACGTGAGTCCCCCTACTGGTCCCATCCTCTAACAGCTACAGTAGACTTACCAACAGCCTCTTTACCTCAACGTGAGTCCCCCTACAGGTCCCATCCTCTAACAGCTACAGTAGACTTACCAACAGCCTCTTCAACAACACAGTGTCATACGTCGTACGACAGAAGGTCACTGGTGTGTGTGATTGTGTGTGTGTGTGCAGGTGTTGTGTGTGTGTGTGTGTGTGTGTGTGTGTGTGTGTGCAGGTGTTTGTGTGTGTGTGTGTGTGTGTGCTGCTGGCTTGGCACAACACTGCAGTAAAGATGAGATGAGTAATGGGATGGTGGTCATGTACATTGGGACACAGGATTTCTATATCCAGACACAATGGGATGGTGAAGGTGACGGGCTGCTGCCAGTGCCAAGCCCCAGTCCCTATTGACCTCTTTCTCTCTCTCTCTCTCTCTCTCTCTCTCTCTCTCTCTCTCTCTCTCTCTCTCTCTCTTTCTCGTGTTCCCCTGCGCTCAGCAAAAAATACCTCCATGACTCCCTATAGGGGACTTTCATTGCCTGTCACTGCTGATCGTCAGGATGGGTACCATCCTACAGGTCTAGAGGTATAGAGGAGGATGGTTCTGGTCCTGATGAATGAGAGATGGAAGAACGTCGGCATGAGAAGGGGTGGGTGGGGTTGGGTTCTAAGCTGACATGGGATTGTTTTAATACGGTCATACTATGGATCATTTGAGTTTTAGGATCCCTTTCGGTATAGAAAATGATGTATTAAAATAAAGATTTGATAAAATGTTGAGTTTGGACCTTTACTGCTATAGCCCGGAGAAATGCACTGAATGACACTTTCATAATCTCTATAAATATTTGTATTTTTGTTTTCTTACACATTTTTGGGGTAGGCACAAAACTACCTTCATACTTCCACAAATAGTTTTAAACCGGATCCGGTTACCTTCAGACGAGTTCCCTGACACTTGTGGGAGTTGAAGAGTCAAAACGGAGAACAACAACAACAACAACAACAACAGTGTTCGTGAGAATCTCCCTTTTCCACGGTGGCGTCACAGTTGTTTAAAGCCCAAACGGTTTCGGACGCTACGAACAGAAGTTGGTACCGACAACGGTACCGACTTCAAGACGAGTCCCCTGACACTTGCTTGGGGCTGTAGAGTCAAAACGGAGAACACCATCGTGTTGGTGAGAGTCTCTCCTTTCCTTGGAGTGGTCCTAGTTTTTGTAGTTCAAACCGTTCGGACGCTAGCGGTGTCGGTAGATTGAGGTATTTTGATGGGGGTTCTTTTTTATTATGTTACTTAGATTGGCGCGCTGGTGCATCAATCCACTCTAGGCAGTTAATCAACACGAATCATCATCATCATTAACAACAACACTTTGCAAACCCCCCTCTCTCTTCTAGGACAACAGAAAGCTCTCGTTTCAAGTTTGCTCTACTTTCTCCTTCATCCGTCAACCCATCTCTCTCTCTCTCGCTCGCTTTTGAAATACGCTGAATTGAGTTGCCACACTTGGAGGCAGATACAAAGAAATGCTAACTACGGTAGCACACTGATGATTCAAGGATTCAACTGAGCAAAGCCAAGGATACTGGGAGTGAACAGAGAGAGAGGGAAAGAGAGAGAGAGAGACACACAGAGAGAGAGAGAGAGAGAGAGAGAGAGAGAGAGAGAGAGAGAGAGAGAGAGAGAGAGAGAGAGAGAGAGACACACAGAGAGAGAGAGAGAGAGAGAGAGACACAGAGAGAGAGAGAGAGAGAGAGAGAGAGAGAGAGAGAGAGAGAGAGAGAGACAGAGAGAGAGGGAAAAGGAGAGAGAGAGACACAGAGAGAGAGAGAGAGAGAGAGAGAGAGAGAGAGAGAGAGAGAGAGAGAGAGAGAGAGCTGGCCATTTTTCAGTTTGTTCTCTTCTGCCATGCAGTCATAGTGGCTGACAGTCAAAGGGTACCCTATCCCCTTTACAGTGCACTTCTTTTGACCAGGGCCCTTGAAGCTCTGGTCAAAAGTAGTGTAATATATAGGGAATAGGGTGTAATTTGGGAATTAGCGGGGCTAGCAGAATGTTCACACCAGTCTTCTAATTGGGTCGGTCCATTAATTTGGGAATTAGCGGGGCTAGCAGAATGTTCACACCAGTCTTCTAATTGGGTCGGTCCATTAATTTGGGAATTAGCAGGGCTAGCAGAATGTTCACACCAGTCTTCTAATTGGGTCGGTCCATTAATTTTGGAATTAGCAGGGCTAGCAGAATGTTCACACCAGTCTTCTAATTGGGTCGGTCCATTAATTTGGGAATTAGCAGGGCTAGCAGAATGCTCACACCAGTCTTCTAATTGGGTCGGTCCATTAATTTGGGAATTAGCAGGGCTAGCAGAATGCTCACACCAGTCTTCTAATTGGGTCGTTCCATTAATTTGGGAATTAGCAGGGCTGGCAGAATGTTCACACCAGTCTTCTAATTGGGTCGGTCCATTAATTTGGGAATTAGTGGGGCTAGCAGAATGTTCACACCAGTCTTCTAATTGGGTCGTTCCATTAATTTGGGAATTAGCAGGGCTGGCAGAATGTTCACACCAGTCTTCTAATTGGGTCGGTCCATTAATTTGGGAATTAGCGGGGCTAGCAGAATGTTCACACCAGTCTTCTAATTGGGTCGGTCCATTAATTTGGGAATTAGCAGGGCTAGCAGAATGTTCACACCAGTCTTCTAATTGGGTCGGTCCATTAATTTGGGAATTAGCAGGGCTAGCAGAATGTTCACACCAGTCTTCTAATTGGGTCGGTCCATTAATTTGGGAATTAGCAGGGCTAGCAGAATGTTCACACCAGTCTTCTAATTGGGTCGGTCCATTAATTTGGGAATTAGCAGGGCTAGCAGAATGTTCACTCCAGTCTTCTAATTGGGTCGGTCCATTAATTTGGGAATTAGCAGGGCTAGCAGAATGTTCACTCCAGTCTTCTAATTGGGTCGGTCCATTAATTTGGGAATTAGCAGGGCTAGCAGAATGTTCACACCAGTCTTCTAATTGGGTCGGTCCATTAATTTGGGAATTAGCAGGGCTAGCAGAATGTTCACTCCAGTCTTCTAATTGGGTCGGTCCATTAATTTGGGAATTAGCAGGGCTAGCAGAATGTTCACACCAGTCTTCTAATTGGGTCGGTCCATTAATTTGGGAATTAGCGGGGCTAGCAGAATGTTCACACCAGTCTTCTAATTGGGTCGGTCCATTAATTTGGTCACCTTTTGAGAAGTTTAACTTGGTCCCCCAAAAAACATTTTATTTCACCTAATTTTAACACAGATGCACAGAGCACAGATGAAATTGTATCAAAAATATGTTTTCGTGACCTTAACAGAGTTGACCATTTCATCTTAGTCAGCCATAACTCCCCTTGTGACAGGGGGAATGGAAGCTTGTTATGTGGAACAGGAAGTGTCTATCTATGAGTAACAAGGTTGATGTGTTATACTCCACCCTTCAGTTTTCCAACACAAAACATCAGCAATTGACCCAAAATAGTAGAACCAGCTCACCTGATAATAGAACAGGCTCACCTGGTAATAAAACCGGCTCACCTGGTAATAGAACCGTCTCACCTGGTAATAGAACCAACTCACCTGATAATAGAACCGGCTCACCTGGTAATAGAACCGGCTCACCTGGTAATAGAACCGGCTCACCTGGTAATAGAACCGGCTCACCTAATAATAGAACCGGCTCACCTGGTAATAGAACCGGCTCACCTGATAATAGAACCAGCTCACCTGATAATAGAACCGGCTCACCTGGTAATAGAACCGGCTCACCTGGTAATAGAACCGGCTCACCTGGTAATAGAACCGGCTCACCTGGTAATAGAACCGGCTCACCTGGTAATAGAACCGGCTCACCTGATAATAGAACCGGCTCACCTGGTAATAGAACCGGCTCACCTGGTAATAGAACCGGCTCACCTAATAATAGAACCGGCTCATCTGGTAATAGAACCAGCTCACCTAATAATAGAACCGGCTCACCTGGTAATAGAACCGGCTCACCTGATAATAGAACCGGCTCACCTGATAATAGAACCGGCTCACCTGGTAATAGAACCAGCTCACCTAATAATAGAACCGGCTCACCTGGTAATAGAACCGGCTCACCTAATAATAGAACCGGCTCACCTGGTAATAGAACCGGCTCACCTAATAATAGAACCGGCTCATCTGGTAATAGAACCAGCTCACCTAATAATACAACCGGCTCACCTGGTAATAGAACCGGCTCACCTGATAATAGAACCGGCTCACCTGATAATAGAACCGGCTCACCTGGTAATAGAACCAGCTCACCTAATAATAGAACCGGCTCACCTGGTAATAGAACCGGCTCACCTAATAATAGAACCGGCTCACCTGGTAATAGAACCGGCTCACCTGATAATAGAACCAACTCACCTGATAATAGAACCGGCTCACCTGGTAATAGAACCGGCTCACCTGATAATAGAACCGGCTCACCTGGTAATAGAACCGGCTCACCTGATAATAGAACCAACTCACCTGATAATAGAACCAACTCACCTGGTAATAGAACCAGCTCACCTGGTAATAGAACCGGCTCACCTGATAATAGAACCAACTCACCTGATAATAGAACCAACTCACCTGGTAATAGAACCGGTTCACCTGGTAATAGAACCGGCTCACCTGGTAATAGAACCGGCTCACCTGGTAATAGAACCGGCTCACCTGGTAATAGAACCGGCTCACCTGGTAATAGAACCGGCTCACCTACATTCACACTACGATGTTTGTTGATTTATTAAATGTTTTAAACTCATACTTTCACCACATTAAAAGGAGAGTTCAGTTCAAGTCACAGCGTTGACCTTAAGATGAGGGACAGACGTAAACGAATCACTAATCACATTAAATAAAAAAATAATCTTCAAAAATGACTTTGTAAAAGCAACAAAATAACTTGAGCTTCACGGTGACGGTGAAACTTGGGTTGAGTGTGTTAAAATCTTCCTACTGGTGACACGGAGGGACAAATAGCTGCAAATATTGAATTCTCCCTGTGGTCTAAATGAAAGGGCATTTCATTTAATATAACGTGCTTTTAAAATGCTATGTTAGTGTACAGTTTCTACTCAACACAGCAAAGGGATGCAAAAGGAACTATGTTTGTGGAACAACGCAATTGTTCATGGTAATTCTATGCCCCTGTGTCCCCCCTTCTACTTTCTCCCCCCTTCTCCTCCCCCCTCCTGGTAACTCGTCCCTCCTCCTCCTCGTCCCTCCTCGCCACACCTCCCCCTTCCTCCCTCCTGGAAACACCTCCCCTCATCCCCCTCCTGGTAACTCCTCCACCTCCCTCCTGGTAACTTCTCCCTATTCCTCCTCCGTTCTCCCTTCTCTTCCCCCATCCTGGTAACTCCTCTCCCTCCTCCCTCCCCTTCCTGGTAACTCTTTCCTCCTACTCCCTCCTCCCTCCTCCCTCCTCTATCCTCCCCTTCCTCCCTCTTTCCTCCTCCCCCTCCTCCCTCCTCCCTCCTCTATCCTCCCTCTTTCCTCCTCCCCCTCCTCCCTCCCTCCTCCCTCCTCTATCCTCCCCCTCCTCCCTCCTCCTCCCTCCCTCCTCCCTCCTCTTCCCCCCTTCCTGTTCTGTTCTGACACTATCTGTTCTGTAGCGACTACTTTACAGTTCTGTAGCTACTACTTTACAGTTTGTCTGAAGTTCTTTCAAACACATTTACCACAACCGGAGGCTTGGTTGTTGAAGTCTCAAACCCTATTCCCAGAATGTCTTGTCCCCTGACTATTTATCCCCATAACACAATAATGTCTTTTCTCTACCCTACCTAACAACAATTTAATCAAGTCTCCTCCCTCTTTCCTTGCAACAAACTTCCTTCTCTCATCCAACCATCTCTCCTTACCCCCTTCTCTCATCCAACCATCTCTCCTTACCCCCTTCTACCCTTCTCTCATCCAACCATCTCTCCTTACCCCCTTCTCTCATCCAACCATCTCTCCTTACCCCCTTCTACCCTTCTCTCATCCAACCATCTCTCCTTACCCCCTTCTCTCATCCAACCATCTCTCCTTACCCCCTTCTCTCATCCAACCATCTCTCCTTACCCCCTTCTACCCTTCTCTCATCCAACCATCTCTCCTTACCCCCTTCTCTCATCCAACCATCTCTCCTTACCCCCTTCTCTCATCCAACCATCT
The DNA here is from genome assembly GCA_030435695.1 of Brachymystax lenok tsinlingensis. Lineage (NCBI taxonomy): Eukaryota > Metazoa > Chordata > Actinopteri > Salmoniformes > Salmonidae > Brachymystax > Brachymystax lenok. The sequence continues at coordinate 53,446,308 of CM059814.1, read as the reverse complement.
CTCCTTACCCCCTTCTTCTCTCATTGTGATTGGTGGTCAAGGAGCAAATAGAATAGACAGTGTAGAGCCCATGGACACATTTAGACAGAATGGAACATGTCCCGCGCTTCCTCCGATGGCATTGAGGAGTACACCATATCAGTCATTGGCTTCATATATAAGTGCATCGATGACGTCGTCCCCACAGTGACCATAGGTACAGATGATGTAGGAAGCTTACATACACTTCAGTTGGAGTCATTAAAACTCGTTTTTCAACGTCTCCACAAATGTCTTGTTAACAAACGATAGTTTTGGCTTGTCGGTTACTTTGTGCATGACACAAGTAATTTTTTCCAACAATTGTTTACAGACAGATTATTTCACTTATAATTCACTGTATGAAAATTCCAGTGGGTCAGAAGTTGACATACACTAAGTTGACTGTGCCTTTAAACAGCTTGAAAAATTCCAGAAAATTATGTCATCATTTTAGTTAATTTGAGGTGTACCTGTGGATGTATTTCAAGGCCTACCTTCAAACTCAGTGCCTCTTTGCTTAATATCATGGGAAAATCCAAAGAAATCAGCCAAGACCTCAGAAAAATGAATTGTAGACGTCCACAAGTCTGGTTCATCCTTGGGAGAAATTTCCAAATGCCTGAAGGTACCACATTCATCTGTACAAACAATGGTACGCAAGTATAAACACCAAGGACCACGCAGCCATCATACCTCTCAGGAAGGAGACTCGTTCTGTCTCCTAGAGATGAACGTACTTGCGAAAAGTGCAAATCAATCCCAGAACAACAGCAAAGGACCTTGTGAAGATGCAGGATGGAACAGGTACAAAAGTATCTATATCCACAGTAAAACGAGTCCTATGTCGACATAACCTGAAAGGCTGCTCAGTAGGGAAGAAGCCACTGCTCCAAAACCGCCATAAAAAGCCAGACTACGGTTTGCAACTGCACATGGATACGAAGATCATACATTTTGGAGAAATGTCCTCTGGTCTGTTTGGAAAAAGGGGGAGGCTTGCAAGCCGAAGAACACCATCCCAACTGTGAAGCACGGGGGTGGCAGCATCATGTTGTGGGGGTGCTTTGCTGCAGGAAGGACTGGTACACTTCACAAAATAGATGGCATCATGAGGCAGGAAAACTATGTGGATATATTGAAGCAACATCTCAAGACATCAGTCAGGAAGTTAAAGCTTGGTCGCAAATGGGTCTTCCAAATGGACAATGACCCCAAGCATATTTCCAAAGTTGTGGCAAAATGGCTTAAGGACAAAAAAGTGAAGTAACTGGAGTGGCCATCACAAAGCCCTGACCTCAATCCTATAGAAAATGTGTGGGTAGAACTGAAAAAGCATGTGCGAGCAAGGAGTCTTACAAATCTGACTCAGTTACACCAGCTCTGTCAGGAGGAATGGGCCAAAATTCACCCAACTTACTGTGGGAAGCTGGTGGAAGGCTACCCGAAATGTTTGACCCAAGTTAAACAATTTAAAGGCAATGTTACCTAATACTAATTGAGTGTATGTAAATTTCTGACCCACTGGGAATGTGATGAAAGAAATAAAAGCTGAAATAAATTATTCTCTTTACTATTATTCTGACATTTCACATTCTTAAAATAAAGTGGTGATCCTAACTGACCTAAGACAAGGAAATTTTTACTAGGATTAAATGTCAGGAATTGTTAAAAACTTAGTTTAAATGCATTTGGCTAAGGTGTATGTAAACTTCCGACTTCAACTGTACATACCCCAAACGGAAGCCATGGATTTCAGGCAACATCCACACTGAGCTAAAGGGTAGAGCTGCCGCTTTCGAGGAGCGGGATTCTACCCCAGAAGCTTATATGCCCTCCGAACCATCAAACAGGCAAAGCGTCAATACAGGACTAAGATTGAATCATACTACACCGGCTCTGACGTTCGTCGGATGTTATTATTACTTTTAACTATTACAGACTACAAAGGGAAGCACAGCCGAGAGCTGCCCAGTGACACGAGCCTACCAGATGAGCTAAACTACTTCAATACTTGCTTCAAGGCAAATAACACAGAAACATGCATGAGAGCACCAGATGTTCCGGAAGACTGTGTGATCACGCTCTCCGCAGCCGATGTGAGTAAGATTTGAACAGGTCAACATTCACAAGGCCGCAGGGCCAGACGGATTACCAGGACGTGTACTGCGAGCATGCGCTGACCAACTGGCGAGTGTCTTCACTGACATTTTCATCCTCTCGCTGTCCAAGTCTTTAATAACAAAATGTTTTAAGCAGACAACCATGGTCCCTGTGCCCAATAACACTAAGGTAACCTGCCTAAATGACTACTGACCCGTACCACTCATGTCTGTAGCCATGAAGTGCTTTGAAAGGCTGGTCATGGCTCACATCAACATTGCTGGAATAGACAGTGTAGAACACTAGGACACACTTAGACAGAATGGGTAGAGCCCTAGGACACATTTAGACAGAATGGATGGAATAGACAGGGTAGAGCCCTGGGACACATTTAGACAGAATGGATAGAGCCCTAGGACACATTTAGACAGAATGGGTAGAGCCCTGGGACACATTTAGACAGAATGGATAGAGCCCTAGGACACATTTAGACAGAATGGATAGAGCCCTAGGACACATTTGGACAGAATGGATAGAGCCCTAGGACAGCCCTAGGACACATTTAGACAGAATGGATAGAGCCCTAGGACACATTTAGACAGAATGGATAGAGCCCTAGGACACATTTAGACAGAATGGATAGAGCCCTAGGACACATTGAGACAGAATGGGTAGAGTCCATTGCTGGAAAAGACAGTGCAGCCTGTGTGATATTACCTTGAGACATCTTGACAAGACATGTTATGTGGATCCAATCTCTCCAAAGGGAATGTCTTACTGTTGTGTGTGAAAAACTATTTTTAGGGGGTGGATGTGGTGAGAGAAAGAAGTGATTCTTCTCTCTGACACGTTCAGCGAGATGAGCTGTCGTACCCCAAACAGCACCCTAGTCTCTACCTAGACCCTATTGGGCGCTGTGGGTCAAAAGAAGTGCCCAATTGAGAGAACAGGGTTGCCATTTCAGACTCTTTCATTGTTTTAACGAATCTAATTGTATTGGTCACACACACACAGTTTACAGCAGCTATGAAAGGTTTGGATAAATGATGGTGTAGTAGAGTAGCTCTCTCAACATTACAGAACAGTTTACAGCAGGTATGAAAGGTTCGGATAAATGATGGTGTAGTACAGTAGCTCTCTCAACACTACAGAACAGTTTACAGCAGGTATGAAAGGTTCGGCTAAATGATGGTGTATTACAGTAGCTCTCTCAACATTACAGAACAGTTTACAGCAGGTATGAAAGGTTCGGCTAAATGATGGTGTAGTACAGTAGCTCTCTCAACATTACAGAACAGTTTACAGCAGGTATGAAAGGTTCGGCTAAATGATGTCGTAGTACAGTAGCTCTCTCAACATTACAGAACAGTTTACAGCAGGTATGAAAGGTTCGGATAAATGATGGTGTATTACAGTAGCTCTCTCAACATTACAGAACAGTTTACAGCAGCTATGAAAGGTTCGGATAAATGATGGTGTAGTACAGTAGCTCTCTCAACACTACAGAACAGTTTACAGCAGGTATGAAAGGTTTGGCTAAATGATGGTGTAGTACAGTAGCTCTCTCAACATTACAGAACAGTTTACAGCAGCTATGAAAGGTTCGGATAAATGATGGTGTAGTACAGTAGCTCTCTCAACACTACAGAACAGTTTACAGCAGGTATGAAAGGTTTGGCTAAATGATGGTGTAGTACAGTAGCTCTCTCAACACTACAGAACAGTTTACAGCAGGTATGAAAGGTTCGGCTAAATGATGGTGTAGTACAGTAGCTCTCTCAACATTACAGAACAGTTTACAGCAGGTATGAAAGGTTCGGCTAAATGATGGTGTAGTACAGTAGCTAACCTCAACATTACAGAACAGTTTACAGCAGGTATGAAAGGTTCGGCTAAATGATGGTGTAGTACAGTAGCTCTCTCAACATTACAGAACAGTTTACAGCAGCTATGAAAGGTTCGGATAAATGATGGTGTAGTACAGTAGCTCTCTCAACACTACAGAACAGTTTACAGCAGGTATGAAAGGTTTGGCTAAATGATGGTGTAGTACAGTAGCTCTCTCAACATTACAGAACAGTTTACAGCAGGTATGAAAGGTTCGGATAAATGATGGTGTATTACAGTAGCTCTCTCAACATTACAGAACAGTTTACAGCAGGTATGAAAGGTTTGGCTAAATGATGGTGTAGTACAGTAGCTCTCTCAACATTACAGAACAGTTTACAGCAGGTATGAAAGGTTCAGCTAAATGATGGTGTAGTACAGTAGCTCTCTCAACACTACAGAACAGTTTACAGCAGGTATGAAAGGTTCGGATAAATGATGGTGTAGTACAGTAGCTCTCTCAACACTACAGAACAGTTTACAGCAGGTATGAAAGGTTCGGCTAAATGATGGTGTAGTAGAGTAGCTCTCTCAACATTACAGAACAGTTTACAGCAGGTATGAAAGGTTCGGCTAAATGATGGTGTAGTACAGTAGCTCTCTCAACATTACAGAACAGTTTACAGCAGCTATGAAAGGTTCGGATAAATGATGGTGTAGTACAGTAGCTCTCTCAACACTACAGAACAGTTTACAGCAGGTATGAAAGGTTCGGCTAAATGATGGTGTAGTACAGTAGCTCTCTCAACACTACAGAACAGTTTACAGCAGGTATGAAAGGTTTGGATAAATGATGGTGTAGTACAGTAGCTCTCTCAACACTACAGAACAGTTTACAGCAGGTATGAAAGGTTCGGCTAAATGATGGTGTAGTACAGTAGCTCTCTCAACATTACAGAACAGTTTACAGCAGGTATGAAAGGTTCGGCTAAATGATGGTGTAGTACAGTAGCTAACCTCAACATTACAGAACAGTTTACAGCAGGTATGAAAGGTTCGGCTAAATGATGGTGTAGTACAGTAGCTAACCTCAACATTACAGAACAGTTTACAGCAGGTATGAAAGGTTTGGATAAATGATGGTGTAGTACAGTAGCTCTCTCAACATTACAGAACAGTTTACAGCAGGTATGAAAGGTTCGGCTAAATGATGGTGTAGTACAGTAGCTAACCTCAACATTACAGAACAGTTTACAGCAGGTATGAAAGGTTCGGCTAAATGATGGTGTACCAGCTGACCTCAACATTACAGAACAATAACAACAATAAGTCCAATAAAAAAACAACAAGTAGTTAGAAGGTAGTGTGCAAAGTTATGAACCGATGTGTAAACAAAACGATATCCAGTATAGATGATGAATGTGCTGTGGCAAGTATGACTGGATTTATCAATATAGAGTGGATAGCGTCTTGGTCGCACTGTTGAATCAGTACTATATAAAAGAATAGCAGTGTTGACTTTGTCTCTCTCTCTCTCTCTCTCTCTCTCTCTGTCTTTCTCTCTCTCTCTCTCTCTGTCTCTCTCTCTCTCTCTCTCTGTCTCTGTCTGTCTTTCTCTCTCTCTCTCTCTGTCTCTCTCTCTCTCTCTCTCTCTCTCTCTCTCTCTCTCTCTCTCTCTGTGTGTGTGTGTGTGTGTGTGTGTGTGTGTGTGTGTGTGTGTGTGTGTGAGAGAGAGAGAATGGTGGTTGTAATGGTTGGGGTAGTTGTAGGACCCTATAAAGTCTGCGTTGCGGAGAACGCAGACTATGTCACGGAAACCAGAAATTCAAATAGAATTGAACAATCTAAAATAATGTATTGAAATAAACTAAATGTACCGAACTTATTACAAAATATTTTATTTTGCCAAGTTAGTAATAAGACATGATAATGTCATTCTGAAACGGCACAGGAAGGCTTGTCTGTTTGTGTGTATGGTGCAGTTGTCTACAGTTTGTGTAGCCGTTAGCGATAATGATAATGATAATGCTAATGATAAACAGTATGTCTACAGTTTGTGTAGACGTTAGCGATAATGATAATGATAATGATAAACAGTATGTCTACAGTTTGTGTAGCCGTTAGAGATAATGATAATGATAATGATAATGATAAACAGTATGTCTACAGTTTGTGTAGCCGTTAGAGATAATGATAATGATAATGATAAACAGTATGTCTACAGTTTGTGTAGCCGTTAAGCGATAATGATAATGATAATGATAATGATAATAAAAAAACAGCATGTCTACAGTTTGTGTAGCCGTTAGCGATAATGATAATGATAATGATAATAAAAAAACAGCATGTCTACAGTTTGTGTAGCCGTTAGCGATAATGATAATGATAAACAGCATGTCTACAGTTTGTGTAGCCGTTAGCGATAATGCTAATGATAAACAGCATGTCTACAGTTTGTGTAGCCGCTAGCAATAATGCTAATGATAAACAGCATGTCTACAGTTTGCGTAGCCGTTAGCGATAATGCTAATGATAAACAGCGTGTCTACAGTTTGTGTAGCCGTTAGCGAGAATGCTAATGATAAACAGCGTGTCTACAGTTTGCGTAGCCGTTAGCGATAATGCTAATGATAAACAGCGTGTCTACAATTTGCGTAGCCGTTAGCGATAATGCTAATGATAAACAGCGTGTCTACAATTTGCGTAGCCGTTAGCGATAATGCTAATGATAAACAGCGTGTCTACAGTTTGCGTGAGCCGTAGCGATAATGCTAATGATAAACAGCGTGTCTACAGTTTGCGTAGCCGTTAGCGATAATGCTAATGATAAACAGCGTGTCTACAGTTTGCGTAGCCGTTAGCGATAATGCTAATGATAAACAGCGTGTCTACAGTTTGCGTAGCCGTTAGCGATAATGCTAATGATGAACTTCTTCTGGTAGAGATAGAAAGGCGTTCCCAAAAACCTTCTTCTCCATTTAAATGTTCACTACAAAGTAGCCGCTTGCTGCTGTGCACTTGCACTAAAGCGTAAATACAACCAAGAGACCTCAAAAGTGCTCTCCTGATGTGGATTATTCATTGTAGAGGACTTCTATTAAAAAAGGTGTGATTTTGAGCACAAAAACCTGAAAGAAATATGAAAAAAAAACATTAAACCAGAAAAACTCAACGGAGAAAAAGGTTTGTATAGGGATATTTAGTTGGAGAGAAATACCACATGTCTCACGTTCACCACTCAGCCCTACTCATCACTGTCTTGCCTTGCCTCCACACGTCTCCTTGCCAGATCAGGAAATAGGAAACTGTCGCTGCCAGAGTTGGGAAGGGGATCGGCAATAGAGAGACTGAGCAAGACTGACTGACACTCAAAGAATAACAGAAGACGTGTCAGAGGGAGATAAAGAGAGAGAGAGAGAGAAAGAGAGATTAGACATGGAAGAGAGAGAGAGAGAGAGAGAGAGAGAGAGAGAGAGAGAGAGAGAGAGAGAGAGAGAGAGAGAGAGATGTGTAAATGTGTCACTTTATAAGGGCCTCACTGTAAACAGGTGTGATCATGAAACTGCCCTCCTTTTCCTTTGGTGTGCTGGAGTACAGAGAAAGACTGCATCCCAAATGGCACCCTATTCACTTTACGGTGCCCTGTACAGAGCCATAGATCCCAAAAGTAGGGCACTATACAGGCAGAAGGGTGCTATTTGGGAAGAAGACAGAGTTTGCACAACATTCAGAGAGAGGGAGAGAGGGTCGAGAGGGAGAGAGCGAGAGAGGGAGAGGGGGAGAGAGGGAGCGTGGGAGAGCGGGAGAGAGAGAGCAGGAGAGAGAGAGAGAGCAGAAGAGAGCGGAAGAGAGTGATAGAGGGACAGATGGAGAGAGGTTGAGAGTGAGTGAGTGAGTAGAAGGACTTTGAAAGTGCTGGTGTGTTTACAGCTCAGTCAAACACATTCCTTTGTTATGTGTGTGACAGACAGAAAGCTTTAAAAAGAGAGCGACAGGTATCGGATCCACACCCCACTGGGGTACGCTTGTTCTTTTGACTAGACTGAAAAACCCCTAAAGTGATATTATCACAATTTAAAACACTGTAGTGATGCTCTCAGAATGTAAGTCATGTGGAAAAGCTACACGTT
>CM059814.1:53428230-53433230 GCA_030435695.1 Brachymystax lenok tsinlingensis | reverse complement strand
GAGGAATGGAGAGAGGGAGGGAGAGAGGGAGAGAGCGATGGAGAGAGGGAGGGAGAGGGCGATGGAGAGAGGGAGGGAGAGATGACTGTAGCGTACAGAGCTAGGAAGGAGGAGATTAGTGATGCACAGCACAACAGAGTGGTGTACTAGCTGCTTCCATCTCCTCTGTGTGACTCCTCTGGACTGTCAAGAGCATCCGACTCACTCTCTCTCCTGCCCCCTTCTCTATTTCTCTCTCTCCTTCCTCCCATTCCGTCTCTCCCGCCCTACCACTTTCTCTCTTTGTGTATGTGGACTCATCCATCCACCAATAAGATGTCTGTATTCTAGAAACACACGCTGATTCTCACTGCAACCCTCCTATACATTTAACTACTGTCACTGTCTCTACCAGGGCACAGCTCAGACAGGACAAACAGCACTGCCTCTTTACACAAAATAGACATACTCTGATGTATCCCAAACGGCACCCTGTTCCCTATTTACTGCACTACTTTAGACCAGGGCCCCATAGAACCCTATTCCCTATATAGTGCACTACTTTAGACCAGAGCCCTATAGAACCCTATTCCCTATATAGTGCACTACTTTAGACCAGGGCCCTATAGAACCCAATTCCCTATGCAGTACAGTACTTTAGACCAGGGCCTATAGACCAGGGCCCAGCCGGACACACACATCCTCAGACCCTGTCAACTATACCACTACACATCCTCAGACCCTGTCAACTATACCACTACACATCCTCAGACCCCAGCCCTGCCAGTCTCCTCAGACCCCAGCCCTGCCAGGCTCCTCAGACCCCAGCCCTGCCAGTCTCCTCAGACCCCAGCCCTGCCAGTCTCCTCAGACCCCAGCCCTGCCAGTCTCCTCAGACCCCAGCCCTGCCAGGCTCCTCAGACCCCAGCCCTGCCAGTCTCCTCAGACCCCAGCCCTGCCAGCCTCCTCTCTGGTGGTGTCTATGAATTGGCAGACATAATCACCAAATAGTACACTACTGTTGCACCTTATTCCCTATATAGTGCGCTAATGCTACACTATAGTTCACTGTATAGGGAATAGGGTCCCATTTTCAGACACTCCAATGCTAACCAGGAGGATATTCCCCTTTCTCTGCATCAACAACCAATCACCAACCAGTCTGGCAATATATTCTTCCACAGAGAGAGATACTAGGTAGCTGTGTTCCAAATGACACCCTATATAGCTCCCTACTTTTGAACAGGGTCCGTATAGGACTTAGGGTTCTGGTCTAAAGTAGTGCGCTACTTGGGAAATAGGGTGTAATTTAGACCGTAACCTTGGTTTCCTCCACAGGGATATAGATACGAGCACCCTCAGGCAGTACGGGCTAATAACGCCGTGTCAACAGACACGAGCTGAGTCACTCACTGGGTCACTGTGAACACAAGCCAAACCAGCCGGACACAAACATCAGATAGATTCAGCACATAGACCCGATGACGATAACATAACTACGGTGTCCGACCACTCGGGACGGTAAACACAAGACAGTATCTCACTGGGTCAGCAAAACACGCCGCAGGCGTAGACGCGGTAGACGAGCCGGCGTCCTGGTGAGACTGAGACGAAGAGAAAATCGACCCCGGGCACTCCCCTTACGTTCTATTAGCAAATGCCCAGTCACTGGAGAATAAGATGGATGAGATTCGTTCCAGAGTCTCCCATCAGAGAGAATTGAAAATCTGCAAGAGTATATACCTTTGCAGAGACATGGCTGGGTGACTCTATGTACATACAACTCAGTGGTTTACTTCATGCAGCGGCACGATCAGATGAAGGCGGCCTCGGGGCAAGTCCAAAAGGGGGGAGGGGTGTGCCTCTTCATAAACAACAACTGGTGTGAAGGAAATCTAGAGATTTTTTGCTCACCTGATATAGCAAGCTGCTGACCCTTGTATCCACCAAGGTATTAGAAGGCAGGGTATCCGTAATAATCATGACTGGTCTACATCCCTCCACAAACCAACACCATTTAGGCCCTCAACAAAACTGTACGGGTCCATAAACAAACAAGAAACCACTCACCCGGAGGCAGTGTTTCATCGTGGGCGGAGACGTTAACGCGGGGATGTTTAAAACCGTTCTACCTCACTTCTACAAACACGTTTCCTGCGCCACTACGGGGGGGCGCTAAATCTCTGGACCACTTTTATTCTACGCACAGAAAAGCAGACAAGGCCCTCCCTTGTTCCTCCCTTCGGGTCAAATCTGACCACGACTATAATTCTCCTGCTGTTTTAAAAACAAAAGCTCCAACATAAAGTACCAGTGACTCTCAATGCAGAAGTGGTCCAACGAATCAGACGCGATGCTACAAGCGCCTCTTCTGCTACAGCGCCTCTTCCCGCCCAGGCATTGATTTGGCATTGGGGCCCTCTGATCCTCAAATAGTTCTGCAGCTGCATCATGGAGAGCATCTTGACCCGGCTGCATCACCGCCTGGTATGGCAAATGCACCGCCCTGCACCACAAACTTCTACAGAGGGCGGTGTGGACAGCCCAGTACATCCCTGGGGCAGAGCTCCCTGCCATTCAGGACCTCTATGTCATGCGGAGTCAGAGGAGGAAGGCTCAATAAAAATTTGTCAAAGAGTCCAGCAACCAAAGCCATAGACTGTTCACTCTGCTACCGTTCAGCAAACAGTACCGGAGCATCTGCTCTCTGGACCAACAGGCTCCGAGACTGATTGTACCCCCAAGCCATAAGATTGCTAAATAGCCATTAGACTGCTTAATAGTTCATTAAATGGTTACCCGGAATACCTTCAATATCTAATTATTATCCATCCTGATGCCTAATCAATTTACCCTGCCTTCTAATACCTTATTATTATCCATCCTGATGCCTAGTCCCGTTACCCTGCCTTCTAATACCTTATTATTATCCATCCTGATGCCTAGTCCCGTTACCCTGCCTTCTAATACCTTATTATTATCCATCCTGATGCCTAGTCCCGTTACCCTGCCTTCTAATACCTTATTATTATCCATCCTGATGCCTAGTCCCGTTACCCTGCCTTCTAATACCTTATTATTATCCATCCTGATGCCTAATCAATTTACCCTGCCTTCTAATACCTTATTATTATCCATCCTGATGCCTAGTCCCGTTACCCTGTCTTCTAATACCTTATTATTATCCATCCTGATGCCTAGTCCCTTTACCCTGCCTTCTAATACCTTATTATTACCCATCCTGATGCCTAGTCCCGTTACCCTGCCTTCTAATACCTTATTATTATCCATCCTGATGCCTAGTCCCGTTACCCTGCCTTCTAATACCTTATTATTATCCATCCTGATGCCTAGTCCCGTTACCCTGCCTTCTAATACCTTATTATTATCCATCCTGATGCCTAGTCCCGTTACCCTGCCTTCTAATACCTTATTATTATCCATCCTGATGCCTAGTCCCGTTACCCTGCCTTCTAATACCTTATTATTATCCATCCTGATGCCTAATCAATTTACCCTGCCTTCTAATACCTTATTATTATCCATCCTGATGCCTAGTCCTGTTACCCTGCCTTCTAATACCTTATTATTATCCATCCTGATGCCTAGTCCCTTTACCCTGCCTTCTATTACCTTATTATTATCCATCCTGATGCCTAGTCCCGTTACCCTGCCTTCTAATACCTTATTATTATCCATCCTGATGCCTAGTCCCTTTACCCTGCCTTCTATTACCTTATTATTATCCATCCTGATGCCTAGTCCCGTTACCCTGCCTTCTAATACCTTATTATTATCCATCCTGACGCCTAGTCCCGTTACCCTGCCTTCTAATACCTTATTATTATCCATCCTGATGCCTAGTCCCTTTACCCTGCCTTCTATTAGCTTATTATTATCCATCCTGATGCCTAGTCCCGTTACCCTGCCTTCTAATACCTTATTATTATCCATCCTGATGCCTAGTCCCGTTACCCTGCCTTCTATTACCTTATTATTATCCATCCTGATGCCTAGTCCCGTTACCCTGCCTTCTAATACCTTATTATTATCCATCCTGATGCCTAGTCCCGTTACCCTGCCTTCTAATACCTCGTACCCTTGCACATTGATTTGGTACTCACTGTATATATCTTCATTCGTCTGTATTTTATTCCTCTTGTGTGTTACTATTCACGGTAAAGTCTACACCAGTTATATTTGGTGCATGTGACAATGAAACATGATGTCTTCCTGCTCTGCTGACCGGTGGTTTACTCTGCTCATACAGGAGGTATACAGGCCTAGAGCACTAAAAACATTTTCATTATTTTTAATATTTATAATTGTTTTTAAATTGTTATTTATCGGGGTAGTACAGTACCTTCAGCTCTCCTACTTCCCAAGGCTATGCTAACGATGAGCTTTTATACCTATATTAAAATTGGTAAAACAGAGACACTGTTCTACCGTGACGCTTTGGTCGTTTTAGTTTGAATTCCAGGCTTCTCAACTGGAAATCCATGGATGAGAGAATGCAGTAGTAGAGAGGTGCCTCCTAAATCTCCCTGCAGCTACACTGGTGGTGACTGCTTGCGTTGCCAGGTATTATGTTATCCTGCCAACTCACAGCGGTGGTCCTCTAGATTTGTGCCATGAAGTTGTACATAGTTATATCTATTTGTGTGCCATTTGTTAGGATGGAAAAAATGTATTTAATTAGACACACATTATTATGCTTATTTACCAAATAGAAATATTGTATTTTGTTAACTGAATAGATGGTTAGGTTTATGCATTAAGGTGCTGTTTAAGTAATTAAGGTATTATTAGATACATGTTCTGGTTTTGTTCTGGTTCTCTCTCTCTCTCTCTCTCTCTCTCTCTCTCTCTCTCTCTCTCTCTCTCTCTCTCTCTCTCTCACTCTCTCTCTCTCACTCTCTCTCTCTCTCTCTCTCTCTCTCTCTCTCTCTCTCTCTCTGTGTCTCTCTCTCTCTCTCTCTCTCTCTCTCTCTCTCTCTCTCTCGTTATCTTAAACTCCT
>CM059814.1:53368230-53425730 GCA_030435695.1 Brachymystax lenok tsinlingensis | reverse complement strand
CCAGGACGTGGCCCAAATCGCACCCTATTCCCTATATAGTGCGCTACATTTCACCAGAGCTCTATGGGACCTCCCTGCAGGGCTCTGGTCCAAAGTACTGCACTACATAGGGAAATAGGGGTGCCATTTGTGCTGCGGAGGCCCTCGGTATCAGTCTGAGATGCTATTCCCTTCCTCTCTTCCACTCTGCTGCTCAGCTGTGATAAAGAGTCTCTCAGGTGCCGGAGACCAGAGGAGAGTAGCCTGTTTTAAAAAATCATTTCTCCCACTGAAGGACTGCTCTGCATACCAACGGGCACAGGGATGCATTCAGCGAGGATACGTGCCACCTGGCATGTCAGAGGAAACCCACAGTGTGTCTAAACCTGGCTGGTCCAGATAGAGGTGTTTGTTGGGGGTTCTGTGTGTGTGTGTATGTGTGTGTGTGTACACAAAAGAAGGTGGGGTGTGGATGGGGTAATCTAGCGTGTATATATACACACACACACACACACACACACACACACATACACACACACACACACACACACACACACACACACACACACACACACACACACACACGTCTCCGCTCCTCCTCTACCTGCGGTGTGCTGTAGTCTGTTGGCTCTGTGACATCCAGTAACTGGCTGAACACAACTCACAATCAGATCACACTACAGAGAGGGGAGTCAACTTCTACTTGATTCAGATCACACTACAGAGAGAGGAGTCAACTTCTACTTGATTCAGATCACACTACAGAGAAGGGGAGTCAACTTCTACTTGATTCAGATCACACTACAGAGAGGGGAGTCAACTTCTACTTGATTCAGATCACACTACAGAGAAGGGGAGTCAACTTCTACTTGATTCAGATCACACTACAGAGAGGGGAGTCAACTTCTACTTGATTCAGATCACACTACAGAGAGGGGAGTCAACTTCTACTTGATTCAGATCACACTACAGAGAGAGGAGTCAACTTCTACTTGATTCAGATCATACTACAGAGAAGAGGAGTCAACTTCTACTTGATTCAGATCACACTACAGAGAGAGGAGTCAACTTCTACTTGATTCAGATCACACTACAGAGAGAGGAGTCAACTTCTACTTGATTCAGATCACACGACTCAGAGAGGAGTCAATTTCTACTTGATTCAGATCACACGACTCAGAGAGAGGAATCAATTTCTACTTGATTTAGATCACACTACAGAGAGGGGAGTCAACTTCTACTTGATTCAGATCACACTACAGAGAAGAGTCAACTTCTACTTGATTCAGATCACACGACTCAGAGAGGAGTCAACTTCTACTTGATTCAGATCACACGACTCAGAGAGGAGTCAACTTCTACTTGATTCAGATCACATGACTCAGAGAGGAGTCAACTTCTACTTGATTCAGATCACACGACTCAGAGAGGAGTCAACTTCTACTTGATACATTAATCCCCAATAGCAATGAGTCGTGTCACAAATTGGCAGTAGGTTTGATACGTGTGTTTGTGTATGTATATGTGTGTCTTTATGTTAATGTTTGTGTACATGTGTGCTGTAGCTTTTGAGTCTGAGTGTGTAGACGTGTGCGTAGTCTTGGGCGGTACCCTGTTCATACCGTATACCAAGGTATTTGTAAATACCCACGGTGTGATTTTCAATATCTGCCTCGTTCAGGGGGCAGAACGACAGAATTTTACCTTGTCAGCTCGGGGGGGGATTTGGTCTAGCAACCTTTCGGTTACTGACCCAACGCTCTAACCACTAGGCTACCCTGCCATACCCATCACCACGGTACGGTACAGGAACGTTATGACGGTACGAAAGTCTGGATAAGCAGACCCAACTAGACGGGTACCTGGACCCGTGTCCTCACCGACAAGCTCACCGACCAAATGGTGCAGACGTAACGCGTGTGATTCATCTTCCCTGTTCAACAGTCACATTGAATCTCCTGTCTGACCGGATCACCTAACCCAGTTACTGCTTCAGACAGTAGAGAGTTTACAGCCCCCCGGGGGCTCCCAAAGAGGTGTGTGTGTGTGTGTGTGTGCCCATGTGTGTGTGTCTCCCAAAGTGCTCTGAATCCCCCATGAATCCCTCTGTCTTTACCAGTAATCTCTGCAGTCTTTTGAGGATGAAGAGGTAACCGAGGAGAGAACTCCGTCCGCAGAGGGAACGTTGGTTGTGAGCGGTACGCACCTCTACGCCGACTGAAACAGAGTTCAGGAACTACGGGTAAAATATAGGGGATATTTCAGCCAAAAACATAATTCTCCTGAAATGATCACTTTGTTTTTACCTCATTTGTGCTCACACACACACACGCACACACACACACACACACACACACACACACACACACACACACACACACACACACACACACACACATTGCTAAATAGACAGCGTCAGGCCTCACACAGAAACATTCCGCTCCAAACTATATTTATAAAAGGAAGTGTATCTAGTCTATATACAGCAGTATGTAGACACCTCTTAAAATGTGTGGACTCGGTTAATTTCAATCACAGACGTTTGCTGACAGGTGTATAAAATCGAGCACACAGCCGTGCAATCTCCATAGACAAACACGGCCGTACTGAAGAGCTCAGTGACTTTCACCGTGGGCACCGTCATAGGATGCCACCTTTCAAACAATTCAATGTGTCAATTGTCTACCCTGATAGAGATTCCCCCCGGGTCAACTGGAAGTTATTGTGAAGTGGAAACAGCCACAGAAGCTCACAGAACGGGACCGTCAAGTCCTGAAACGAGCAGCCCGTAAAAAAAAAGTATCTGTCCTCAGGTTGCAATCACCATCTAGCAGTCCGATGGACGAATCTGGGTTTGTCGGACGCCAAACTGTAAAGTTTGGTGGAGGAGGAATAATGGTATGGGGCTGTGATTCACGGTTCGGGTCCCTTAGATCCAGTGAAGGGAAATACAGCATACAGTGACATTCTAGATGATTCTGTGCTTCCTACTTTGTGGCAACAGTTTGGGGAATGCCCTTTTCCTGTGTCAGAATGACAATTTCTTTTTATTTTATTTAATTAACCTTTATTTAACTAGGCAAGTCAGTTAGGAACAAATTCTTATTTTACAATGACGGCCTACCCCGGCCAAACCCAGACGACGTTGGGCCAATTGTGCGCCGCCCTATGGAACTCTCAATCACCGCCCGGATGTGATACAGCCTGGATTCGAACCAGGGACTGTAGTGACGCTCCTTGCACTGAGATGCAGTGCCTTAGACCGCTGCGGAACACGGGACCCTAAAAAAAATGCCCTCTTGTACAAAGCCGAGGTCCGTGCAGAAATGGTTTATCGAGATCGGTGTGGAAGAACCTGACTGGCCTGCACAGAGCACTGACCTCAACCCCTGGACCGAACACCTTCGGGATGAATTGGAACGCTGACTGTGAGCCAGGTCATGTAGTGTATACGTTTCTATTGCTAATGTATAGAAGCAACATTGTACCATAGTACATTACATTTCACAAGCATTTCACTACACCCGCAGTAATATCTGCCTGGTACGTGTACTGTGACCAAATACATTTGATTTGATTCTATTTGTATTGCTAATATATATATGGGAAACTCAAATTTTTTTCATGTAAAGCTTTACATTTTCCTTAGGAAATACTGAACGGCGAGGACAAACCTACACACACAGATCAGCGACACCCGCACGGCGTTAACCAAGATGAAACACCATTCAAATGTGAAGTGGCATTCAAAATAAAAAAAAACATAACATTTCTATTCCACTGAAGAAAGGGGAGTACTTTTCTCCTGCATCTGGATGTCAAACTTTCGTATTTCATATCCACAAAGTCTGGGATGCATCATATTCATTTGTCACAGCACATCACGGTCTGTACATCTGAGGTGAATATTTAAATATATTTTTTTAAATAACTGACAACAACGTAAAAGGGATTCGGGAAATAAATTCAGCCCGAGAGGACATCCTGCATCAGCAATGTGACATGAAGTGAATGTGAAATGACACTGGCTGACTGGTCGACTGACTGGCTGACTGACTGACTGGCTGACTGGTTGACTGGCTGGCTGACTGGTTGACTGGCTGGCTGACTGGCTGACTGGTAAACAGTCCATCTATGCTGTCCCTCGAGGACACCCTGCCATGGCTGCCATGCTCTGAAACGCCACTTAAAGACGAGCCACAGCGCCCTCCAATATCCATCCAGCAGGATGACTAATGGCTCTGGGGATAGCTAGGCTTTTACTTCCTTCCTCTCCTTTTCTCCTCAAAAAGACCTGGGATTCAATATGGACCTCTCCTTTTCTCCTCAAAAAGACCTGGGATTCAATATGGACCTCTCCTTTTCTCCTCAAAAAGACCTGGGATTCAATATGGACCTCTTCCTCTCCTTCTCTCCTCAAAAAGACCTGGGATTCAATATGGACCTCTCCTTTTCTCCTCAAAAAGACCTGGGATTCAATATGGACCTCTTACTTCCTCTCATTTTACCTCAAAAAGACCTGGGATTCAGGCTGAACACGTCAACATGATAAAACCAAACCAGTGAAAGTGGAGGTGTAGATGGAGAGTTGCAATGTCCCTCTCTGGAGAGTGGTCCCTCTAATAGGGCAGGAAGCAGGAAGGAAAGGAGGACTGAGGACCGATGTTCTACCGTCTACTTCCTCTGATGTTAGCGTCAAAGTAAAAGCAGCGTCAATAAGCTGTTTGTAGAAATCCCAAGTAAGGATTGACCTTTCCCGTGACCTTGGATGTGTTTGACATGGCACGTGATGCCCTAAATAGTGCATTGCAGTTTACAGAGTTCACTGAATTCCACTGTCGCATCTTACAGACAGAGATGATATATGGTATATATTAAAGAGATATGATATATGGTATATATTAAAGAGATTACAGAGATGATATATGGTATATATTAAAGAGATTACAGAGATGATATATGGTATATATTAAAGAGATATGATATATGGTATATATTAAAGAGATTACAGAGATGATATATGGTATATATTAAAGAGATTACAGAGATGATATATGGTATATATTAAAGAGATTATAGAGATTACAGAGATGATATATGGTATATATTAAAGAGATTATAGAGATTACAGAGATGATATATGGTATATATTAAAGAGATTATAGAGATTATATATGGTATATATTAAAGAGAATATAGTTAAGGTATATGGTATACATTAAAGAGATTACAGAGATGATATATGGTATATATTAAAGAGATTACAGAGATGATATATGGTATATATTAAAGAGAATATAGTTAAGGTATATGGTATACATTAAAGAGATTACAGAGATTATATATGGTATATATTAAAGAGATTACAGAGATGATATATGGTATATGGTATATATTAAAGAGATTACAGAGATGATATGTGGTATATATTAAAGAGATTACAGAGATGATATATGGTATATATTAAAGAGATTACAGGTATTATACATCGTATATGGTATATATCAAAGAGATTATAGAAATGATATGTTGTAGATGTTATATATTAAGGAGATTATATATCCTATATGGTATATATTAAAGAGGTTATAGATATTATATATCGTATATGGTATATGTTAAAGAGGTTATAGATATTATATATTAAATATGGTATAAATTAAACACATTATAGAAATTATAAATTGTATATGGTATATGTTAAAGAGATTATAGAGTTTATATATTAAATATGGTATATGTTATAGAGATTATAGAGATTATAAATTGTATATGGTATATATTAAAGAGTTTATATATTAAATATGGTATATGTTAAAGAGATTATAGAGATTATAAATTGTATATGGTATATATTAAAGAGTTTATATATTAAATCTGGTAAATATTAAAGAGATTACAGAGATTATATATTAAATAAGGTATAAATTAAACATATTATAGAAATTATACACCATAAATGGTCAATATTGAAGAGATTCTAGAAATTATAAATTGTATATGGTATATATTAAAGAGATTATATATTAAATATGGTAAATATTAAAGAGATTATATATTAAATATGGTAAATATTATAGAGATTATATATTAAATATGGTATATATTATAGAGATTATATATTAAATATGGTATATATTATAGAGATTATATATTAAATATGGTATATATTATAGAGATTATATATTAAATATGGTATATATTATAGAGATTATATATTAAATATGGTAAATATTAAAGAGATTATATATTAAATATGGTATATATTATAGAGATTATATATTAAATATGGTATATATTATAGAGATTATATATTAAATATGGTATATATTATAGAGATTATATATTAAATATGGTATATATTATAGAGATTATATATTAAATATGGTATATATTATAGAGATTATATATTAAATATGGTATATATTATAGAGATTATATAGGCTGAAATTAAAACTAGACATTTGTCATTTCAAAGATCCATTTGGATGGTCCATTATTAACCCAATTAGCCATTGGATCCACATGTTCTGTTTCATTAATCTCTTTATACGTTTATTTTACAGTGAGACAGAGACAAAGAGAGACACAGAGAGACACAGAGAGACAGACACAGAGAGACACAGAGAGACACAGAGAGACACAGAGAGACAGAGAAAGTGACTTTCCTCTTTGAACTGTCAAAAGAGAAAGAGACAAAGAGACAGACAGACAGAGAGACAGACAGACAGAGAGAGACAGAGAGATGGAGACAAAGAGAGACAGACAGAGAGAGACAGAGAGAGACAGAGACAGAGACAGAGAGACGGAGACAGAGAGCTATCAGAGAGGTGACTTTTTCCCTACAGCCTCCCTGTTAAGCAGCTTGGCTGGAGATTTAAGGATACGCACCATCAAAAAGCCCACCTACTGAGAGGCATCAGAGAGACACGCTGACCCCCATTCTCCATAAGCCTCTCTTCTCAGACTCAATCAATACACCACAACGTGTTCACAACGCTGACCTCAATTATATGAAAGTGTTTACAAAACACAATTGATTGATGGGATAGGGATTGGCCAGGCCGGCTGTGTCATGTGACTGATGGGACAGGGATTGGCCAGGCCGGCTGTGCCATGTGACTGATGGGACAGGGATTGGCCCGGGTTGGCTGTGCCATGTGACTGATGGGACAGGGATTGGCCAGGCCGGCTGTGTCATGTGACTGATGGGACAGGGATTGGCCGGATTGGCTGTGTCATGTGACTGATGGGACAGGGATTGGCCCGGGTTGGCTGTGCCATGTGACTGATGGGACAGTGATTGGCCCAGGTTGGCTGTGTCATGTGACTGATGGAACAGGGATTGGCCCGGGTTGGCTGTGCCATGTGACTGATGGGACAGGGATTGGCCGGGCCAGCTGTGTCATGTGACTGATGGGACAGGGATTGGCCCGGGCCAGCTGTGTCATGTGACTGATGGGACAGGGATTGGCCAGGCCGGCTGTGCCATGTGACTGATGGGACAGGGATTGGCCAGGCCGGCTGTGCCATGTGACTGATGGGACAGGGATTGGCCCGGGTTGGCTGTGGATCACAGGGGTCCAGATAGAGGACTTTACCCACTGGCCACACACTTGGTTCAATCAACATTGCCTCCGTGTAATTTCAATGAAATGGCGTTGAACCAACGTGGAACAGACGTTGAATTGAAGTCTGTGCCCAGTCGGTGGAGACTCGTTGTCTGTTCGTCAGCATGTAGTTTGGTTGTTATGTTCCTGCGTGTTTGGGTGTAATTCACTGTTGAAGGTGATATACAGTATATTATTTAATGAGTCTGTGGTTCAATTACTGTTTGTTATGGTAATATGACTGGAAGAGACAGAGAGAGAGAGAGAGGAAACAGGAAGAGACCTACAGAGGTGTGAATGGGGTGTGGTAAAACAGTGGAAATTGAATTCAGACGGGACAGGTTCGACTGCACGAATGGGCATGACGTCAAAACCAGACATCTTCACCAGACATTAGCGTAAAATACGGGAGAAACGGTTGACAGGACGGACAGAACGGGGCCCTCGGATGGACAATGGGATAATTAGTAGAGTTGTCAGCCTATCTTGTTACCTCGCGTCTACAGACGTCTGCTATAGCAAGCAGGGGGGGACGTTGATCAGTCCGACTTAACGTTGATTTCAAACACACGCAATGCGTTTGAATGGAGAAGAGAGGGAAATGAGATTCTCTCCGTGTGTCCCAAATGGCACCCTATTCCCTATATAGTGTACAACTTTAGACCAGAGCCCATTGGTCCTTGTTGCAAGTAGAGGGAAAAGGGTTCTATTTGGGAATGCGGTGTGTGTGTGTGTCTTTCTTATCGAATCTCTGAGTGACACTGTTGTCTTAAGATTCAGTCGCATTAGTGTCCCGCTTCCCGTATCGTCGCTCCGCGTCCCCGGTAAAACTAGCACAGATCCCCTGGGGGCGGCTCAGCCCAGACAGGAGAGGAGATGGCTTCAAATTGATAATCACCGCAATCCATTATCTGTGGGTTCCTGAGTTTACTCTTGAGTTCATTTTCTAATTAGTTGATTATGTATCGAAAATGATTCATTAACGCTCTCACTTTTTTCGGCTAGGCTGATAGTGTACACCAGTCATTAATTACCAGGAGCTTTCCCTTCAATAAATAATGATCTGGTTTCTCTCCAAATCAAACCCCAACGACTGTCCGTTTCTCTTGCTGTGTTCATTTGGCAGTTGTTCCAGTGTTTAAATTAGACTTGTTTTACTATGTCCTTTGTTTACTTAACGTAGGAAAAACATCCCAGTGATTCGGGATCCTGGTCGACTGCATCACTTCAAATAGAAACGTGAACAAAAAAAGGTGATGAAGTATATTCTCTCATTGGGCAGGTAGACGTCAGTTCAACGTCTCGTTCTGAGTTGTCGACTGACGTGAATTCAACCAGAAATCAACAAAAAGGAGAGTCAATGACTGAGAGGTCGAGAGGAAAGTGGATTTCCCTTCCAGTTCAAAAAGGGGCAATAGGAGCATCCCTCCCTCCTGACTGATACAGAAGATAGGAGCATCCCTCCCTTCTGACTGATAAGGAAGATAGGAGCATTCCTCCCTCCTGACTGATACAGAAGATAGGAGCATCCCTCCTGACTGATACAGAAGATAGGAGCATTCCTCCTGATTGATACAGAAGATAGGAGCATCCCTCCTGACTGACTGATACAGAAGATAGGAGCATTCCTCCTGACTGATACAGAAGATAGGAGCATTCCTCCTGACTGATACAGAAGATAGGAGCATCCCTCCCTCCTGACTGATACAGAAGATAGGAGCATCCCTCCCTCCTGACTGATACAGAAGATAGAAGCATTCCTCCTGACTGATACAGAAGATAGGAGCATTCCTCCTGACTGATACAGAAGATAGGAGCATCCCTCCTGAATGATACAGAAGATAGGAGCATCTCTCCTGACTGATACAGAAGATAGGAGCATTCCTCCTGACTGATACAGAAGATAGGAGCATTCCTCCTGACTGATACAGAAGATAGGAGCATCCCTCCTGACTGACTGATACAGAAGATAGGAGCATTCCTCCTGACTGATACAGAAGATAGGAGCATCCCTCCTGACTGATACAGAAGATAGGAGCATTCCTCCTGACTGATACAGAAGATAGGAGCACCCCTCCTGACTAATACAGAAGGTAGGAGCATCCCTCCTGACTGATACAGAAGATAGGAGCATCCCTCCCTCCTGACTGATACAGAAGATAGGAGCATCCCTCCCTCCTGACTGATACAGAAGATAGGAGCATCCCTCCCTCCTGACTGATACAGAAGATAGGAGCATTCCTCCTGACTGATGCAGAAGACAGGAGCATCCATCCTGACTGACTGATATAGAAGATAGGGGCATCCCTCCTGACTGTTTCAGAAGATAGGAGCATTCCTCCTGACTGATACAGAAGATAGGAGCATCCCTCCTGACTGACTGATACAGAAGATAGGAGCATCCCTCCCTCCTGACTGATTACAGAAGATAGAAGCATCCCTCCCTCCTGACTGATTACAGAAGATAGGAGCATTCCTCCTGACTGATACAGAAGATAGGAGCATTCCTCCCTCCTGACTGATTACAGAAGATAGGAGCATCCCTCCCTCCTGACTGATTACAGAAGATAGGAGCATCCCTCCCTCCTGACTGATTACAGAAGATAGGAGCATCCCTCCCTCCTGACTGATACAGAAGATAGGAGCATCCCTCCTGACTGATACAGAAGATAGGAGCATTCCTCCTGACTGATACAGAAGATAGGAGCATCCCTCCTGACTGACTGATACAGAAGATAGGAGCATTCCTCCTGACTGATACAGAAGATAGGAGCATTCCTCCTGACTGATACAGAAGATAGGAGCATTCCTCCTGACTGATACAGAAGATAGGAGCACCCCTCCTGACTGATACAGAAGATAGGAGCATCCCTCCTGACTGATACAGAAGATAGGAGCATCCCTCCCTCCTGACTGATACAGAAGATAGGAGCATCCCTCCCTCCTGACTGATACAGAAGATAGGAGCATCCCTCCTGACTGATACAGAAGATAGGAGCATTCCTCCTGACTGATTACAGAAGATAGGAGCATCCCTCACTCCTGACTGATTACATAAGATAGGAGCATCCCTCCCTCCTGACTGATACAGAAGATAGGAGCATCCCTCCTGACTGATACAGAAGATAGGAGCATTCCTCCTGACTGATACAGAAGATAGGAGCATCCCTCCCTCCTGACTGATACAGAAGATAGGAGCATCCCTCCTGACTGATACAGAAGATAGGAGCATTCCTCCTGACTGATACAGAAGATAGGAGCACCCCTCCTGACTGATACAGAAGATAGGAGCATCCCTCCCTCCTGACTGATACAGAAGATAGGAGCATCCCTCCTGACTGATACAGAAGATAGGAGCATTCCTCCTGACTGATACAGAAGAAAGGAGCATCCCTCCCTCCTGACTGATACAGAAGATAGGAGCATTCCTCCTGACTGATACAGAAGATAGGAGCATTCCTCCTGACTGATACAGAAGATAGGAGCATTCCTCCTGACTGATACAGAAGATAGGAGCATCCCTCCTGACTGATACAGAAGATAGGAGCATCCCTCCCTCCTGACTGATACAGAAGATAGGAACATTCCTCCTGACTGATACAGAAGATAGGAGCATTCCACCTGACTGATACAGAAGATAGGAGCATCCCTCCTGACTGATACAGAAGATAGGAGCATTCCTCCTGACTGATACAGAAGATAGGAGCATTCTTCCTGACTGATACAGAAGATAGGAGCATTCCTCCTGACTGATACAGAAGATAGGAGCATCCCTCCTGACTGACTGATACAGAAGATAGGAGCATTCCTCCTGACTGATACAGAAGATAGGAGCATTCCTCCTGACTGATACAGAAGATAGGAGCATTCCTCCTGACTGATACAGAAGATAGGAGCATCCCTCCTGACTGATACAGAAGATAGGAGCATTCCTCCTGACTGATACAGAAGATAGGAGCAACCCTCCTGACTGATACAGAAGATAAGAGCATCCCTCCTGACTGATACAGAAGATAGGAGCATCCCTCCCTCCTGACTGATACAGAAGATAGGAGCATTCCACCTGACTGATACAGAAGATAGGAGCATCCCTCCTGACTGATACAGAAGATAGGAGCATTCCTCCTGACTGATACAGAAGATAGGAGCATTCCTCCTGACTGATACAGAAGATAGGAGCATTCCTCCTGACTGATACAGAAGATAGGAGCATCCCTCCTGACTGACTGATACAGAAGATAGGAGCATTCCTCCTGACTGATACAGAAGATAGGAGCATCCCTCCCTCCTGACTGATACAGAAGATAGGAGCATTCCTCCTGACTGATACAGAAGATAGGAGCACCCCTCCTGACTGATACAGAAGATAGGAGCATCCCTCCTGACTGATACAGAAGATAGGAGCATCCCTCCCTCCTGACTGATACAGAAGATAGGAGCATCCCTCCCTCCTGACTGATACAGAAGATAGGAGCATCCCTCCTGACTGATACAGAAGATAGGAGCATTCCTCCTGACTGATTACAGAAGATAGGAGCATCCCTCACTCCTGACTGATTACATAAGATAGGAGCATCCCTCCCTCCTGACTGATACAGAAGATAGGAGCATCCCTCCTGACTGATACAGAAGATAGGAGCATTCCTCCTGACTGATACAGAAGATAGGAGCATCCCTCCCTCCTGACTGATACAGAAGATAGGAGCATCCCTCCTGACTGATACAGAAGATAGGAGCATTCCTCCTGACTGATACAGAAGATAGGAGCACCCCTCCTGACTGATACAGAAGATAGGAGCATCCCTCCTGACTGATACAGAAGATAGGAGCATCCCTCCCTCCTGACTGATACAGAAGATAGGAGCATCCCTCCCTCCTGACTGATACAGAAGATAGGAGCATCCCTCCTGACTGATACAGAAGATAGGAGCATTCCTCCTGACTGATACAGAAGAAAGGAGCATCCCTCCTCCTGACTGATACAGAAGATAGGAGCATTCCTCCTGACTGATACAGAAGATAGGAGCATTCCTCCTGACTGATACAGAAGATAGGAGCATTCCTCCTGACTGATACAGAGGATAGGAGCATCCCTCCTGACTGATACAGAAGATAGGAGCATCCCTCCCTCCTGACTGATACAGAAGATAGGAACATTCCTCCTGACTGATACAGAAGATAGGAGCATTCCACCTGACTGATACAGAAGATAGGAGCATCCCTCCTGACTGATACAGAAGATAGGAGCATTCCTCCTGACTGATACAGAAGATAGGAGCATTCTTCCTGACTGATACAGAAGATAGGAGCATTCCTCCTGACTGATACAGAAGATAGGAGCATCCCTCCTGACTGACTGATACAGAAGATAGGAGCATTCCTCCTGACTGATACAGAAGATAGGAGCATTCCTCCTGACTGATACAGAAGATAGGAGCATTCCTCCTGACTGATACAGAAGATAGGAGCATCCCTCCTGACTGATACAGAAGATAGGAGCATTCCTCCTGACTGATACAGAAGATAGGAGCAACCCTCCTGACTGATACAGAAGATAAGAGCATCCCTCCTGACTGATACAGAAGATAGGAGCATCCCTCCCTCCTGACTGATACAGAAGATAGGAGCATTCCACCTGACTGATACAGAAGATAGGAGCATCCCTCCTGACTGATACAGAAGATAGGAGCATTCCTCCTGACTGATACAGAAGATAGGAGCATTCCTCCTGACTGATACAGAAGATAGGAGCATTCCTCCTGACTGATACAGAAGATAGGAGCATCCCTCCTGACTGACTGATACAGAAGATAGGAGCATTCCCCCTGACTGATACAGAAGATAGGAGCATCCCTCCCTCCTGACTGATACAGAAGATAGAAGCATTCCTCCTGACTGATACAGAAGATAGGAGCATTCCTCCTGACTGATACAGAAGATAGGAGCATCCCTCCTGAATGATACAGAAGATAGGAGCATCTCTCCTGACTGATACAGAAGATAGGAGCATTCCTCCTGACTGATACAGAAGATAGGAGCATCCCTCCTGACTGACTGATACAGAAGATAGGAGCATTCCTCCTGACTGATACAGAAGATAGGAGCATCCCTCCTGACTGATACAGAAGATAGGAGCATTCCTCCTGACTGATACAGAAGATAGGAGCACCCCTCCTGACTAATACAGAAGGTAGGAGCATCCCTCCTGACTGATACAGAAGATAGGAGCATCCCTCCCTCCTGACTGATACAGAAGATAGGAGCATCCCTCCTGACTGACTGATACAGAAGATAGGAGCATCCCTCCCTCCTGACTGATACAGAAGATAGGAGCATTCCTCCTGACTGATGCAGAAGACAGGAGCATCCATCCTGACTGACTGATATAGAAGATAGGGGCATCCCTCCTGACTGTTTCAGAAGATAGGAGCATTCCTCCTGACTGATACAGAAGATAGGAGCATCCCTCCTGACTGACTGATACAGAAGATAGGAGCATCCCTCCCTCCTGACTGATTACAGAAGATAGAAGCATCCCTCCCTCCTGACTGATTACAGAAGATAGGAGCATTCCTCCTGACTGATACAGAAGATAGGAGCATTCCTCCCTCCTGACTGATACAGAAGATAGGAGCATCCCTCCCTCCTGACTGATTACAGAAGATAGGAGCATCCCTCCCTCCTGACTGATTACAGAAGATAGGAGCATCCCTCCCTCCTGACTGATACAGAAGATAGGAGCATCCCTCCTGACTGATACAGAAGATAGGAGCATTCCTCCTGACTGATACAGAAGATAGGAGCATCCCTCCTGACTGACTGATACAGAAGATAGGAGCATTCCTCCTGACTGATACAGAAGATAGGAGCATTCCTCCTGACTGATACAGAAGATAGGAGCATTCCTCCTGACTGATACAGAAGATAGGAGCACCCCTCCTGACTGATACAGAAGATAGGAGCATCCCTCCTGACTGATACAGAAGATAGGAGCATCCCTCCCTCCTGACTGATACAGAAGATAGGAGCATCCCTCCCTCCTGACTGATACAGAAGATAGGAGCATCCCTCCTGACTGATACAGAAGATAGGAGCATTCCTCCTGACTGATTACAGAAGATAGGAGCATCCCTCACTCCTGACTGATTACATAAGATAGGAGCATCCCTCCCTCCTGACTGATACAGAAGATAGGAGCATCCCTCCTGACTGATACAGAAGATAGGAGCATTCCTCCTGACTGATACAGAAGATAGGAGCATCCCTCCCTCCTGACTGATACAGAAGATAGGAGCATCCCTCCTGACTGATACAGAAGATAGGAGCATTCCTCCTGACTGATACAGAAGATAGGAGCACCCCTCCTGACTGATACAGAAGATAGGAGCATCCCTCCTGACTGATACAGAAGATAGGAGCATCCCTCCCTCCTGACTGATACAGAAGATAGGAGCATCCCTCCCTCCTGACTGATACAGAAGATAGGAGCATCCCTCCTGACTGATACAGAAGATAGGAGCATTCCTCCTGACTGATACAGAAGAAAGGAGCATCCCTCCCTCCTGACTGATACAGAAGATAGGAGCATTCCTCCTGACTGATACAGAAGATAGGAGCATTCCTCCTGACTGATACAGAAGATAGGAGCATTCCTCCTGACTGATACAGAAGATAGGAGCATCCCTCCCTCCTGACTGATACAGAAGATAGGAACATTCCTCCTGACTGATACAGAAGATAGGAGCATTCCTCCTGACTGATACAGAAGATAGGAGCATCCTCCTGACTGATACAGAAGATAGGAGCATTCCTCCTGACTGATACAGAAGATAGGAGCATTCCTCCTGACTGATACAGAAGATAGGAGCATTCCTCCTGACTGATACAGAAGATAGGAGCATTCCTCCTGACTGATACAGAAGATAGGAGCATCCCTCCTGACTGATACAGAAGATAGGAGCATTCCTCCTGACTGATACAGAAGATAGGAGCACCCCTCCTGACTGATACAGAAGATAAGAGCATCCCTCCTGACTGATACAGAAGATAGGAGCATTCCACCTGACTGATACAGTAGATAGGAGCATCCCTCCTGACTGATACAGAAGATAGGAGCATTCCTCCTGACTGATACAGAAGATAAGAGCATTCCTCCTGACTGATACAGAAGATAGGAGCATTCCTCCTGACTGATACAGAAGATAGGAGCATCCCTCCTGACTGACTGATACAGAAGATAGGAGCATCCCTCCTGACTGATACAGAAGATAGGAGAGGAGAGGAATGGAGTGGAGAGGAGTGGAGAGGAGAGGAGTGGAGTGGAGTGGAGTGGAGTGGAGAGGAGAGGAGTGGAGTGGAGTGGAGTGGAGAGGAGAGGAGTGGAGTGGAGAGGAGAGGAGAGGAGAGGAGTGGAGTGGAGAGGAGTGGAGTGGAGTGGAGAGGAGAGGAGTGGAGTGGAGTGGAGAGGAGGAGAGGGAGGGTGGAGTGGAGAGGGAGAGGAGGTGGAGTGGGTGGAGAGGAGAGGTGGAGTGGAGAGGAGAGAGAGAGGAGAGGAGAGGGAGAGGAGAGGAGTGGGTGGAGAGAGTGGAGTGGAGAGGAGAGGGTGGAGTGGAGAGGGAGAGGAGAGGTGGAGTGGAGAGGAGTGGAGCGGAGTGGGTGGAGAGGGGAGTGGGTGGAGTGGAGTGGAGAGGAGAGGAGGAGAGGAGAGAGGAGGGAGAGGAGAGAGAGGAGTGGAGTGGAGAGGGAGAGGGTGGAGTGGAGAGGAGGAGAGGAGAGGAGTGGAGTGGAGAGGAGGTGGAGTGGAGAGGAGAGGGGTGGAGTGGAGAGGAGAGAGAGGAGAGGAGAGGAGGAGTGGAGTGGAGAGGAGGAGGAGAGGGTGGAGAGGAGAGGAGGTGGAGTGGAGAGGAGAGAGTGGAGTGGAGAGGGAGGAGGAGAGGGAGAGAGGAGAGAGGAGGAGTGGGTGGAGAGGAGAGGAGGAGGAGAGGGTGGAGTGGAGAGGAGAGGGTGGAGTGGAGAGGGAGAGGAGGAGAGGAGAGAGGGAGAGGAGGTGGAGTGGAGTGGAGAGGAGAGGGTGGTGTGGAGAGGGAGAGAGGTGGAGTGGAGAGGAGAGGGTGGAGAGGAGAGGAGAGGAGTGGAGAGGAGAGGAGGTGGAGTGGAGAGGAGAGGGTGGAGGAGGGTGGAGTGGAGAGGAGAGGGAGGAGGAGAGGGGTGGAGTGGAGAGGAGAGGAGAGGAGTGGAGAGGAGAGGGTGGAGTGGAGAGGAGAGGAGGAGAGAGGTGGGTGGAGTGGAGAGGAGTGGAGAGGAGGAGAGGAGTGGAGTGGAGTGGAGAGGGTGGAGTGGAGAGGAGTGGAGAGGAGAGGAGTGGAGTGGAGAGGAGAGGGAGTGGAGTGGGTGGAGTGGAGAGGAGAGGGTGGAGAGGAGAGGGAGAGGAGTGGAGAGGAGAGGAGGAGAGGTGGGTGGAGAGGAGTGGAGTGGAGAGGAGTGGGTGGAGAGGAGTGGGTGGAGAGGAGTGGGTGGAGAGGAGGTGGAGTGGAGAGGGTGGAGAGGAGTGGAGTGGAGAGGAGTGGAGAGGAGTGGAGTGGAGAGGTGGAGAGGAGAGGAGAGTGGGTGGAGAGGAGAGGAGTGGGTGGAGAGGAGAGGAGAGGTGGAGTGGAGAGGAGAGGGAGTGGGTGGAGAGGAGTGGAGAGGTGGAGTGGAGAGGTGGGTGGAGTGGAGTGGAGATGAGAGGAGAGGAGAGGAGTGGAGTGGAGAGGGTGGAGTGGAGAGGAGAGGTGGGTGGAGAGGAGTGGAGAGGAGTGGGTGGAGAGGAGTGGAGAGGAGAGGGTGGAGTGGAGTGGAGAGGTGGAGAGGAGTGGGTGGAGAGGTGGAGAGTGGAGAGGAGAGGTGGAGTGGAGAGGAGAGGAGTGGAGTGGAGAGGAGAGGTGGAGAGGAGAGGAGTGGAGTGGAGAGGTGGAGGAGGTGGGTGGAGTGGAGTGGAGAGGAGGTGGAGTGGAGAGGTGGGTGGAGAGGAGTGGAGAGGAGAGGTGGAGTGGAGAGGAGTGGAGTGGAGTGGAGAGGAGAGGAGAGGTGGGTGGAGAGGAGAGAGGAGTGGGTGGAGTGGAGAGAGGTGGAGTGGAGAGGAGAGGAGAGGTGGAGTGGAGAGGAGAGAGGTGGAGTGGGTGGAGAGGAGAGGAGAGGAGGTGGAGTGGAGGAGAGAGGAGAGGGGTGGAGTGGGTGGAGAGGAGAGAGTGGAGTGGAGAGGAGAGGGTGGAGTGGAGAGGAGGAGAGGAGGAGTGGAGTGGAGAGGAGAGGAGAGGAGTGGAGAGGAGAGGAGAGGAGTGGAGTGGAGTGGAGTGGAGAGGAGTGGAGTGGAGAGGAGAGGAGTGGAGTGGAGTGGAGAGGAGAGGAGAGGAGTGGAGTGGAGAGGAGAGGAGTGGAGAGGAGAGGAGTGGAGTGGAGAGGAGAGGAGTGGAGTGGAGAGGAGTGGAGAGGAGTGAGGTGGAGAGGAGTGGAGAGGAGTGGAGTGGAGTGGAGAGGAGAGGAGAGGAGAGGAGTGGAGAGGAGTGGAGTGGAGAGGAGAGGAGAGGAGTGGAGAGGAGAGGAGTGGAGTGGAGTGGAGAGGAGTGGAGTGGAGAGGAGAGGAGAGGAGTGGAGTGGAGTGGAGAGGAGAGGAGTGGAGAGGAGAGGAGTGGAGTGGAGTGGAGTGGAGAGGAGAGGAGTGGAGTGGAGAGGAGTGGAGTGGAGTGGAGAGGAGAGGAGTGGAGTGGAGAGGAGAGGAGTGGAGTGGAGAGGAGAGGAGAGGAGTGGAGTGGAGAGAGAGGGTGGAGTGGAGAGGAGAGGGAGAGGGAGTGGAGAGGAGAGGGAGTGGGTGGAGAGGAGAGGAGTGGAGTGGGTGGAGAGGAGTGGAGAGAGTGGAGAGGAGTGGAGTGGAGAGGAGGAGAGGTGGAGTGGAGAGGAGTGGAGAGGAGTGGAGTGGAGAGGAGAGAGGTGGAGTGGAGAGGAGAGGAGAGGAGTGGAGGAGGAGAGGGAGAGGAGTGGGTGGGTGGAGAGGAGTGGAGGAGTGGAGGTGGAGGTGGAGTGGAGAGGAGAGGAGTGGAGAGGAGTGGAGTGGAGAGGAGTGGAGAGGAGTGGAGTGGAGAGGAGTGGAGAGGAGAGGAGTGGAGAGGAGAGGAGAGGAGTGGAGTGGAGTGGAGTGGAGAGGAGTGGAGAGGAGTGGAGAGGAGTGGAGTGGAGAGGAGAGGAGTGGAGTGGAGTGGAGAGGAGTGGAGAGGAGTGGAGAGGAGTGGAGTGGAGAGGAGAGGAGTGGAGTGGAGAGGAGAGGAGTGGAGAGGAGAGGAGAGGAGTGGAGTGGAGAGGAGAGGTGGAGAGGAGAGGAGAGGAGTGGAGAGGAGAGGAGAGGAGAGGAGTGGAGAGGAGAGGAGAGGAGATGAAGAGGAGCAGAGCGGAGGAGTAAATGGAGAGTAGGAGGAGTAGGAGGAGGAGGAGGAGGAGAGGGGTACTGAAGGGGACAGGTTGGTGGAAAACACACTCCTGCTCCAACCTAGGAATACACAGACATACATGGACACACACACACACACACACACACACACACACACACACACACACACACACACACACACACACACACACCTCCCACTCTAAAAAGGCTTTTTCATCGGACGGACAATGCAAGGTGAGCCAAAATATGAGTAAGGTTCTGTAATTGCGTTATATTTCCATTTCATAGACATCATTTGAATACATATTCATGCCTACAGAAAATAAAGTGTGTGTTTGTGCCTTCTCTTGTGTGTGTGTGCGTGCTTGAGTGTGTGTGTGTGTATGTGTGTGTGTGTTTGTGTGCGTGCTTGAGTGTGTGTGTGTGTGTTTATGCAAATGTTGTGAACAGTGAAGGTGTCTGGCTGGCCGGTGTTGTCTGTGTGTGTTAGGACATATTGTGTGTTTTTTTTTGTGTGTGTGTGTTTTTTTTTGCAGGAAGAGTTTTGGATGAGCTGATGTTATTGGAAAGGACTTGAGGCACATGTTTTTGAAATGCTTACTTGCTTGACTTACGCCTGGTACCCCTTGTGTGGTTTCATCAATAGAAAAATACACTGAACATAACTGGAAGGGATGGTTAGGGGAGGAGAGGGAGGTTTACGGTTGGGTCATTCAGCTGGGGTTTGGAAGGGAGGATTTAAAAAAACAAAACAAAGTCAATCATGATTCAAGCGAATCATTGAGCCGTTCAGGATAATCCTGTTTAGACCATACAGGAAATATATAAAAATAAAAAATAAATAATACTGGGAAAATCGTATTAGGGAATATAACAGAAAAGCAATAATGTAATCAATCAGATTCCAGCAACCACCAGAGGATAACGGAAATCAGAACAAGGGACTGAACATTATAATACCCACAACAACACAGTCAAGACCCACAACAAGATGCTGCTACGTACTAGCTCGGTAAAACACGGGCCGGGGATGTTTACCAAATAGGGTGCTATTTGGGACGTACACCAGTTTGTTGGAAGTGTTCTCCTGTAAATATAAACAGCGGTAGATCTCAAAATCAAATCAGTTCACATTTTATTGGTCACGTACACATGGTTAGCAGATGTTAATGCGAGTGTAGCGAAATGCTTGTGCTTCTAGTTCCGACCATGCAGTAGTATCTAACAAGTAATCTAACAAATTCCCCAACAACTACCTTATACACACAAGAGTAAAGGAATGAATACGAGTATGTACATATAAATATATGGATGAGCGATGGCTGACCGGCGTAGGCAAGATGCAGTAGATGGTATATAGTACAGTATATACACATATATATGAGATGAGTAATGTAGGATATGTAAACACATTGTTTAAAGTGACTAGTGATACATTTATTACGTCCACTTTTGATTATTTAAAGTGGCTAGAGATTTGAGTCAGTATTTTGGCAGCAGCCACTCAATGTTAGTGGTGGCTGTTTAACAGTCTGATGGCCTTGAGGTAGAAGCTGTTTTTCAGTCTCTCGGTCCCAGCTTTAATGCACCTGTACTGACCTCCCCTTCTGGATGATAGCGGGGTGAACAGGCAGTGGCTCGGGTGGTTGTTGTCCTTGATGATCTTTTTGGCCTTCCTGTGATATCGGGTGGTGTAGGTGTCCTGAAGGGCAGGTAGTTTACCCCCGGTGATGCGTTGTGCAGTCCTCACTACCCTCTGGAGAGCCTTGCGGTTGAGGGCGGAGCAGTTGCCGTACCAGGCGGTGATACAGCCTGACAGGATGCTCTCGATTGTGCATCTGTAGAAGTTTGTGAGTGATTTTGGAGACAAGCCAAATTTCTTCAGCCTCCTGAGGTTGAAGAGGCGCTGTTGCGCCTTCTTCACCACGCTGTCTGTGTGGGTGGACCATTTCAGTTTGTCCGTGATGTGTACGCCGAGGAACTTAAAACTTTCCACCTTCTCCACTACTGTCCCGTTGATGTGGATAGGGGGGTGCTGCCTGTTCTGTTTTCTGAAGTCCACGATCATCTCCTTTGTTTTGTTGACATTGAGTGAGAGGTTATTTTCATGACACCACACTCCGAGGGCCCTCACCTCCTCCCTGTAGGCCGTCTCGTTGTTGTTGGTATTCAAGCCTACCACTGTTGTGTCGTCCTCAAACTTGATGATTGAGTTGGAGGCGTGCATGGCCACGTAATCATGGGTGAACAGGGAGTACAGGAGAGGGCTGAGAAAGCACCCTTGTGGGGCCCCAGTATTGAGGATCAGCGGGGTGGAGATGTTGTTTCCTACCCTCACCACCTGGGGGCGGACGTCAAAAAGTCCAGGACCCAGTTGCACAGGGCGGGGTCGAGACCCAGGGTCTCGAGCTTAATGACAAGTTAATCACTGAGGGAAGATCCTATGTCAACAGTAGATCTGGTCATTAATCACTGAGGGAAGATCCTATGTCAACAGTAGATCTGGACATTTATCACTGAGGGAAGATCCTATGTCAACAGTAGATCTGGACATTAATCACTGAGGGAAGATCCTATGTCAACAGTAGATCTGGTCATTAATCACTGAGGGAAGATCCTATGTCAACAGTAGATCTGGACATTAATCACTGAGGGAAGATCCTATGTCAACAGTAGATCTTGACATTAATCACTGAGGGAAGATCCTATGTCAACAGTAGATCTGGACATTAATCAGCCTGATGGATCAATACGTCCAAAATTCCTTCCGATAGACGGACTCATCTCAGCCTGTTGGATCAATACGTCCTAATTCCTTCCGATAGACGGACTCATCTCAGCCTGATGGATCAATACGTCCTAATTCCTTCCGATAGACGGACTCATCTCAGCCTGATGGATCAATACCTCCTAATTCCTTCCGATAGACGGACTCATCTCAGCCTGATGGATCAATACGTCCTAATTCCTTCCGATAGACGGACTCATCTCAGCCTGATGGATCAATACCTCCTAATTCCCTCCGATAGACGGACTCATCTCAGCCTGATGGATCAATACCTCCTAATTCCTTCCGATAGACGGACTCATCTCAGCCTGATGGATCAATACCTCCTAATTCCCTCCGATAGACGGACCCATCTCAGCCTGATGGATCAATACCTCCTAATTCCCTCCGATAGACGGACTCATCTCAGCCTGATGGATCAATACGTCCTAATTCCTTCCGATAGACGGACTCATCTCAGCCTGATGGATCAATACGTCCTAAGTCCTAATTCATCTCCCTCTGTGTGGTCATGATGGCGATAGAAGAGTGAATTTATGTGTTGTAATAAAATTGTGAGTGGAAAAGCTGACAACGCCAGCGACACCTTGTTCAACGTTTGTGGGAATGGATTTATTTATTTGTACAACAACCAGAGAATTGACGTCCCTGGATAAATCCGCTCCTCTCTTCTGTTATCTCGCTCCTCACTCTCCCATTCACTTCCTGTCTCCTCTACTCCTCTCGCTCCTCACTCTCCCATTCACTTCCTGTCCCCTCTACTCCTCTCTCTCCTCACTCTCCCATTCACTTCCTGTCTCCTCTACTCCTCTCTCTCCTTACTCTCCCATTCACTTCCTGTCTCCTCTACTCCTCTCTCTCCTTACTCTCCCATTCACTTCCTGTCCCCTCTCTTCTTCTCTCTTCTCACTCTCCCACTCACTTCCTGTCTCCTCTCTTCTTCGCTCTTCTCACTCTCCCATTCACTTCCTGTCTCCTCTCTTCTTCGCTCTTCTCACTCTCCCACTCACTTCCTGTCTCCTCTCTTAACTTATCTTCCATTACCTCCCCAATATCTCTCTTTCCCGTCTTTGCTCTTGCCCTCTCCGACCTCCCTCTGTCTCTCATTCTCTCTCTCCGACCTCCCTCTGTCTCTCATTCTCTCTCTCAGGCCTCCTCTACCCATCTCTCTTCTCTTGCCCTCTCTGCCAGCCCATCTTCCCTCTCTCTCTCTCTCTCTCTCTCTCTCTCTCTCTCTCTCTCTCTCTCTCTCTCTCTCTCTCTCTCTCTCTCTCTCTCTCTCTCTCTCTCTCTCTCTCTCTCTCTCTCTCTCTCTCTCTCTCTCTCTCTCTCTCTCTCTCTCTCTCTCTCTCTCTCTCTCTCTCTCTCTCTCTCTCTCTCTCTCTCTCTCTCTCTTTCTCTCTCTCTCTCTCTCTCTCTCTCCCTCTCCCTCTCCCTCTCTTTGTCTCTCTCTCTCTCTCTCTCTGTCTGTCTCTGTCTCTCTCATTGGTCTTCACTATGACACAGTGGTTCCCACCCAGAAACAGGATCAAACAGAGACTATTTGACCCGTTCAATGAAGAGGAAGTCACTATCAGAAACACCAAGCCCCCTAAAGAATGATACACGATTGTCAAAATAATCTATGGCTTGGACTAGTAGAGGACCAGAG
Organism: Brachymystax lenok tsinlingensis; assembly: GCA_030435695.1. Taxonomy (NCBI): domain Eukaryota; kingdom Metazoa; phylum Chordata; class Actinopteri; order Salmoniformes; family Salmonidae; genus Brachymystax; species Brachymystax lenok. Next base: position 53,402,283 of record CM059814.1, on the reverse strand, counting down.
CCATCCGTCCCTTAGTCTCTCATACCAACTTATTGGAGAGAGGGCAGCCTGAGCCAGTCTACCACCAGCATCTCCCCCAGCCTCCTCAGCTACACCCCCAGCCTTCCCAGCCTCTCCCCCAGCCTCCCCCAGCCTCCCCAGCCTCTCCCCCCAGCCTCCCCAGCCTCTCCCCCCAGCCTCCCATGTCTCCCCCCAGCCTCACAAGTCTCCCCCCAGCCTCTGAGGGTCACGACAGAACAGCTCAATCTCAGGGTTGTATTATCGGACTCAGGGGCCAGGGATATAAATATAAACTCTCCTTCTGTTCAATAACTATTATATTCTCTACATTATACATCAGAAGCTTCTGATGGGGCTGTAAATTCACAGCTGTTTCCCGCTACACCGGGCCACCGGCATCAGAGAGAGAGAGGTGTTGACCAACACATAGAGAGGTAAAGAGACAGAGGGAGACAGGGAGAGAGAGAGAGCGAGCAGGAGGGAGGAAGATAATAAGAGGTAAAGAGAGAGAGAAAAAGAGAGAGAGAGAGAGAGAGAGAGAGAGAGAGAGAGAGAGAGAGAGAGAGAGAGAGAGAGAGAGAGAGAGAGATAGGGTGAATATGTGTTCAAGTGAATCATTCATTCTGACATCTATGTCGTATTACAAGTACATATACCTCCATCCTCTTTCCTTTATTTATTTAGAGAGAGAGAGAAAGAAAGAGAGAGAGAGAGAGAGAGAGAGAGAGAGAGAGAGAGAGAGAGAGAGAGAGAGAGAGAGAGAGAGAGAGAGAGAGAGAGAGAGAGAGAGAGAGAGAGAGAGAGAGAGAGACAAACAAACAAAAGTAAAGTGTTCTCATGCTTTGTTGATTTCAAAAAAGCTTTCGACTCAATTTGGCATGAAGGTCTGCTATACACATTGACGGAAAGTGGTGCTGGGGGAAAACGTACGACATTATAAACCATGTACACAAACATTGGTCTTCACTACGACACAGTGGTTCAGTTTTAAATGGGCAAAAAACACACACATTTCTTTCCACAGCGCCGTGGGGTGAGACAGGGATGCAGCCTCTCACCCTTCTACAATCTGAAGTCAAATGTCTACTGTTTGCTGATGATCTGGTGCTTCTGTCCCCAACCAAGGGGGGCCTACAGCAGCAGCTACATCTTCTGCACAGATTCTGCCAGACCTGGGCCCTGACAGTAAATCTCAGTAAGACAAAAATAATGGTTTTCCAAAAAAAGGACGAATTCTTTCTAGACATCGTTGCCCACAAAACAACAAGGTTGGAGTCATTAAAACTCGTTTTTCAACCACTCCACAAATGTCTTGTTTAACAAACTATAGTTTTGGCAAGTCGGTTACGTTGTGCATGACTCATGTAATTTTTTCCAACAATTGTTTACAGACAGATTATTTCACTGTATCACATTTCCAGTGGGTCAGAAGTTTACATACACTAAGTTGACTGTGCCTTTCAACAGCTTGGGAAATTCCAGAAAACGATGTCATGGCTTTAGAAGCTTCTGATAGGCTGATTAACATCATTTGAGTCAATTGGAGGTGTACCTGTGGATGTATTTCAAGGCCTACCTTCAAACTCAGTGCCTCTTTGCTTGACATCATGGGAAAATCAAAAGAAATAAGCCAACAAAAATTGTAGACCTCCACAAGTCTGGTTCATCCTTGGGAGAAATTTCCAAACGCCTGAAGGTACCACGTTCATCGGTACAAAAATTTGTGCGCAAGTACAAACCCCATGGGACCACGCAGCCGTCATACCGCTCAGGAAGGAGACGCGTTCTGTCTTCTAGAGATGAACGTACTTTGGTGAGAAAAGTGCAAATCAATCCCAGAACAACAGCAAAGGACCTTGTGAAGATGCTGGAGGTAACAGGTACAAAAGTATCTATATCCACAGTAAAACGAGTCCTATATCAACATAACCTGAAAGGCCGCTCAGCAAGGAAGAAGCCACTGCTCCAAAACCGCCATAAAAAAGCCAGACTACGGTTTGCAACTGCACATGGGAACAAAGATCATAATTTTTGGAGAAATGTCCTCTGGTCTGAAAAACTAAAATGAACTGTTTGACCATAATGACCATCGTTATGTTTGGAATGAAAAAGGGGGAGGCTTGCAAGCCAAACCAACCGTGAAGCACGGGGGTGGCAGCATCATGTTGTGGGGTTGCTTTGCTGCAGGAGGGACTGGTGCACTTCACAAAATAGATGGCATCATGAGGCAACATTTCAAGACATCAGTCAGGAAGTTAAAGCTTGGTTGCAAATGGGTCTTCCAAATGGACAATGACCCCAAGCATACTTTCAAAGTTGTGGCAAAATGGCTTAAGGACAACAAAGTCAAGGTATTGGAGTGGCCATCACAAAGCCCTGACCTCAATCCTATAGAAAATGTGTGGGCAGAAAGCAAGGAGGCCTACAAACCTGACTCAGTTACACCAGCTCTGTCAGGAGGTATGGGCCAAAATTCCCCCAACTTATTGTGGGAAGCTTGTGGAAGGCTACCCGAATCGTTTGACCCAAGTTAAACAATTTAAAGGCAATGCTACCAAAAACGATTTCAGTGTATGTAAACTTCTGACCAGTGGCAATGTCATGAAAGAAATAAAAGCTGAAATAAGTAATTTACTCTACTATTATTCTCACATTTCACATTAGGAAGTAGTGTTATTATATTGATATATTGATGTATATTGATGAATTATTAAACATTCATCAATATACAAGTGTTGCATAGTCATCAAAAGCTCTGCTTCTTGGCAATATCAAAGCGTTGTCAGATTTCAAAAAGGCTTTACTGCGAAAGCACCACATTTGATTGTTTGAGGATAGCACCTCCAATATTTCTGCATTAGCATAAATTCATATCCAGCGGCGGGTCACACAAAACCCATATAAGAGCTAAAAAAATATCACTTACCTTTCGAAGAACTTCTGCTGAGGGCTTCCCAAGTGTCCAACGAAGACATCCAATGGTTATTTTGTTAGAAAAAGTTATTTATTATATCCATAAATCTCAGTTTGGTTGGCGTGTTATGATCAGAAAATCCACGGTTGAGTCGCCCATTGAACCGTGAAGAGAACGCGTTCAAATATACCTATAAACTTTCAACAAACAAATCAAACATGATTTTTATGTATCCTTAGGTATCCTTTTATGTATATTTTCTGTAATATTTAATCCGGATGATAACGTGGACAATAGGAAAGGAAAATAAAGTGGGGCGCGCTCACATCTCGTGCCCGTCAAACGTTGTTGACAAAAGTGGTCCCTTCACTACTTCCTCGTCCTATCTGTTCTGCTTAGTGCTAGAGCTTCCAGACTCTGTATGAAGACTATTGACATCTAGTGGAAGCCATAGGTACTGCAGTCTCAGGAATTGCAAAAAACTGAGTTTAAATGTATTTGGCTACGGTGTATGTAAACCTCCGACTTCAACTGTATATGTCAGAGTTACATCTAAATGTTGTAAAACTGATATGATTAAATATGAAAATATTTGTGAGAAGATTAAATGTGATTTTAGCCTTCTAGATGAGATAACTGTTTTTCATATAAAGGTTTACCCGGTCAGTAACCACGCCCACGTGAGCACAGATATTATGCCAAAAGTACGGAATGGCCCTTTTGCCAGAGTGCTTATAAAGGAAATAATTAACATATTAGACCAGTACATTGCCGGGATGTTACTGGCATTTAAAAGGGTTTAAAACTACTAGAACCAACGTGAGCTGAATGTTACGAAATGGTAAGACCCTCTGAAACTCAACAGAGAAGAAGAATGTATCGTAGTCTAGACATGCACCGCCTGCAGCTCTGCATGTATCGTAGTCTAGATGTGCACCGCCTGCAGCTCTGCATGTATTGTAGTCTAGACATGCACCGCCTGCAGCTCTGCATGTAACGTAGTCTAGACGTGCACCGCCTGCAGCTCTGCATGTATCGTAGTCTAGACGTGCACCGCCTGCAGCTCTGCATGTAGCGTAGTCTAGACGTGCACCGCCTGCAGCTCTGCATGTATCGTAGTCTAGACGTGCACCGCCTGCAGCTCTGCATGTAACGTAGTCTAGACGTGCACCGCCTGTAGCTCTGCATGTATCGTAGTCTAGACGTGAACCGCCTGCAGCTCTGCATGTAACGTAGTCTAGACGTGCACCGCCTGCAGCTCTGCATGTAACGTAGTCTAGACGTGCACCGCCTGCAGCTCTGCATGTATCGTAGTCTAGACGTGCACCGCCTGCAGCTCTGCATGTATCGTAGTCTAGACGTGCACCACCTGCAGCTCTGCATGTATCGTAGTCTAGACGTGCACCACCTGCAGCTCTACATGTATCGTAGTCTAGACGTGCACCGCCTGCAGCTCTGCATGTATCATAGTCTACAACTACTAAGGACATTGTGACCTCTGGTGGACAACCAGAGACTGCAGCTCTGCATGTAACGTAGTCTAGACGTGCACCGCCTGTAGCTCTGCATGTATCGTAGTCTAGACGTGCACCGCCTGCAGCTCTGCATGTAACGTAGTCTAGACGTGCACCACCTGCAGCTCTGCATGTATCGTAGTATAGACGTGCACCGCCTGCAGCTCTGCATGTATCGTAGTCTAGACGTGCACCGCCTGCAGCTCCGCATGTAACGTAGTCTAGACGTGCACCGCCTGCAGCTCTGCATGTAACGTAGTCTAGACGTGCACCGCCTGCAGCTCTGCATGTAACGTAGTCTAGACGTGCACCGCCTGCAGCTCTGCATGTAACGTAGTCTAGACGTGCACCGCCTGCAGCTCTGCATGTAACGTAGTCTAGGAAACTAACAAACACTTCCAGAACAAAGAAAGCCTACCATACTACAACTACTAAGGACATTGTGACCTCTGGTGGACAACCAGAGACTTACACAAACAGAGACTTTCTGTTGAACTATTCGTCACAGACGGATCGAATGAGCGGTTGTCACGGTGATACATATCCATAGTTACCGTGAGCGTACTACTCAACTGTATTCCTTTGTCTCTCCCGTTTCATTGTGTAACCAGCCGTCATATCGGGTTAGTCCACTAGGGACTTTTCATTGCATTATTTTAGTAATCAATATTTTGCGTGTGTTTATGTATTTCCGTGTGATTATTTAGTTAGTTAAGTAAATAAATAATTAAGCCAATTTGTGTATCGCTGAAAACGCCATTTAGACCAGGGTTCGTGCACATTTGAAGACAACGACGTTCAGAAGGAGACTGATATGAGGTAGTAAGGATTCATGGATGACTGGTATGTTCTTGAGATAATTCGGGGAAATGGTAACTCATTAAACAAACTTTTTTTCCCGTGTTGCCCCAAGTTACTAATGATTTAATTGTTACATGATTCATTTAATTCACGTAATGATGTTCACGACACGTCTCCTATCTACTGGGTGAAATGTCACAGCAGAAAGATTTGTGACCTGTTGCCACAAGAAAAAGGGGCAACCAGTGAAGAACAAACACCGTGGTAAATACAAATCCATGTTTATTTTGTACTTTAACTATTTGCACATCGTTACAACACTGTATACAGACATAATAGGACATTCGAAATGTCTTTATTATTTTGGAACTTTTGTGAATGTAATTTTTACTGTACATTTTTTTTTATAGTTTATTTCACTTTTATCTATTATCTATTTCACTTGCTTTGGCAATGTAATCATATATTTCCCATGCCAATAAAGCCCCTTAAATTGGACATTTAGAGAGAGAGAGGGGGAGAGAGGGAGAGAGACAGACAGACAGGCAGACAGAGAGACAGAGAGATAGACAGACGGAAAGACAGAGAGACAGAGAGACAGATCAATAGAAACATGTTTTCTGGGATTCAGAGCAGCTGAGGAATAGGAATGAGTGTCTGACACACACACACATTACACACACACACACACACACACACACACACACACACACACACACCTTAGTGTTTGAGTGTGTATGCTGTAGAAGCCATGTGCTGCTTGCTGAGTTTGGTTCATGGCTGAATGCTCCTATTCATCTGAAAGGCCACAGCTCTGACCAACCTGGGAGTGACAGACAACTGATTAAGGAAACAGTTTAATTCCTTTCTCTCCCACGGCCGGACCGCCACAGAAATCTAATTAAAGCCACTTGGTCCGCATCCCAAAGGGCACCCCATTCCCCCTATATAGTACACTACCTTTGACAAGAGCCCCCGTGGTGCTATATAGGGAATAGAATGGAATTCTGGACTTTTTCCACATGTCCCACTGGGGCGTGCTCCGTTACCTGCCATGCCACCAACATGACACAATGTGTAATTCTCCTGACCTAAAAAGGTGACGGCCTCTGAGTTGTTCACCCCGGTGGGTTGAGGGGTACCCGGGGTAGTTACTGCTGAGTTATTCACCCCGGTGGGTTGAGGGGTACCCGGGGTAGTTACTGCTGAGTTATTCACCCCGGTGGGTTGAGGGGTACTAGGGGTAGTTACTGCTGAGTTATTCACCCCGGTGGGTTGAGGGGTACCCGGGGTAGTTACTGCTGAGTTATTCACCCCGGTGGGTTGAGGGGTACCGGGGTAGTTACTGCTGAGTTATTCACCCGGTGGGTTGAGGGGTACCCGGGTAGTTACTGCTGAGTTATTCACCCCGGTGGGTTGAGGGGTGCTAGGGGTAGTTACTGCTGAGTTATTCACCCCGGTGGGTTGAGGTGCTAGGGGTAGTTACTGCTGAGTTATTCACCCCGGTGGGTTGAGGGGTACTAGGGGTAGTTACTGCTGAGTTATTCACCCCGGTGGGTTGAGGGGTACTAGGGGTAGTTACTGCTGAGTTATTCACCCCGGTGGGTTGAGGGGTACTAGGGGTAGTTACTGCTGAGTTGTTCACCCCGGTGGGTTGAGGGGTACTAGGGGTAGTTACTGCTGAGTTATTCACCCCGGTGGGTTCAGGGGTACTAGGGGTAGTTACTGCTGAGTTATTCACCACAGTGGGATCCAGGGTGGCTTCCAGGGTGCTAGGGGTCGTTACTGCTGAGTTAGGGTGGCTTCCAGGGTGCTAGGGGTAGTTACTGCTGAGTTAGGGTGGCTTCCAGGGTGCTAGGGGTAGTTACTGCTGAGTTAGGGTGGCTTCCAGGGTGCTAGGGGAAGGGAGAGTTTTGAATAAGAGACAGAAGACATAGGAGGATGTGTAAAGGGGTGACCTAACTCCCTGGGGTAGGAGATGTTGGCAGGGGGCTTGTGTTCTGTCTCTCACACACTCTCACAGTCTCACACACACACTCACACACTCACACTCTCACACTCTCACACACACACACACACACACACTCTGACACTCTCACACACACACACACACATTCTCACACTCTCACACACTCTCACACTCTCACACTCTCACACACACACACACTCACACACACTCACACTCTCACACTCTCACACACACACTCTCACACTCTCACACACACACTCACACACACTCACACTCTCACACTCTCACACTCTCACACACACACACACACACACACACTCACACTCTCACACTCACACACACACACTCTCACACACACACACTCTCACACACTCTCACACACTCACACACTCTCACACTCTCACACACACACTCACGCACTCTCACACACTCTCACACTCTCACACACACACTCACACACTCTCACACAGTCACACACTCACACACAGATTCACACACAGTCACACACTTACACACAGTCACACACACAGGCTGGAATCTGGCCAGTCGTCTGATCGTCAGTCAAAGTACTGTATCTAGTACCTGGTGGAACCCCAGATGACAGCCTGTAACAGGCTATGGTATGGAAATAAAAGTTTAGCAGAAGCCTCACAAGTACATCGTATAGGCATAAATCTGAATAAATGAAGGTCAGTCTAACCCAAGTGTGGGAAACTCCAGTCCTCGAGGGCCTGACTGGTGTCACAGTTTTGCCCCAGCTAACGCACCTGGCTCCAATAATCACCTAATCATGATCTTCGGTTTGGAATGCAGGTTGAGTAATCAGCTGTGTTCGACAAGGAATGGAGAACAAGTGTGATACCAATCAGGCCCTCGAGGACTGGAGTTGCACATCCCTGATCTAATCAGTCTCCTCTCTCAGTATCAGATCAGTCTCCATTAAGGTCAGTCTAATCAGTCTCCTCTCTCAGTAACAGATCAGTCTCCATTAAGGTCAGTCTAACCAGTCTCCTCTCTCAGTAACAGATCAGTCTCCATTAAGGTCAGTCAAACCAGTCTCCTCTCTCAGTAACAGATCAGTCTCCATTAAGGTCAGTCTAATCAGTCTCCTCTCTCAGTGACAGATCCGTCTCCATTAAGGTCAGTCAAACCAGTCTCCTCTCTCAGTGACAGATCAGTCTCCATTAAGGTCAGTCTAACCAGTCTCCTCTCTCAGTGACAGATCAGTCTCCATTAAGGTCAGTCTAACCAGTCTCCTCTCTCAGTAACAGATCAGTCTTCATTAAGGTCAGTCAAACCAGTCTCCTCTCTCAGTAACAGATCAGTCTCCATTAAGGTCAGTCAAACCAGTCTCCTCTCTCAGTAACAGATCAGTCTCCATTAAGGTCAGTCTAATCAGTCTCCTCTCTCAGTGACAGATCAGTCTCCATTAAGGTCAGTCAAACCAGTCTCCTCTCTCAGTGACAGATCAGTCTCCATTAAGGTCAGTCTAACCAGTCTCCTCTCTCAGTAACAGATCAGTCTCCATTAAGGTCAGTCAAACCAGTCTCCTCTCTCAGTAACAGATCAGTCTCCATTAAGGTCCGTCAAACCAGTCTCCTCTCTCAGTAACAGATCAGTCTCCATTAAGGTCAGTCAAACCAGTCTCCTCTCTCAGTAACATATCGGTCTCCATTAAGGTCAGTCTAACCAGTCTCCGCTCTCAGTAACAGATCAGTCTCCATTAAGGTCAGTCTAACCAGTCTCCTCTCTCAGTAACAGATCAGTCTCCATTAAGGTCAGTCTAACCAGTCTCCTCTCTCAGTATCAGATCAGTCTCCATTAAGGTCAGTTTAACCAGTCTCCTCTCTCAGTGACAAATCAGTCTCCATTAGGGTCAGTCAAACCAGTCTCCTCTCTCAGTATCAGATCAGTCTCCATTAAGGTCAGTCTAACCAGTCTCCTCTCTCAGTAACAGATCAGTCTCCATTAAGGTCAGTCTAATCAGTCTCCTCTCTCAGTAACAGATCAGTCTCCATTAAGGTCAGCCTAATCAGTCTCCTCTCTCAGTAACAGATCAGTCTCCATTAAGGTCAGTCTAATCAGTCTCCTCTCTCAGTAACAGATCCATCTCCATTAGGGTCAGTCTCACCAGTCTCCTCTCTCCAGAATCACACTCCTCGCCCGGACTGAACAATAAATAACGGCGATCAATTACCAAAATGAATTTACAGAAAGACGATCTTGTCACTGGTGGCTACGTGATGTCATTGGGCCAATGTCAACTCTCTGAGTTTAGAGGGAGAGTTAGAGAGAGAGAGAGAGAGAGAGAGAGAGAGAGAGAGAGAGAGAGAGAGAGAGACGACAGAGAGACGACAGAGAGAGACTGAGAGAGAGAGAGAGAAAGAGAGAGAGAGAGAGAGAGAGAGAGAGAGAGAGAGAGAGAGAGAGAGAGAGAAAGAAGAATTCTAGTCACACACTAAGCGTCCAAATGCACCCTATTACAATAAGACTGTAGTCCAGACATTTTAATCCAAAGTAAAGCAGTATACAGTTTATAGTGTGCCAAAGTAGTGCACTACATAGGGCATACCTAGGGTGCCATTTGAGAAGCAGGCAGCCTAACTTTTCCTGATATACCCTGTGTCTTGTTAATTTGTCTATAATGAGATTGGGTGTTGGTCCCCTGCGTAGGACAGAGGATTTGGTCAGTCAGCACTTTCTGACCCGCCACTGTGCCCCTCAAATCAAATCAAATCAAATCAAATGTATTTATAAAGCCAAAGACGTCTTCATTGTCTTATTGACTACACCGCCTGTGGAACGGGCTGCACGGCTGGAGGTGGGACTACAACCTGTCTGACACCGCCTGTGGAACGGGCTGGAGGGATGGAGGGCTGGAGGGATGGAGCTGGGACTACAACCAGTCTGACACCGCCTGTGGAACGGGCTGGAGGGATGGAGGTGGGACTACAACCAGTCTGACACCGCCTGTGGAACGGGCTGGAGGGCTGGAGGGATGGAGGGCTGGAGGGATGGAGCTGGGACTACAACCTGTCTGACACCGCCTGTGGAACGGGCTGCACGGCTGGAGGTGGGACTACAACCTGTCTGACACCGCCTGTGGAACGGGCTGCACGGCTGGAGGTGGGACTACAACCTGTCTGACACCGCCTGTGGAACGGGCTGGAGGGCTGGAGGGATGGAGGGCTGGAGGGATGGAGCTGGGACTACAACCAGTCTGACACCGCCTGTGGAACGGGCTGGAGGGCTGGAGGGATGGAGGGCTGGAGGGCTGGAGGCATGGAGGGCTGGAGGTGGGATTACAACCTGTCTGACACCGCTTGTGGAACGGGCTGGAGGGCTGGAGGGCTGGAGGGCTGGAGGGATGGAGGGATGGAGGGATGGAGGGATGGAGCTGGGACTACAACCAGTCTGACACCGCCTGTGGAATGGGATGGAGGGCTGGAGGGATGGAGCTGGGACTACAACCTGTCTGACACCGCCTGTGGAACGGGCTGGAGGGATGGAGGGCTGGAGGGCTGGAGGGCTGGAGGGATGGAGGGATGGAGGGATGGAGGTGGGACTACAACCAGTCTGACACCGCCTGGGTAAACTCATGGAGGTTAGATATTACTGCTCTGTCACGTCGTCTCCAATGGAGTGGAGCAAAGGATGAAATGCATTGTGTTCACCACGGTTAGAGTCCCAAATGGCACCGTATTCCCTATATAGTGCACTACAAAGGCAACCTATTTCCTAGTGTACTACTTTTCCTGGTCAAAGTAGTGCACTATATCTGGAATAGGGTACCGTTTAAGGATAAGACTCATTCGGGACTCCCACCACAATTACTTCTTGCTTCGTCTAGGACTTCTTCTTCTTCTTAGCTTTCAGCTGAATAACCTCGACAGGATCCGTGCCCCCATAAAGCAAGAAGTTGTCAATCTATTTTATGTTTGTTCTCTTTATGTAGAATGAGGATGTAATAAAACATTTTTTTTTGTGTTGTTGTGTAGAATGACATGTCAGTGTGTTTAATAGTGTACGACCCTGGGGCAACGGAACAGCGTAATGCTTTTAAAGACCATGTTGTCGAACTAACACAGAGAAGAGGACACAGCAGGCAAGATGAAGAGGGAAGCATGTATAAGGATGACGATTCGCACAAATAAAACAACATGGTCATGGCACAAAACTATACACCTTGAAACCAATTCAGAACTAATTCAGTTCTAATTCAGTACTAATTCAGTACTAATTCAATACTAATTCAATACTAATTCAGTACTAATTCAATACAAATTCAGTACTAATTAAATACTAATTCAGTACTAATTCAAGTACTAATTCAGTACTAATTCAATACTAATTCAGTACTAATTCAGTACTAATTCAATACTAATTCAGTACTAATTCAATACTAATTCAGTACTAATTCAGTGCTAATTCAATACTAATTCAGTACTAATTCAGTACTAATTCAATACTAATTCAGTACTAATTCAATACTAATTCAATACTAATTCAGTACTAATTCAATACTAATTCAGTACTAATTCAATACTAATTCAGTACTAATTCAATACTAATTCAGTACTAATTCAGTACTAATTCAGTACTAATTCAGTACTAATTCAATACTAATTCAGTACTAATTCAATACTAATTCAGTACTAATTAAATACTAATTCAGTACTAATTCAATACTAATTCAGTACTAATTAAATACTAATTCAAATCCCTTGTTTTGTTCAAAATAAAAAAATATTTGGAAGGAGTTATGTCACGAAACCATTTTGCTTAAATTGAAAAGCCACATTTCGTCCCATCTCGTACCACACATTACATTGAAAAGCCACATTTCGTCCCATCTCGTACCACACATTCTACATGTGTTCTCTGATTCCCTTTCAGAACTAAAACCATGACAACCCCTGAACACTATGAAGATGGCAGGCCAAACTAGTTGAGGTGGGGGGATTCCCGACAGAATGATCCCGTCACTTGTCACATCACAAGTGCATCACGAGCTAAAAGCAGACAGAAGTCTTGGACAAATCTAAAACTATCTTTTCAGATGAAGTGGTGAAACTCTGATTCAACTTGTACCCAGAGTCAGGAGCTCCGACACTAACCCCGAATAGCAGGATGATAGTGTATATCGAACTGGAAGACAATCGCCATGTTACTGTGATGGATAAATTCCCTAATAACAGTCTATTCACAGCTCAGCATTTCCTTTCCTGCATGGGACCCAAAACGGCCCCATATTCCCTAGTCAACTGCTTTAAAAACATCGGCCCATAAGAGGCCTCTGGTCCAAAATGAGCGTGCTATGTAGAAGACAGGGTGCCTTTTGGTACGCAGGTCCCGTCTGTCAGATCTCTGCCGGTGTCTCAGCTGTGACTGACCCCCTCGCCCTTGAAAGTTTATCTCTGCACCCTCCTCCTGCCGTGTGACATTTTGAATTAATCCACTCTAAAGACCGTCAAATATCAGAGACGTCTTCAAAGAGACCGTATTGCTACTTCCTACCTCCCCACCCCCACCCCCACCCCCAACCCGTTTAAAGAACTCGATCGGAGAACAGAGGAAGGAGGCACATCCCCGTGAGCGTCTAGCGTGACTCTGTCTCACCGCGTCAGTCTGACTCGACGTCTCGCAGCTTGACTTCGTCTAAATTGGCAAATCTGTGGCAAGCAGCGCCACTTTGTTTGCTGGTTTCATGAATACTTTAAAAGGCTGTATCATGAAAAGTGCCAGCAATTCAGTACCTAAACGTGTACTTTGGCAGCAGCGTCAAGGATTCTAGTTGGGAACCCTGAGCTGGGACTGAGTTCCAAATGTCAGCCTATTCCCAATATAGTGCACTTCGATTGACCAGGGCCCATAAGGCTATATAGGCAATAGGGAGCCATTTGTAAGGCACGTCTGGGCTGCGTTCAGCAGGAGAAGAACGCTGCACCTCCTCCTCCGTTCTGCTTTAAAAGCATCCCTCCATTATTCACAACGAAAGCAGGGAAGAATTAAAGAAAAACATTGGTAAGGTGTCAGATGAACCCTTTATCCTACTGTATCACACTGACACAAGACACAACATAGTAACTGAAAGGTTGGGGCGGCAGGTAGCCTAGTGGTTAGAGCGTTGGGCCAGTAACTGAAAGGTTGGGGCGGCAGGTAGCCTAGTGGTTAGAGCGTTGGGCCAGTAACTGAAAGGTTGGGGCGGCAGGTAGCCTAGTGGTTAGAGCGTTGGGCCAGTAACCGAAAGGTTGGGGCGGCAGGTAGCCTAGTGGTTAGAGTGTTGGGCCACTAACCGAAAGGTTGGGGCGGCAGGTAGCCTAGTGGTTAGCGCGTTGGGCCAGTAACCGAAAGGTTGGGGCGGCAGGTAGCCTAGTGGTTAGAGCGTTGGGTCAGTTGGATTGGAATCCCTGAGCTGACAAGATAAAAATATGTCGTTCTGCCCCCTGAACAAGGCAGTTAACCCACGGTTCTCTGGTAAGCCGCCATTGTAAATAAGAATTGGTTCTTAACTGAGTTGCCTAGTTAAATAAAGGTTCAATTAAATACAAATAAATTGTATGTGTCCCAAATGGAGCTGTGTTCACCCTGGTCATAGGTAGAGCACTAAATAGGGAATAGGGTGACATTTGGGACCATTTTATTATGTTATTTTCTGTCTGTTTCATTCTCTTGTTATTTCACTATGAATATGTCCTACCAGATTTCCTGGTTATATTGCAGCAATTTGATGTGGTTTTACTGAGGAAGAAGAGGGTGGAACCTGCCTGTTCTCAGGTCCTTTACGATGTGGTTTTACTGAGGAAGAAGAGGGTGGAACCTGCCTGTTCTCAGGTCCTTTACGATGTGGTTTTACTGAGGAAGAAGAGGGTGGAACCTGCCTGTTCTCAGGTCCTTTACGATGTGGTTTTACTGAGGAAGAAGAGGGTGGAACCTGCCTGCTGTCAGGTCCTTTACGATGTGGTTTTACTGAGGAAGAAGAGGATGGAACCTGCCTGTTCTCAGGTCCTTTACGATGTGGTTTTACTGAGGAAGAAGAGGGTGGAACATGCCTGTTCTCAGGTCCTTTACGATGTGGTTTTACTGAGGAAGAAGATGTGTATATTTTCATTAATCAGTCAGAAAATGTACCGCTAATATGCCCATTATATATCATAGAAATGAATGATCCCAGTGTCAACAGCACGTTGCTGGTCTGTTAAGTGGATTAGGGCCGTCTGAATGATATCAAATTCAAAGCAAATACTAAGCATGTACAAACTCTCTCTCCACTGAACTAATGTCACAAGCACACAACCAAGGACTTATCTGACCCTTAGTTCACAGCCCTGTGCATCCTAAATGACACCCTATTCACTATCCAGAGTCCAACTACTTTTGACTAGGGTCGTAGGCCTCTGATCAAAAGTAGTGCACTATATAGGGAACAGGGTTCTATAGGGCTTTGGTCAAAAGTAGTGCACTATATAGGGAATAGGGTGACATTCGTGAAACAGTCAAGATATCTGTGTGAAACAAGTGATGGTGGTACATTAGTCAAAAGGATTCCTAACATAACTAGTCTAAGAAGACGCTGTAGCGAATGAGCCTAAAGCATCTTGGCACACATCATACAAGCACAACTACTATCTTAGATGTAAAACAAATGTGTTCAGACATACAAAACAAGATAGATCTATCTATTATGTTGTTCGAGGTCCACAGTGTGAACAATATAAACCTTTTGAAAAGTCTGTCGACAACAGCGACTGATACACGCACTCTACTTCCACTACTCTTGACTGACAGTATTGTTACAGCAGCCTGGCCCTCTCCGGCTGTGTGTGTGTGCGAACGCGTTGAAATATTAACACGTGACATAGATATGAGTCAGAGGAGAGAAGAGACGAAAGAAGGAGAAGACGGAGAAGAAACAACAGAACGACGCCATCTCTCCATAGCTAGAGATGCAGACCTCAATTCAAATGAGGAACACAGAGAAAACGAGAGAGAGAGAGAGAGAGAGAGGAAGAGGGAGTGAGGGTCAGGGAGTAGAGGAGGTAGAGAGAGGGTCAGGGAGTAGAGGGGGTAGAGAGAGGGTCAGGGAGTAGAGGGGGAGAGAGAGAGTCAGGGGGTAGAGGGGGTAGAGAGAGGGTCAGGAGGTAGAGGGGGTGGGTTAGGGAGTAGAGGGGGTATAGAGAGGGTCAGGGAGTAGAGGGGGTAGAGAGAGGGTCAGGGAGTAGAGGGGGTATAGAGAGGGTCAGGGAGTAGATGGGGTAGAGAGAGGGTCAGGGAGTAGAGGGGGTAGAGAGAGGGTCAGGGAGTAGAGGGGGAGAGAGAGGCCTGAACACAGTGTTCAGATACTGTATGTCCAGATGGGTTGAATCAGAAGGAGGCTTCAGCCCGCCTGACTGATCGAATTAAGGGAAACTCTGGCGTACATCTCAGAACACACACAGGACAGCTCAGATAAGTCACCCGTCATAACTTAATTACAGTCCGCTGTGCCTTCAGGCAAGACATTTGGTTCAGATATGTTTGACTCTCTGTTGTTCTCTGTAAGCTTTCAAACTTGCCCCCTATTCCCTTTGGGTCCTGGTCAAAAGTAGTGCACTATATATATATATATATATATATATATATATATATATATATATATCGAATAGGGTGGCATTTGGGATGCAAGCCTTGGCTCTGCTCTCGTTGAATCCCTTCAAAAAATGACTGACTGAAGCGTTATGTTCCTAAAGTGGGTGTATACAGTATGTACAGTCACATACACATGGTTAGCAGATGTTAATGGGGGTATACAGTATGTACAGTCACATACACATGGATAGCAGATGTTAATGGGGGTATACAGTATGTACGGTCACATACACATGGTTAGCAGATGTTAATGGGGGTATACAGTATGTACAGTCACATACACATGGATAGCAGATGTTAATGGGGGTATACAGTATGTACGGTCACATACACATGGTTAGCAGATGTTAATGGGTGTATACAGTATGTACAGTGCATTCGTAAAATTATTCAGAGCCTTTTTTCCACATTTTGTTACGTTAGAGCCTTATTCTAAAATTTTAAGTACAATTATATTTTTTCCCCTCATCAGTCTACACACAGTACACCATAATTGTAAAATAGACGCAGGGAGGCAAGGAGTCAGGAAGCAGGGAGTCAGGAAGCAGACCCTCTTCTTCCTCAGTAAAACCACATCGTAAAGGACCTGAGAACAGGCATGTTCCAACCTCTTCTTCCTCAGTAAAACCACATCGTAAAGGACCTGAGAACAGGCAGGTTCCACCCACTTCTTCCTCAGTAAAACCACATCGTAAAGGACCTGAGAACAGGCATGTTCCACCCTCTTCTTCCTCAGTAAAACCACATCGTAAAGGACCTGACAGCAGGCAGGTTCCACCCTCTTCTTCCTCAGTAAAACCACATCATAAAGGACCTGAGAACAGGCAGGTTCCACCCTCTTCTTCCTCAGTAAAACCACATCGTAAAGGACCTGAGAACAGGCAGGTTCCACCCTCTTCTTCCTCAGTAAAACCACATCGTAAAGGACCTGAGAACAGGCATGTTCCACCCTCTTCTTCCACAGTAAAACCACATCGTAAAGGACCTGAGAACAGGCATGTTCCAACCTCTTCTTCCTCGGCAGAATCAGTTAGTGAGTTTAGTAAACAGGGAACATGGAATGATACAACACAAGAGAAGCGTCTGATGACTGAAAGAACAGAGTGTCAGATGAATGGTGAGTAATCAAGGGACTAATGAAGTCCAGGTGTGACTGACGATGAGACGCAGGTGTGAGTAACGAGGGGTTGCCAGGTTTGCGTAAAGATGGGTTGCCAGGGACCAGTGGTGAGTAGAGCGTTGACTGTCGAGGGACGGAGCGGGAGAGTGCACATGACAATAATGACAAGGCGAAAACAGGTTTGTTGAATTTCTATTGCAAATGTATAATAATATAAAAACTGAAATACCTTATTTACGTAAGTATTTAAACCGTTTGCTATGAGACTCGGAAGCTACTCCTCAGTAAACGGCACATGACAAGCCCGCTTGTAGTTTGCCAAAAAAGCACCTAAAGGAATCTCAGACCATGAGAAACAATATTCTCTGGTCTGATGAAACCAAGATTGAACTCTTTGGCCTGAATGCCAAGTGTCACGCCTGGAGGAAACCTGGCACCATCCCTACGGTGAAACATGGTGGTGGCAGAATCATGCTGTGGAGATGTTTTTCAGTGGCAGGGACTGCGAGACTAGTCAGGATCGAGGGAAAGATGAACGGAGCAAAGTACAGAGAGATCCTTGATGAAAACCTGCTCCAGAGCGCTCAGCACCTCAGACTGGGGCGAAGGTTCACCTTCCAACAGGACAACGACCATAAGCACACAGCCAAGACAACACAAGAGTGGCTTCGGGACAAGTTTCTGAATGTCCTTGAGTGGCCCAGCCAGAGCCCGGACTTGAACCCGATCGATCTCAGGAGAGACCTGAAAATAGCTGTGCAGCGACGCTCCCCACCTAACCTGACAGAGCTTGAGAGGATCTGCAGAGAAGAATGGGAGAAACTCCCCAAATACAGATGTGCCAAGCTTGTAGCGTCATACCCAAGAAGACATGAGGCTGTAATCGCTGCCAAAGGTGCTTCAACAAAGGACTGAGTAAAGGGTCTGAACACTTATGTAAATGTGATATTTCATTTTTCAATGTTTTTTATTTTATAAAATTTTTAAATCTAAAAACCAGTTTTTGCTTTGTCAGTTTGGGGTATTGTGTGTACTTTGATGAGGGAAAATAACACTTTAATACATTTTTGAATACATTTTGCGGAAAAAGTGAAGGAATCTGAATTCTTTACGAAGGTACTGTATATTAAATTAACCCCTGTAGACTGGAGACTGAGTGATTCAGGTAGAAAGGACGTAACATCTACTGTATATATACACACACACACACACACACACACACCGCACCCACACACACTCACACACACACACACAGGACAAAGCGTGACTCAGTGTGTGACCAAAATCCAACGTCAGCCATTCAGCGAGACACACATTTCAAATGCCACTTTAAAATCAGATAGAAATCCCTCACACAGCACCGCTCACACACACACACACACACACACACACACACACACACACACCGTCTTCATCTCTCATCCTCCCCGCCCTATTGTATCAATGTCTGAAGTCAGCATGGAGCCCAATGCCATCATTGCTTTACATGCTCGGCACACTACAAACCAATACGAGTTGAGAGGGAAGACGGAGTGAAAGAAATGACTGAGCACTTGAGCGTGCCGACAGAACCAGCCCCAAACACCCTGAGAGACTACAGACAGCAGATAGGTGAAGAAAAGCGCATTGATTTCCTCTCTGCAGGACACTGACGCTAGTTTAATATTCTGTTGCTTTTCTTACTTCTCATTTGGCATGTGTCCCCGAATGGCACCCTATTCCCTACGTAAAGTGCACTTCTTTTTGATCAGGTCTCATCAGGGTTCTGGACAAAAAAAAAGTAGTGCACTACATAGGGAATATTATTCCCTTTGGGACATATCGTTTTTATTTTATTCTCCCATTACAGACTCAAAATGAAATTGGCATTTCTGTTTAAGCTTCACAAATTGATTTCTCACCCCCTGGGTGGTAAGTAATAAGACTTACTAAGCATGAAAGAGAAGCAATCTTTTCAGCATTTAAAAAAAAATAAAAAATAAAAAAGTTACACGAAGAAAACCTTCACTCTAATTTATTTTTCTTGCCGCGTTACCTGAATCAATTTTCTACAAGGTTTGAAAAGACAATAAGAGTTTGAAGAGTTTCAATCCCTCCATCACACCAAAAAAGTAAGCTAGGGCCATATCAACACACCTATTAAAGGCTGCCTTCAAACACGGCTCCTTTCCATCCAATACCGCTGACAACATCACCTCCATGGTAACACTGTTGGATAACACGGCTCCTTTCCATCCAATACCGCTGACAACATCACCTCCATGGTAACACTGTTGGATAACACGGTCTCCTACCATCCAATACCGCTGACAACACCACCTCCATGGTAACACTGTTGGATAACACGACTCCTACCATCCAATACCGCAGACAACATCACCTCCATGGTAACACTGTTGGATAACACGACTCCTACCATCCAATACCGCTGACAACATCACCTCCATGGTAACACTGTTGGATAACACGACTCCTACCATCCAATACCGCTGACAACATCACCTCCATGGTAACACTGTTGGATAACACGTCTCCTTTCCATCCAATACCGCTGACAACATCACCTCCATGGTAACACTGTTGGATAACACGACTCCTACCATCCAATACCGCTGACAACATCACCTCCATGGTAACACTGTTGGATAACACGACTCCTACCATCCAATACCGCTGACAACATCACCTCCATGGTAACACTGTTGGATAACACGGTCTCCTACCATCCAATACCGCTGACAACATCACCTCCATGGTAACACTGTTGGATAACACGGCTCCTACCATCCAATACCGCTGACAACATCACCTCCATGGTAACACTGTTGGATAACACGGTCTCCTACCATCCAATACCGCTGACAACATCACCTCCATGGTAACACTGTTGGATAACACGACTCCTACCATCCAATACCGCTGACAACATCACCTCCATGGTAACACTGTTGGATAACACGACTCCTACCATCCAATACCGCTGACAACATCACCTCCATGGTAACACTGTTGGATAACACGACTCCTACCATCCAATACCGCTGACAACATCACCTCCATGGTAACACTGTTGGATAACACGACTCCTACCATCCAATACCGCTGACAACATCACCTCCATGGTAACACTGTTGGATAACACGACTCCTACCATCCAATACCGCTGACAACATCACCTCCATGGTAACACTGTTGGATACCACGACTCCTACCATCCAATACCGCTGACAACATCACCTCCATGGTAACACTGTTGGATAACACGACTCCTACCATCCAATACCGCTGACAACATCACCTCCATGGTAACACTGTTGGATAACACGACTCCTACCATCCAATACCGCTGACAACATCACCTCCATGGTAACACTGTTGGATAACACGACTCCTACCATCCAATACCGCTGACAACATCACCTCCATGGTAACACTGTTGGATAACACGACTCCTACCATCCAATACCGCTGACAACATCACCTCCATGGTAACACTGTTGGATAACACGACTCCTACCATCCAATACCGCTGACAACATCACCTCCATGGTAACACTGTTGGATACCACGACTCCTACCGTCCAATACCGCTGACAACATCACCTCCATGGTAACACTGTTGGATAACACGACTCCTACCATCCAATACCGCTGACAACATCACCTCCATGGTAACACTGTTGGATAACACGGCTCCTACCATCCAATACCGCTGACAACATCACCTCCATGGTAACACTGTCGGATAACACGGCTCCTACCATCCAATACCGCTGACAACATCACCTCCATGGTAACACTGTTGGATAACCGGTCAAGAACTACCAAAATAAATAAATTACCAAACAATGTTGGATAACAGTCATGTGAAGGTTTTATGGTCTGACCTCATTCAATAGACTTCGGTACAAGATATCTTGTTACAACAGCTGTCTATTGAATGAGAAGGTCCGTCAGCTGTGGTAACAGAACCATCTGTCTATTGAATGAGAAGGTCCGTCAGCTGTGGTAACAGAACCATCTGTCTATTGAATGAGAAGGTCCGTCAGCTGTGGTAACAGAACCATCTGTCTATTGAATGAGAAGGTCCGTCAGCTGTGGTAACAGAACCATCTGTCTATTGAATGAGAAGGTCAGTCAGCTGTGGTAACAGAACCATCTGTCTATTGAATGAGAAGGTCCGTCAGCTGTGGTAACAGAACCATCTGTCTATTGAATGAGAAGGTCAGTCAGCTGTGGTAACAGAACCATCTGTCTATTGAATGAGAAGGTCCGTCAGCTGTGGTAACAGAACCATCTGTCTATTGAATGAGAAGGTCCGTCAGCTGTGGTAACAGAACCATCTGTCTATTGAATGAGAAGGTCCGTCAGCTGTGGTAACAGAACCATCTGTCTATTGAATGAGAAGATGTCTTGTCAAAACAGCTGTCTGACCTTCTCATTCCATAGACTTCAGTACCAGGTGTCTTGTTAAAACAACTTGCCACTCTTCATTCTTTATTTGTCTTTATTTGCGTGCGTGTGTGCGTGTGTGCGTGTGTGCGCGTGCGTGTGTGTGAAGATATATCTGTTCACCATCAAGGCATCCTCTGTGTCTGTCCCCCCATTGCCAACCTCAAAGGCTATGTAACTCATGCACCTTGTGTTTTCCGAACGTCCTCGTCCACTTCAATCACAGCATATCGATGTAACATTGACAGCTGAGGAAAAAACACCCGGCAGAGACCCAACGTATCACAGGCCCAACGTTTCTCCAAGGAAAACCAACTCATGCTCCATGTAGATCAAAACAATCTTGGGTGTAAAAAAAATAAACTTTCACAAAAAGCTCTGACGAAGGCCAAGAGACGGACATGTACGTTTTCATAAAACATGTGATTGGAGCTGTGGGCAGGTTTTCTCTTTTGTTTGAAGAACATTTTGATAGACCTCAAACAAAAGATGTAGTTTGGCAACGTTGAGTGACATTGTAAAGAAATGAAACACATATCGACGTACCATTGATAGCTGGATGAAAACTAACATAGAGAAATGACATCTCCGCTTTTTCTTCATTTATTTATATATCCTTTATTTAACTCGGCAAGTTCAGTTAAGGACAAATTCTTATTTACAACGACGTCCTACCTCGGCCAAAACCCGGAAAATTTTTCGCCAACCCTATGGGACTCCCAATCACGTCCGGATGTGATACAGCCTGGATTTCGAACCGGGGACTTTTCTTCAAGGAAATTCTGATTAGACAAAATGTATCTCAAGAAAAATGCTTGTAGTTTTACTAAGTAAAATCCTTGAGATTACTTTTTAGTTGACTAATGTCAAAGACACATTGAATCACACAATCAAAAAAAACACAATCTTGTTTTGTGGATGAACGTATTCACACAATGACATGGTTCATCTCGGCATAAACGGATACGTAACAAGGTAAAGTAATCACAGACAAAAGCCATTTACTATCCAATTAATCTTCTTTAGAAAGAGAAAACAGTTGCCGTTCAGAATGAGCCTATCAATGTGAACTGAATCGTCTGTTAGCAGAAAGCAGAGAGAAGAAAGACAGTGTGTGATATACGATGCTCCGCTGTATGGACAGCGTCCCCAAAAAAAACCCGCACCCTATTCCCTACATAGTGCACTACTTTTGACCGGGGTCAATAGACAGGCAGTGCACTATTTAGGTGAACAGGCTTGCCATTTGACAGCCCAGCCTTGGTCTGAATGAACATTAATTAATGTTCGCCGTTCTCGTCGTGTAGTCACTCTTCACCTCTTCACGCTCGTTTTGTTCAGTCTTCTGTTGTGAAACTTCTAGTTGTGTCTTTTTCTTTTCTTTTCTTTTACCCATAATGCATTGTCTGTCTGCCCCCTTCAGCAGGAACGGCAGGTAATTAACAATAACGTTGATTAATCTACCTCAACGCACAAACACACACACACACCATTACAGCAGACCACAAATCCAGAGGACCAAACACGCTCCATATCGACTATGTTACCCTCTGTTTCAACACGTAAAACGACCTGCTGTAGACCTATACATATTCACACCTGCAGAGGCTTGACTTTACTCTTTTCACCTCCTCTGTCCAGAGAAGAAGAAGAAAGTCCTGACAGACTCAACAAGAGGGAAGAGCAGGAAGTGTGTGTCTGTTCAATAGAATGATGGTGAGCGGGTTAGGGGGTAACAGGAAGTGTGTCTGGTCAAGGTACCAAACAGGTTCCTCATTACCTGTGGGGGTCATGGGTCAGGCCTATCAGGACAGTAGTGCCAGCCACCCTCCTCCATCCTTTCCTCTCTCTCTCCTTCCCTCCACGTATCCCCCTCTCAGAACGTCCTGTCCCACCCTCCTACTTCCTATCCTCTCTCTCTCCTTCCCTCCACGTATCCCCCTCTCAGAACGTCCTGTCCCACCCTCCTACTTCCTATCCTCTCTCTCTCCTTCCCTCCACGTATCCCCCTCTCAGAACGTCCTGTCCCACCCTCCTACTTCCTATCCTCTCTCTCTCCTTCCCTCCACGTATCCCCCTCTCAGAACGTCCTGTCCCACCCTCCTACTTCCTTTCCTCTTGCCTCCCTCGTTCCCTGTCTAACCCCCTCCCTTGTTCCAGCTCTCCCTCCCTCGTTCCCTGTCTAACTCCCTCCCTTGTTCCCGCTCTCCCTCCCTCGTTCTACCCATAAATCTCATTACCAATCCCTGACCCCAGTGTTAATGTCCGCTGTCCCTCCAAAGGGTTCCTTTTAGGGTAAGTACAACCGTCTTCCCTCCACAACCAAGCACCAAGACACTGCTACGCGTGTGTGTGTGTGTGTGTGTGTCTCTGTGTGTGTGTGTGTGTGTGTGGTAGTGTGGTAAGTGTACAAGCCACTTTCCTATTAACTAAAGCACCTTTTACTACATGCCGTGGTGCCAGCAGCCATAGTGGTTTGGTGCACAGGTGTCTGGTAGGGAGAGACCGTGTCCCAAACGGCATCCTATTGCCTATATCGTGCTGTCATAAGGCTCTGGTCAACAGTAGTGCACTAAATAGGGAAATCGGGGAGCCATTTGGGACCCGGAGCGCTGCTATTTCACACGTTGTAGAACTGCATCAGGAAGATTGGTACGCGGAACCTTGTTTCAGAGGTGAAGGACAGGCAGCGATGCGGGGTCAGTATATACCGTAACAACAATCTGCCTGAACACAAAAAAATCTGAGAAGAACTAATCTGTTGACTGGCTCTGCTCACTTCTCTGCAAGGGGTACAGCGTGTGTGTGTGTGTGTGTGTGTATGTTATTTTCCCTCCATCAAAATACATTTTGCCTTTTCCATTTGCCAATGTGTATCTCTCCCTGATTGTACAGGGTTGAATTGTCCCCTGGACCAAACCATTTCTGTACGGGGTTGAATTGTCCCCTGGACCAAACCATTTCTGTACGGGGTTGAATTGTCCCCTGGACCAAACCATTTCTGTACGGGGTTAAATAGTCCCCTGGACCAAACCATTTCTGTACAGGGTTGAAGTGTCCCCTGGACCAAACCATTTCTGTACGGGGTTGAATTGTCCCCTGGACCAAACCATTTCTGTAAAACTTGAAGCTTAAAAGGAAGCAGAATAATACCGTATCTTCCGTGAACTAATGACTCAAATTGATTTCCTTCTAATCTTTAGCTTCCCACAATCAAAGGTCACCATGCCAACCATCGCTAAACCCCTTTTCCCCTCTGTCCACTCCGTAATATCCAGACATCAATAACAGTCATAATAAATGAATGGAATTAATATGGAGGGATAATAAAACATATATATATATATATATATATATACCAAGATAAAAGGAAAACAATTTAGAATGAGGCATTAATCCAGACGTGGTTTCCTTCTGTGTTGATCTCTACATCCATGTCCCCTTATTAAGGGGCTCTGCAACATCTGTTGGTTTCTATGGGGTTTCTGTTCAATAAATGGGAGTTTGAGAGCGAAAACCTGATGGAAAAAAAATATATATATTTGGAACGATATAAAAACAGAGAAAACTGAATATGGATAAACAGAATAAATGCAAACGGGAATCAGGCCCAAAAATAACACAAAAATGGATCTAAAAAAACTGTAGTATTAAATGTACCGTGGGGCATTTTAATTGATCTTAGCACTTACTTGATTGAAACCTGATGGACATAAGAAAACAGTGGGGCCCTGAAATGGAACCCTATTCACCCATAGGACTCTGGTCTAAAGTAGTACCCTATATAGGGAACAGGGTGCCATAGGACTCTGGTCTAAAGTAGTACCCTATATAGGGAACAGGGTGCCATTTCAGACGCTGCCTGACGGATGAAGATGTTAATGATGATGTCACAATACCAAGAATGACCAAAAAGAAAGAGTAAGAGACGACTCCCATTATTCCTAGAATAATTCCAATGGCCATTTAAACCATGATGGATCTGCTTCAGAATAATGGAAGTGTCAGTGACAGTCATTCAGAGAGATTGTGTGTGTGTGTGTGTGTCTGCAAGTAGAACGTAGAGGACATTGGCTTAAGAGGTCAAGTCTCTCTCTCTCGTCAAACCACTCAAGGCTCTGAGATGGAGAGGGTCGTCAATCCACTCAAGACTCTGAGACGGAGAGGGTCGTCAATCCACTCAAGACTCAACACAGGATGAGGGATACTTTACTTTAAACTGTCCAGCAGATCACAGCCACGCTGGCTTGAGGTTAGACCAGGAATAGAAACAGAACGAATGTAATTACTGGACAAGTACAGGTAACTGCCAAAATAAAGGAAACACTTGAGTATATGAGGGATGCATAGTATATTGAAAGCAGGTGCTTCCACACAGGTGTGGTTTCCTGAGTTAATTAAGCAATTAACCCCTAAAAGTGTAAGATGTTGGGGAGGGGGTTCCACTAAGCTGACATATGGAATAGTTTTAAAATGGTCATACCATGGATCATTTAGGTATCTGATTTGGAATTTAAAGACACCGGTAGGTATAAATATATATATATATATATATATATATATATATATATTGAATTTGGCCTTTGCTACTATAGCCCATAGAAACACATCGAATAACACATTCATAAATGGCAAAACTGATAGTCCAAAAATAATCCATAAAAATAAATCATGAAAATTAGAATATTAAATTGGTGTATAATAGATGTTAAAAATAAAATATATATATATATATATTTTTGTTGTTGTTGTGAATGTTCACAATTGGAAACCTTAGATTTAAAAGAGTGTACATTGATTTAAATGCTCTTGTGAATTCATTCCTCTGTAATCTCTTCCAGATTGGATTACAGGCCTAATCTCTTTCTGGCATCCTGTATCAACGACGCCAACGGGTTACATATCCAAAACATACTCCAATTATTTTTTATTATTTCTTTATACGTTCCAAAAAAATAAATAAATACATGATACCTTTTATTAAAGTCTTATCTGCGTCTGTTCTCCACAATGAAGACAGAGATTTCAAATCAACTACGGCATCCAATTTTCTTTTCTTTTTTTTTTCATTTTTATTTGGTAACATTCACAAACGCATTCCTCTTTCAAAAAAAACCCCATGTCTGTCTGTGACCCAGTACAATAACAACAGCCGCAATGAAAAAATAATGGAACAATGCAAAACTAATATAGGCCTGAAATCAAATGATCCAAATGTACAACGCATGCTGACGCAAAACAAACAGACGGTTTAGAGAATATGAAATAAATACACGGCCAAACCAAGTCTCTGATGCTCCATTCTACACTATATATACAGAAGTATGTGGACGCCCCCTTTCAAATTAGTGGATTTAGTGGCTATTTCAGCCACACCCGTTGTGGACATGTGCTTTTAAATCGAGCACACAGCCATGCAATCTCCGTAGACAAACATTAGCGGCAGAATGGCCCCCGTACTGAAGAGCTCAGAGACTTTCAAAGTGGCACCGTCATTCGTAAAATGTCTGCCCTGCTAGCGCTGCCCCCCGGTCAACTGTAAGTGCTGTTACTGTGATGTGGAAACGTCTAGGAGCAACAACGGCTCAGCCACTAAGTGGTAGGCCACACAAGCTCACAGAAGAGCTCTGTGACTTTCAAAGTGGCACCGTCATAGGATGCCACCTTTCCAACAAGTCCAACTGGCAAGTGTCTTCACTGATATTTTCAACCTCCCCCTGGCCGAGTCTGAAATAGCAACATTTTTTAAAACAGACCTCCATAGTCCCTGTGCCCAAGGTAACCTGCCTAAATGATTACCAACATTCAACCATGCCTGCCCTCGCCAACACAGACTGAGACATTCAACCATGCCTGCCCCCAGCCAACACAGACTGAAACATACAACCATGCCTGCCCTCGCCAACACAGACTGAGACATACAACCATGCCTGCCCTCGCCAACACAGACTGAGACATTCAACCATGCCTGCCCTCGCCAACACAGACTGAGACATACAACCATGCCTGCCCTCGCCAACACAGACTGAGACATTCAACCATGCCTGCCCTCGCCAACACAGACTGAGACATTCAACCATGCCTGCCCCCGCCAACACAGACTGAGACATTCAACCATGCCTGCCCCCGCCAACACAGACTGAGACATTCAACCATGCCTGCCCTCGCCAACACAGACTGAGACGTACAACCATGCCTGCCCTCGCCAACACAGACTGAGACGTACAACCATGCCTGCCCTCGCCAACACAGACTGAGACATACAACCATGCCTGCCCTCGCCAACACAGACTGAGACATACAACCATGCCTGCCCCCAGCCAACACAGACTGAAACATACAACCATGCCTGCCCTCGCCAACACAGACTGAGACGTACAACCATGCCTGCCCCCGCCAACACAGACTGAGACATTCAACCGTGTTAACTCAGAAGTGGAGGTCATCACCGGATACGATGGACTTCCATAACCTAACGTAACGTGTTCGTGATGTTTTCAAAAACATACCGTTCTCTCAGCAGTCACATGTCTCTCTCAGAGATCAACAGAAATGCTCTAAATAACGTCCTGTGGTTGTTGTTGTTGGTGAGAAAGAGATGGAGAAAGCCGGGGTCAATTGTCATTGTTTTCACAGTAAGACAGAAGACATGAAGCCCTCCTGAAGCGCCGTGGCTGGATATATTACAGTAGGTTGTCCTGAGGGTTTATACTGCCAGTGTGACTGTGACCGGGTGTGTGTGTGTGTGTCTGTGTGTGTGTGTGTCTCTCAGCAGTCAGTCCCATACATATGTTTTTTTGTAGATTAGACCCAACCTAATCTAATCACAATACAATCATCTTGGATTTATCTGTCGTGAAAGCTCAAGGTTAGCGGTTAGCGTGAAGCTAACGTACCGTAGCGCGCTTAGCGGCACAGCCGTTCAGAGTGGAAAACCGCTGAGAGGAAAAATGACACTTTTAAAAAAAGTTCAGCGTTGCCTCCTGTACCTTAGAGGGCTCCTCAAACCCAAACACACATCCTCAAACCCATTACAGCAAAGAAGACTGTGCTCCTCCAGGATAACACTTCATTTACATATCTGAACAATAACCCGAGCTAACTGTCATGATTTTTTTTTGAGTAAATGAAAACAATGCATCTGACAGTACAAAGAACCCCATTGTCAAGGAAATCACTTTGGAGATAAGAGGTGTAGAAGCTATACAGGATGCATCCCAAATGGGACCCTAGTCCCTTTGCAGAACCCCATGGGCTCTGGTCAATGTAGTGTACTGTACAGTGAAGGGGATAGGGTGCTGTTTGGATCTCGCTGTTTGGATCTCTCTCTCTCTCTCTCTCTCTCTCTCTCTCTCTCTCTCTCTCTCTCTCTCTCTCTCTCTCTCTCTCTTTCTCTCTCTCTCTCTTTCTCTCTTTCTCTCTCTCTCTCTCTCTCTCTCTCTCTCTCTCTCTCTCTCTCTCTCTCTCTCTCTCTCCCTGTCTCTCGCTCTCTCTCTCTCTCTCATTTTGGATACAGCCAGATTGCTTATTCAGCTAATTAGCCTGCGATGCTAATGTTGTAATTGAAGTAATCTCTCATTTTTCTCCTGGCAGCAGATTGAAATACTCACCAACCTCTGAGGGGACTCCTGTTTCTACTACAGTACAGATAGAGATCATATCACCACCATCTCTAGTATTCTGTTTCTACTACAGTACAGATAGAGATCATATCATCACCATCTCTAGTATTCTGTTTGTACTACAGTACAGATAGAGATCATATCATCACCATCTCTAGTATTCTGTTTCTACTACAGTACAGATAGAGTTCATATCACCACCATCTCTAGTATTCTGTTTCTACTACAGTACAGATAGAGATCATATCATCACCATCTCTAGTATTCTGTTTCTACTACAGTACAGATAGAGTTCATATCACCATCTCTAGTATTCTGTTTCTACTACAGTACAGATAGAGTTCATGTCACCATCTCTAGTATTCTGTTTCTACTACAGTACAGATAGAGATCATATCACCATCTCTAATATTCTGTTTATACTACAGTACAGATAGAGTTCATATCACCACCTCTAGTATTCTGTTTCTACTACAGTACAGATAGAGATCATATCACCATCTCTAGTATTCTGTTTCTACTACAGTACAGATAGAGATCATATCACCATCTCTAGTATTCTGTTTCTACAACAGTACAGATAGAGTTCATATCACCATCTCTAGTATTCTGTTTCTACTACAGTACAGATAGAGTTCATATCACCACCATCTCTAGTATTCTGTTTCTACTACAGTACAGATAGAGATCATATCATCACCATCTCTAGTATTCTGTTTCTACTACAGTACAGATAGAGTTCATATCACCACCATCTCTAGTATTCTGTTTCTACTACAGTACAGATAGAGATCGTATCACCACCATCTCTAGTATTCTGTTTCTACTACAGTACAGATAGAGATCATATCACCATCTCTAGTATTCTGTTTCTACTACAGTACAGATAGAGTTCATATCATCACCATCTCTAGTATTCTGTTTCTACTACAGTACAGATAGAGATCGTATCACCATCTCTAGTATTCTGTTTCTACTACAGTACAGATAGAGTTCATATCACCATCTCTAGTATTCTGTTTCTACTACAGTACAGATAGAGTTCATGTCACCATCTCTAGTATTCTGTTTCTACTACAGTACAGATAGAGTTCATGTCACCATCTCTAGTATTCTGTTTCTACTACAGTACAGATAGAGTTAATATCACCATCGCTAGTATTTTGTTTCTACTACAGTACAGATAGAGATCATATCACCACCATCTCTAGTATTCTGTTTCTACTACAGTACAGATAGAGATCATATCACCATCTCTAGTATTCTGTTTCTACTACAGTACAGATAGAGATCATATCACCATCTCTTGTATTCTGTTTCTACTACAGTACAGATAGAGATCATATCATCACCATCTCTAGTATTCTGTTTCTACTACAGTACAGATAGAGATCATATCACCACCATCTCTAGTATTCTGTTTCTACTACAGTACAGATAGAGATCATATCATCACCATCTCTAGTATTCTGTTTCTACTACAGTACAGATAGAGATCATACCACCATCATCTCTAGTATTCTGTTTCTACTACAGTACAGATAGAGATCATATCATCACCATCTCTAGTATTCTGTTTCTACTACAGTACAGATAGAGATCATACCACCATCATCTCTAGTATTCTGATTGTACTACATTACAGATAGAGATCATATCATCACCATCTCTAGTATTCTGTTTCTACTACAGTACAGATAGAGTTCATATCACCACCATCTCTAGTATTCTGTTTCTACTACAGTACAGATAGAGATCATATCATCACCATGTCTAGTATTCTGTTTCTACTACAGTACAGATAGAGATCAGATCATCACCATGTCTAGTATTCTGTTTCTACTACAGTACAGATAGAGATCATATCACCATCTCTAGTATTCTGTTTCTACTACAGTACAGATAGAGATCATATCATCACGATCTCTAGTATTCTGTTTCTACTACAGTACAGAAAGAGTTCATATCATCACCATCTCTAGTATTCTGTTTCTACTACAGTACAGATAGAGTTCATATCACCACCATCTCTAGTATTTGTTTCTACTACAGTACAGATAGAGATCATATCACCACCATCTCTAGTATTCTGTTTCTACTACAGTACAGATAGAGATCATATCACCACCATCTCTACTATTCTGTTTTTACTACAGTACAGATAGAGATCATGTCACCACCATCTCTAGTATTCTGTTTCTACTACAGTACAGATAGAGATCATATCACCATCTCTAATATTCTGTTAATACTACAGTACAGATAGAGTTCATATCACCACCTCTAGTATTCTGTTTCTACTACAGTACAGATAGAGATCATATCACCATCTCTAGTATTCTGTTTCTACTACAGTACAGATAGAGATCATATCACCATCTCTAGTATTCTGTTTCTACAACAGTACAGATAGAGTTCATATCACCATCTCTAGTATTCTGTTTCTACAACAGTACAGATAGAGATCATATCACCACCATCTCTACTATTCTGTTTCTACTACAGTACAGATAGAGTTCATATCACCACCATCTCTAGTATTCTGTTTCTACTACAGTACAGATAGAGATCATATCATCACCATCTCTAGTATTCTGTTTCTACTACAGTACAGATAGAGTTCATATCACCACCATCTCTAGTATTCTGTTTCTACTACAGTACAGATAGAGATCGTATCACCACCATCTCTAGTATTCTGTTTCTACTACAGTACAGATAGAGATCATATCACCATCTCTAGTATTCTGTTTCTACTACAGTACAGATAGAGTTCATATCATCACCATCTCTAGTATTCTGTTTCTACTACAGTACAGATAGAGATCGTATCACCATCTCTAGTATTCTGTTTCTACTACAGTACAGCTAGAGTTCATATCACCATCTCTAGTATTCTGTTTCTACTACAGTACAGATAGAGATCATATCACCACCATCTCTAGTATTCTGTTTCTACTACAGTACAGATAGAGATCATATCACCATCTCTAGTATTCTGTTTCTACTACAGTACAGATAGAGTTCATATCACCATCTCTAGTATTCTGTTTCTACTACAGTACAGATAGAGTTCATATCACCATCTCTAGTATTCTGTTTCTACTACAGTACAGATAGAGATCATATCACCACCATCTCTAGTATTCTGTTTCTACTACAGTACAGATAGAGATCATATCACCATCTCTAGTATTCTGTTTCTACTACAGTACAGATAGAGATCATATCATCACGATCTCTAGTATTCTGTTTCTACTACAGTACAGAAAGAGTTCATATCATCACCATCTCTAGTATTCTGTTTCTACTACAGTACAGATAGAGTTCATATCACCACCATCTCTAGTATTTGTTTCTACTACAGTACAGATAGAGATCATATCACCACCATCTCTAGTATTCTGTTTCTACTACAGTACAGATAGAGATCATATCACCACCATCTCTACTATTCTGTTTTTACTACAGTACAGATAGAGATCATGTCACCACCATCTCTAGTATTCTGTTTCTACTACAGTACAGATAGAGATCATATCACCATCTCTAATATTCTGTTAATACTACAGTACAGATAGAGTTCATATCACCACCTCTAGTATTCTGTTTCTACTACAGTACAGATAGAGATCATATCACCATCTCTAGTATTCTGTTTCTACTACAGTACAGATAGAGATCATATCACCATCTCTAGTATTCTGTTTCTACAACAGTACAGATAGAGTTCATATCACCATCTCTAGTATTCTGTTTCTACAACAGTACAGATAGAGATCATATCACCACCATCTCTACTATTCTGTTTCTACTACAGTACAGATAGAGTTCATATCACCACCATCTCTAGTATTCTGTTTCTACTACAGTACAGATAGAGATCATATCATCACCATCTCTAGTATTCTGTTTCTACTACAGTACAGATAGAGTTCATATCACCACCATCTCTAGTATTCTGTTTCTACTACAGTACAGATAGAGATCATATCATCACCATGTCTAGTATTCTGTTTCTACTACAGTACAGATAGAGATCAGATCATCACCATGTCTAGTATTCTGTTTCTACTACAGTACAGATAGAGATCATATCACCATCTCTAGTATTCTGTTTCTACTACAGTACAGATAGAGATCATATCATCACGATCTCTAGTATTCTGTTTCTACTACAGTACAGAAAGAGTTCATATCATCACCATCTCTAGTATTCTGTTTCTACTACAGTACAGATAGAGTTCATATCACCACCATCTCTAGTATTTGTTTCTACTACAGTACAGATAGAGATCATATCACCACCATCTCTAGTATTCTGTTTCTACTACAGTACAGATAGAGATCATATCACCACCATCTCTACTATTCTGTTTTTACTACAGTACAGATAGAGATCATGTCACCACCATCTCTAGTATTCTGTTTCTACTACAGTACAGATAGAGATCATATCACCATCTCTAATATTCTGTTAATACTACAGTACAGATAGAGTTCATATCACCACCTCTAGTATTCTGTTTCTACTACAGTACAGATAGAGATCATATCACCATCTCTAGTATTCTGTTTCTACTACAGTACAGATAGAGATCATATCACCATCTCTAGTATTCTGTTTCTACAACAGTACAGATAGAGTTCATATCACCATCTCTAGTATTCTGTTTCTACAACAGTACAGATAGAGATCATATCACCACCATCTCTACTATTCTGTTTCTACTACAGTACAGATAGAGTTCATATCACCACCATCTCTAGTATTCTGTTTCTACTACAGTACAGATAGAGATCATATCATCACCATCTCTAGTATTCTGTTTCTACTACAGTACAGATAGAGTTCATATCACCACCATCTCTAGTATTCTGTTTCTACTACAGTACAGATAGAGATCGTATCACCACCATCTCTAGTATTCTGTTTCTACTACAGTACAGATAGAGATCATATCACCATCTCTAGTATTCTGTTTCTACTACAGTACAGATAGAGTTCATATCATCACCATCTCTAGTATTCT
>CM059814.1:53310730-53363230 GCA_030435695.1 Brachymystax lenok tsinlingensis | reverse complement strand
TTGGCTTCCTCTACTAGTGGGATGACATCCTCTGTTGGCTTCCTCTACTAGTGGGATGAGATCCTCTGTTGGCTTCCTCTACTAGTGGGATGATATCTTCTGTTGGCTTCCTCTACTAGTGGGATGAGATCCTCTGTTGGCTTCCTGGACTAATGGGATGAGATCTTCTGTTGGCTTCCTCTACTAGTGGGATGAGATCCTCTGTTGGCTTCCTCTACTAGTGGGATGAGATCCTCTGTTGGCTTCCTCTACTTGTGGGATGAGATCCTCTGTTGGCTTCCTGGACTAGTGGGATGAGATCCTCTGTTGGCTTCCTCTACTAGTGGGATGAGATCCTCTGTTGGCTTCCTCTACTAGTGGGATGAGATCGTCTGTTGGCTTCTTCTACTAGTGGGATGAGATCCTCTGTTGGCTTCCTGGACTAATGGGATGAGATCTTCTGTTGGCTTCCTCTACTAGTGGGATGAGATCCTCTGTTGGCTTCCTCTACTAGTGGGATGAGATCCTCTGTTGGCTTCCTCTACTAGTGGGATGAGATCCTCTGTTGGCTTCCTCTACTAGTGGGATGAGATCCTCTGTTGGCTTCCTCTACTAGTGGGATGAGATCCTCTGTTGGCTTCCTGGACTAGTGGGATGAGATCCTCTGTTGGCTTCCTCTACTAGTGGGATGAGATCCTCTGTTGGCTTCCTCTACTAGTAGGATGAGATCGTCTGTTGGCTTCTTCTACTAGTGGGGATGAGATCCTCTGTTGGCTTCCTGGACTAATGGGATGAGATCCTCTGTTGGCTTCTTCTCCTAGTGGGATGAGATCCTCTGTTGGCTTCCTCTACTAATGGGATGAGATCCTCTGTTGGCTTCCTGGACTAGTGGGATGAGATCCTCTGTTGGCTTCCTGGACTAGTGGGATGAGATCCTCTGTTGGCTTCCTCTACTAGTGGGATGAGATCCTCTGTTGGCTTCCTCTACTAGTGGGATGAGATCCTCTGTTGGCTTCCTCTACTAGTGGGATGACATCCTCTGTTGGCTTCCTCTACTAGTGGGATGAGATCCTCTGTTGGCTTCCTCTACTAGTGGGATGAGATCTTCTGTTGGCTTCCTCTACTAGTGGGATGAGATCCTCTGTTGGCTTCCTCTACTAGTGGGATGAGATCCTCTGTTGGCTTCCTCTACTAGTGGGATGAGATCGTCTGTTGGCTTCCTCTACTAGTGGGATGATATCCTCTGTTGGCTTCCTCTACTAGTGGGATGAGATCCTCTGTTGGCTTCCTGGACTAGTGGGATGAGATCCTCTGTTGGCTTCCTCTACTAGTGGGATGAGATCCTCTGTTGGCTTCCTCTACTAGTGGGATGAGATCCTCTGTTGGCTTCCTCTACTAGTGGGATGAGATCCTCTGTTGGCTTCCTGGACTAGTGGGATGAGATCCTCTGTTGGCTTCCTCTACTAGTGGGATGAGATCCTCTGTTGGCTTCCTGGACTAGTGGGATGAGATCCTCTGTTGGCTTCCTGGACTAGTGGGATGAGATCCTCTGTTGGCTTCCTCTACTAGTGGGATGAGATCCTCTGTTGGCTTCCTCTACTAGTGGGATGAGATCCTCTGTTGGCTTCCTCTACTAGTGGGATGACATCCTCTGTTGGCTTCCTCTACTAGTGGGATGAGATCCTCTGTTGGCTTCCTCTACTAGTGGGATGAGATCCTCTGTTGGCTTCCTCTACTAGTGGGATGACATCCTCTGTTGGCTTCCTCTACTAGTGGGATGAGATCGTCTGTTGGCTTCTTCTACTAGTGGGATGAGATCCTCTGTTGGCTTCCTCTACTAATGGGATGAGATCCTCTGTTGGCTTCCTCTACTAGTGGGATGAGATCCTCTGTTGGCTTCCTGGACTAGTGGGATGAGATCCTCTGTTGGCTTCCTCTACTAGTGGGATGAGATCCTCTGTTGGCTTCCTCTACTAGTGGGATGAGATCGTCTGTTGGCTTCTTCTACTAGTGGGATGAGATCCTCTGTTGGCTTCCTCTACTAATGGGATGAGATCCTCTGTTGGCTTCCTGGACTAGTGGGATGAGATCCTCTGTTGGCTTCCTGGACTAGTGGGATGAGATCCTCTGTTGGCTTCCTCTACTAGTGGGATGAGATCCTCTGTTGGCTTCCTGGACTAGTGGGATGAGATCCTCTGTTGGCTTCCTCTACTAGTGGGATGACATCCTCTGTTGGCTTCCTCTACTAGTGGGATGAGATCCTCTGTTGGCTTCCTCTACTAGTGGGATGATATCTTCTGTTGGCTTCCTCTACTAGTGGGATGAGATCCTCTGTTGGCTTCCTGGACTAATGGGATGAGATCTTCTGTTGGCTTCCTCTACTAGTGGGATGAGATCCTCTGTTGGCTTCCTCTACTAGTGGGATGAGATCCTCTGTTGGCTTCCTCTACTTGTGGGATGAGATCCTCTGTTGGCTTCCTGGACTAGTGGGATGAGATCCTCTGTTGGCTTCCTCTACTAGTGGGATGAGATCCTCTGTTGGCTTCCTCTACTAGTGGGATGAGATCGTCTGTTGGCTTCTTCTACTAGTGGGATGAGATCCTCTGTTGGCTTCCTGGACTAATGGGATGAGATCCTCTGTTGGCTTCTTCTCCTAGTGGGATGAGATCCTCTGTTGGCTTCCTCTACTAATGGGATGAGATCCTCTGTTGGCTTCCTGGACTAGTGGGATGAGATCCTCTGTTGGCTTCCTGGACTAGTGGGATGAGATCCTCTGGTGGCTTCCTCTACTAGTGGGATGAGATCCTCTGTTGGCTTCCTCTACTAGTGGGATGAGATCCTCTGTTGGCTTCCTGGACTAGTGGGATGAGATCCTCTGTTGGCTTCCTCTACTAGTGGGATGAGATCCTCTGTTGGCTTCCTCTACTAGTGGGATGAGATCCTCTGTTGGCTTCCTGGACTAGTGGGATGAGATCGTCTGTTGGCTTCCTCTACTAGTGGGATGAGATCCTCTGAATCAGTTGTTGAAGCTGTTATTTAATGTGTTTGTATGGGCTAATATCAGTATAGCCCAAAACAATTATTCATTAAATAAATTTGTTATATTTTTTTTAATTTAAAATTCCAAATCAAATTGCAAAATTTTCCTTGGTTTGACAATTCCATATGCTGTAGCTAAACTCACCTGCTTAGACTCGTATGGGTTTTAAACTGTCAAAATGTTAGCTAAATCAATAGAGGGTAGGGAGGGATGTATAGCCCTCAACGTCTCCCTCTCTCTCATTAGCTAAACACACAACACCACTCTTTGTCTCAGTCAGGGGATCAGGGAATCAGGAGTAAATATTAAATAATGCTGGAAAGCAAACGGACAAGCGATAGCTCTTTCCTCCCTCCCACACACAGACACACACACACACACACACACACACACACACACACACACACACACACACACACACACACACACACACACACACACACACACACACACACACACAGCCTTGAGGGCCAGAAAACACGGGCGTGAATCAAATCCCAGATGGATAATCCTTCAAATGGAAAATCCACTTCAAAGTGTTATTTCATCAATCCACAGCTCCTGTTCCTGCCGGGTGGGTCTGGCGGGTCGGCAGCACAGCGCCGGGTAGCAGAGTGAGTGTAGTGAGTAGCTCGAGAACCCCCTCAGGTACTGCTTTTAGGGTCAATATACTGATGAAACCCAACTAATGATGCCTTCAAAGAGCAGCAGGGCTGGGGAGGCTGACCACAGGAGAATCAACTTTCTATTTTGTGTGTATATTTTAATATTTAATATATATATATATATATATATACCCCCCCACCGCACCTTAGTTAATTCCCACTTCCCCTGCTTTTAATGTATTATTCCACCAATTGATCTCTGTTGGTGTGTATGTCTTTGTGTGTGTGTGCGCATGGCAAACAGGCAGGGAGTCTTCCTGAACTTCTTACATGACCAAGTGGACCAGAGGATAATACTGAGAGAGAGAGAGAGAGAGAGAGAGAGAGAGAGAGAGAGAGAGAGAGAGAGAGAGGACATCAACAAGTGAAACACCACTAGTGATCGAACATAAAGACAGAAACACCTGACCAAATTCACATAGAAATTAGTTATAGATCTGTCATTCTCATTGAAAGCCACTCTAAGAAGCGGCACATCTGTTCTATGCTTTTTGTTCTTAAGTTTAAGTTTTTGCGTGTTTTCATTTATTTATTTTTTACACCAGCTTCAACAGCTGAAAACGCCGTATTTTTTGGTTATTGAAAAGATATTTCTCAGCGGTTTGGATAGTACAATGATTATCTACTCTACACATTGCTTGTTTTGTCACACAAACTGAAATTAGGCGAACTATTAGAATTTTAGCACCCAGGAAATGGCGGAGCAACCCGGAAAAAAAAGAAACATGTTTTTGGCCTCGACCCGTAGAGGGCTCTGGTCCATAGTGAAGCACTATACAGGGCAGGGCTCTCCAACCCTGTTCCTGGACCCGTAGAGGGCTCTGGTCCATAGTGATGCACTACACAGGGCAGGGCTCTCCAACCCTGTTCCTGGACCCGTAGAGGGCTCTGGTCCATAGTGATGCACTACACAGGGCAGGGCTCTCCAACCCTGTTCCTGGAGCCGTAGAGGGCTCTGGTCCATAGTGAAGCACTATACAGGGCAGGGCTCTCCAACCCTGTTCCTGGACCCGTAGAGGGCTCTGGTCCATAGTGATGCACTACACAGGGCAGGGCTCTCCAACCCTGTTCCTGGACCCGTAGAGGGCTCTGGTCCATAGTGATGCACTACACAGGGCAGGGCTCTCCAACCCTGTTCCTGGAGCCGTAGAGGGCTCTGGTCCATAGTGATGCACTATACAAGGCAGGGCTCTCCAACCCTGTTCCTGGACCTGTAGAGGGCTCTGGTCCCTAGTGATGCACTATACAGGGCGGGGCTGTCCAACCCTGTTCCTGGACCCATAGAGGGCTCTGGTCCATAGTGATGCACTATACAGGGCGGGGCTGTCCAACCCTGTTCCTGGACCCATAGAGGGCTCTGGTCCATAGTGATGCACTATACAGGGCGGGGCTGTCCAACCCTGTTCCTGGACCCATAGATGGCTCTGGTCCATAGTGATGTACTATACAGGGCGGGGCTGTCCAACCCTGTTCCTGGACCCATAGAGGGCTCTGGTCCATAGTGATGTACTATACAGGGCGGGGCTGTCCAACCCTGTTCCTGGACCCATAAGAGGGCTCTGGTCCTTCGTGATGTAATATACAGTTCAGGGCTGTCCAACCCTGTTCCTGGACCCATAGAGGGCTCTGGTCCATAGTGGTGTACTATACAGGGCAGGGCTGTCCAATCCTGTTCCTGGACCCATAGAGGGCTCTGGTCCATAGTGATGCACTATACAGGGCAGGGTTCTCCAACCCTGTTCCTGGACCCATAGAAGGCTCTGGTCCATAGTTATGTACTATACAGGGCAGGGCTGTCCAACCCTGTTCCTGGACCCATAGAGGGCTCTGGTCCATAGTGATGCACTATACAGGGCAGGGCTGTCCAACCCTGTTCCTGGACCCATAGAGGGCTCTGGTCCATAGTGATGCACTATACAGGGCAGGGCTGTCCAACCCTGTTCCTGGACTCTACCCTCCAATACATTTTGGGGGATGGAGTTAAAACCTACAGGAGTGTATCTCTCCAGGAAAAGCAGTAAAGTAGATATTACTATATAAGTGTGGTAGATATTGGACCAGTATGGTATATATTGGACCAGTATGGCAGATTTTGGACCATTTTGGTAGATGTTGGACCAGTATGGTATATATTGGACGAGTATGGTACATATTGGACCAGTATTGTAGATATTGGACCAGTATGGTATATATTGGACAAGTAATGTAGATATTGGACCAGTATGGTAGATATTGGACCAGAATGGTATATATTGGACAAGTAATGTAGATATTGGACGGGTATGGTATATTTTGGACCAGAATTGTAGATATTTGACCACTATCGATGATATTGAACCAGTTTGGTATATATTGGACCAAAATGGTAGATATTGGACCAGTATGGTAGATATCAAATCAAATCAAATTTTATTTGTCACATACACATGGTTAGTAGATGTTAATGCGAGTGTAGCAAAATGCATGTGCTTCTAGTTCCGACCATGCAGTAGTATCTAACAAGTAATCTAACAAATTCACAACAACTACCTTATACACACAGGAGTAAAGGAATGAATACGAGTATGTACATATAAATATATGGATGAGCGATGGCTGATCGACGTAGGCAAGATGCAGTAGATGGTATGGAGTACAGTATATACATATGCGATGAGTAATGTAGGATATGTAGACATTATATCAATGGCATCGTTTAAAGTGGCTAGTGATACATTTATTTCATCCGATTATAATTATTAAAGTGGCTAGAGATTTGAGTCGATGGCCGAACGGCATAGGCAAGATTCAGTAGATGGTTTAGAGTACAGTGTGTACGTTTGATATGAGTAATGTCGGATATCTAAACATTATATACAAAATTGTTTAAAGTGGCTAGTGATACATGTGTTACATCCAATTCCTATTTTTAAAGTGGCTGGAGATTTAAGTCAGTATGTTGGCAGCAGCCACTCAATGTTAGTGATGGCTGTTTAACAGTCTGATGGCCTTGAGGTAGAAGCTGTTTTTCAGTCTCTCTGTCCCAGATTTGATGTACCTGTACTGACCTCGACTTCTGGATGATAGCGGGGTGAACAGGCAGTGGCTCGGGTGGTTGTTGTCCTTGATGATCTTTTTGGCCTTCCTGTGACATCGGGTGGTGTAGGTGTCCTGAAGGGCAGGTAGTTTACCCCCGGTGATGCGTTGTGCAGTCCTCACTACCCTCTGGAGAGCCTTATGGTTGTGAACGGAGCAGTTGCCGTACCAGGCGGTGATACAGCCCGACAGGATGCTCTCGATTGTGCTTCTGTAGAAGTTTGTGAGTGATTTTGATGACAAGACAAATTTCTTCAGCCTCCTGAGGTTGAAGAGGCCCTGTTGCGCCTTCTTCACCACACTGTCTGTGTGGGTGGAACATTTCAGTTTGTCTGTGATGTGTACGCCGAGGAACTTAAAACTTTCCACCTTCTCCACTACTGTCCCGTCGATGTGGATAGGGGGGTGCTCCCTCTCCTGTTTCCTGAAGTCCACGATCATCTCCTTTGTTTGTTGACATTGAGTGAGAGGTTATTTTTCTGACACCACACTCCGAGGGCCCTCACCTCCTCCCTGTAGGCCGTCTTGTCGTTGTTGGTAATCAAGCCTACCACTGTAGTGTCGTCAGCAAACTTGATGATTGAGTTGGATGCGTGCTTGGCCACGCAGTCATGGGTAAACAGGGAGTACAGGAGAGGGCTGAGAACGCACCCTTGTGGGGCCCCAGTTGAGGATCAACGAGGTGGAGATGTTGTTTCCTACCCTCACCACCTGGGTCCGGCCCGTCAGGAAGTCCAGGACCCATTTGCACAGGGCTGGGTCGAGACCTAGGGTCTCGAGCTTAATGACGAGCTTGGAGGGAACTATGGTGTTAAATGCTGAGCTGTAGTCGATGAACAGCATTCTTACATAAGTATTTCGGACCAGTATGGTAAATAACATGCAGGTATGGTAGAAATTGTACCTGTGTGGTATATATAGTAGATATTGGATAAGTTTGGTAGATATTGGACCAGTATGGTAGATATTGGACCATAATGGTAGATTTTGGAACATAATGGTAGATATTGGACAATAATGGTAGATATTGGACCAGTATGGTATGTATTTTGGACCAGTATGGTATATATTGGACCAGCATGGTATATATTGGACCAGAAATGTAGATATTGGACCAGTATGGTAGATATTGGACCAGAAATGTAGATATTGAACCAGAATGGGAGATATTGGACCAGAATTGTAGATATTGGACCAGAAATGTAGATATTGAACCAGAATGGGAGATATTGGACCAGTATGGTTGATATTGGATCGGAATTGTAGATATTGAACCAGAATGGGAGATATTGGACCAGAAATGGGGATATTAGACCAGTATGGTAGATGTTGGACAAGTATGGAATATATTGAACCAGTATGGCATATATTGGACCAGTATGGTATATATTGGACCAGTCTGGTAGATATTGGAGCATTATGGCAGAGATTGGAACATTATGGTAGATGTTGGACCAGTATGGTAGATATTGGACCAGAACTATAGATATTGAACGAGAATGTGAGATATTGGACCAAAATTGTAGATATTGGACCAGTCTGGTAGATATTGGACCAGTATGGTAGATATTAGACCAGAATGGTAGATATTAGACTAGTATGGTAGATATCGGACTAGAATGGTAGATTTTGGACAAGTATGGTAGTTATCGGTTGAGTATGGTAGATATTGGACTGGTATGGTAGATATTGGACTAGTATGGTAGATATTGGACCAGAAGGGTAGATATTGGACTACTTTGTTAGATATTGGACTGATATGGTATAAATTAGACTAGTATTGTAGATATTGGACCAGTATGGTATATATTGGACCAGAAATGTAGATATTGGACCAGTATTGTAGATATTGGACCGGAATTGTAGATTTTGAACGAGAATGGGAGATATTGTTCCAGAATTGTGGATATTGGAGCAGTATGGTCGATATTGGACAAGAATTATAGATATTAGGACCAGTATGGTAGATATTGGACCAGAATTATAGATATTGGATCAGTATGGTAGATATTGGACCAGAATTATAGATATTGGACCAGTATGGTAGATATTGGACCAGAATTATAGATATTGGACCAGTATGGTAGATATTGGACCAGAATTATAGATATTGGACCAGTATGGTAGATATTGGACCAGAATGGTAGATATTAGACTAGTATGATAGATATTGGACTAGTATGGTAGATTTTGGGCTTGTATGGTAGCTATCGGACCAGTATGGTAGATATTGGACTGGTATGGTAGATATTGGACTAGTATGGTAGATATTGGACCAGTATGGTAGATGTTGGACTAGTTTGTTAGATATTGGACTGATGTGGTATAAATTGGACTAGTATTGTAGATATTGGACCAGTATGGTATATATTGGACCAGAAATGTAGATATTGGACCAGTATTGTAGATATTGTACCAGAATTGTAGATTTTGAACCATAATGGGAGAAATTGGACAAGAATTGTGGATATTGGACCAGTATGGTCGATATTGGACCAGAATTGTAGATATTGGACCAGTATGGTAGATACTGGACCAGTATTGTAGATATTGACTCTGTGTTTGTTTACTCCAATGTGTTACTATGTGTTGTTGTATTTGTGGAACTGCTTTGCTTTATCTTGGCCAGGTCGCAGTTGTAAATGAGAAATTGTTTTTAACTTCCCTACCTGGTTAAATAAAGGTGAAATTGTGGATATTGGACCAGTATGGTAGATAGTGGACCAGTATGTTAGATATTGGACCAGTATGGTAGATTGTGGACCAGTATGGTAGATATTGGACCAGTATGGTAGATATTGGACCAGT
This sequence comes from Brachymystax lenok tsinlingensis, assembly GCA_030435695.1. Lineage (NCBI taxonomy): Eukaryota > Metazoa > Chordata > Actinopteri > Salmoniformes > Salmonidae > Brachymystax > Brachymystax lenok. The sequence goes on along the minus strand of CM059814.1, from coordinate 53,353,663 downwards.
ATGTTAGATTGTGGACCAGTATGGTAGATATTGGACTAGTATGGTAGATAGTGGACCAGTATGTTAGATAGTGGACCAGTATGGTAGATATTGGACCAGTATGTTAGATATTGGACCAGTATGTTAGATTGTGGACCAGTATGGTAGATATTGGACCAGTATGGTAGATATTGGACCAGTATGTTAGATTGTGGACCAGTATGGTAGATATTGGACCAGTATGTTAGATAGTGGACCAATATGGTAGATATTGGACCAGTATGTTAGATATTGGACCAGTATGGTAGATTGTGGACCAGTATGGTAGATATTGGACCAGTATGGTAGATATTGGACTAGTATGGTAGATATTGGACTAGTATGGTAGATATTGGACTAGTATGGTAGATATTGGACCGGTATGGTAAATATTGGACCAGTATGGTAGATATTGGACCAGTATGGTAGATCATGCTCTAGATCTGTTGTACTATGCAACAGTGTCAACTTTAATATGTCCTCCTATATTCAGGCAGCTTCTTCATACACTACACACTATACAAATGCGTACCAAATGGCACCCAATTCCCTATATACAGTGGGGCAAAAAGTATTTAGTCAGCCACCAATTGTGCAAGTTCTCCAACTTAAAAAGATGAGAGGGGCCTGTAATTTTCATCATAGGTACACTTCAACTATGACAGACGAAATGAGAAAAAGAAATCCAGAAAATCACATTGTAGGATTTTGAATTTATTTATTTGCAAATTATGGTGGAAAATAAGTATTTGGTCAATAACAAAAGTTTATCTCCATACTTTGTTATATACCCTTTGTTGGCAATGACAGAGGTCAAACGTTTTCTGTAAGTCTTCACAAGGTTTTCACACACTGTTGCTGGTATTTTGGCCCATTCCTCCATGCAGATCTCCTCTAGAGCAGTGATGTTTTGGGGCTGTCGCTGGGCAACACGGACTTTCAACTCCCTCCAAAGATTTCCTATGGGGTTGAGATCTGGAGACTGGCTAGGCCACTCCAGGACCTTGAAATGCTTCTTACGAAGCCACTCCTTCGTTCCAGCGGTGTGTTTGGAATCATTGTCATGCTGAAAGACCCAGCCACGTTTCATCTTCAATGCCCTTGCTGATGGAAGGAGGTTTTCACTCAAAATCTCACGATACATGGCCCCATTCATTCTTTCCTTTACACGGATCAGTCGTCCTGGTCCCTTTGCAGAAAAACAGCCCCAAAGCATGATGTTTCCACCCCCATGCTTCACAGTAGGTATGGTGTTCTTTGGATGCAACTCAGCATTCTTTGTCCTCCAAACACGACGAGTTGAGTTTTTACCAAAAAGTTCTATTTTGGTTTAATCTGACCATATGACATTCTCCCAATCCTCATCTGGATCATCCAAATGCTCTCTAGCAAACTTCAGACGGGCCTGAACATGTACTGGCTTAAGCAGGGGACACGTCTGGCACTGCAGGATTTGAGTCCCTGGCGGCGTAGTGTGTTACTGATGGTAGGCTTTGTTACTTTGGTCCCAGCTCTCTGCAGGTCATTCACTAGATCCCCGTGTGGTTCTGGGATTTTTGCTCACCGTTCTTGTGATCATTTTGACCCCACGGGTGAGATCTTGCGTGGAGCCCCAGATCGAGGAAGATTATCAGTGGTCTTGTATGTCTTCCATTTCCTAATAATTGCTCCCACAGTTGATTTCTTCAAACCAAGCTGCTTACCTATTGCAGATTCAGTCTTCCCAACCTGGTGCAGGTCTACAATTTTGTTTCTGGTGTCCTTTGACAACTCTTTGGTCTTGGCCATAGTGGAGTTTGGAGTGTGACTGTTTGAGGTTGTGGACAGGTGTCTTTTATACTGATAACAAGTTCAAACAGGTGCCATTAATACAGATAACGAGTGGAGGACAGAGGAGCCTCTTAAAGAAGAAGTTACAGGTCTGTGAGAGCCAGAAATCTTGCTTGTTTGTATGTGACCAAATACTTATTTTCCACCATAATTTGCAAATAAATTCATCAAAAATCCTACAATGTGATTTTCTGGATTTTCTTTCCTCATTTTCTGTCATAGTTGAAGTGTACCTATGATGAAAATTACAGGCCTCTCTCATCTTTTTAAGTGAGAGAACTTGCACAATTGGTGGCTGACTAAATACTTTTTTGCCCCACTGTAGCTCACTACTTTTGTAGAAATTGTACAAATATGGTATATATTGGAATAGTATGGTAGATTTTGGACTAGTATAGTAGATATTGGAATAGTATGGTAGATATTGGACCAGTATGGTAGATATTACGCCAATTTGGTAGATATTAGACTAGTATGGTAGATATTAGACTAGTATGGTAGATTTTGGACTTGTATGGTAGCTATTGGACCAGTATGGTAGATATTGGACTAGTATGGTTGATATTGGACCAGTATGGTAGATACTGGACTACTTTGTTAGATATTGGACTGATATGGTAGATATTGGACTATTGTGGTAGATATTGGACCAGTATGGTAGATAGTGGACCAGTATGTTAGATAGTGGACCAGTATGTTAGATATTGGACCATTATGGTTGATAGTGGACCAGTATGTTAGATATTGGACCAGTATGTTAGATATTGGACTGGTATGGTAGATTTTGGACTTGTACGGTATATATTGGACCAGAAATGTAGATATTGGACCAGTATGGTAGATTTTGGACTAGTATGGTAGATATTGGACTAGTATGGTAGATATTGGACTAGAATGGTAGATATTAGACCAGTATGGTAGATGTTGGACTAGTATGGTAGATATTGGACTGGTATAGTAGATATTGGACTAGTATGGTAGATATTGGACTAGTATGGTAGATATTGGACCAGTATGGTAGATAGTGGACCAGTATGGTAGATAGTGGACCAGTATGTTAGATAGTGGACCAGTATGTTAGATATTGGACCAGTATGGTAGATTGTGGACCAGTATGGTAGATATTGGACCAGTATGGTAGATATTGGACCAGTATGGTAGATATTGGACTAGTATGGTAGATATTGGACTAGTATGGTAGATATTGGACCGGTATGGTAAATTTTGGACCAGTATGGTAGATATTGGATCAGTATGGTAGATCATGCTCTAGATCTGTTGTACTATGCAACAGTGTCAACTTTAATATGTCCTCCTATATTCAGGCAGCGTCTTCATACACTACACACTATACAAATGCGTACCAAATGGCACCCAATTCCCTATATAGCTCACTACTTTTAGTCCTATGGACCCTGTGCAGGGAATAGGGGTGTAATTTTGGGCATAGCCGCTAATGCCCCCCGCCGCCCCTTCATCTTATCGATCCTACTGAGACAATTTGACAGACAGAACTACAGAGGTTCAGGAATGAGGACAGACAGAACTACAGAGGTTCAGGAATGAGGACAGACAGCACAGAGGTTCAGGAAGGAGGACAGACAACACAACACAGAGGTTCAGGAAGGAGGACAGACAGAACTACAGAGGTTCAAGAAGGAGGACAGACAGAACTACAGAGGTTCAGGAAGGAGCACAGACAGCACAGAGGTTCAGGATGGAGGACAGACAGAACTACAGAGGTTCAGGAAGGAGGACAGACAGAACTACAGAGGTTCAGGAAGGAGGACAGACAGCACAGAGGTTCAGGATGGAGGACAGACAGAACTACAGAGGTTCAGGAAGGAGGACAGACAGAACTACAGAGGTTCAGGAAGGAGGACAGACAGAACTACAGAGGTTCAGGAAGGAGGACAGACAGCACAGAGGTTCAGGAATGAGGACAAACAGAACTACAGAGGTTCAGGAAGGAGGACAGACAGCACAGAGGTTCAGGAAGGAGGACAGACAGAACTACAGAGGTTCAGGAAGGAGGACAGACAGAACTACAGAGGTTCAGGAATGAGGACAGACAGCACAGAGGTTCAGGAAGGAGGACAGACAACACAACACAGAGGTTCAGGAAGGAGGACAGACAGAACTACAGAGGTTCAAGAAGGAGGACAGACAACACAACACAGAGGTTCAGGAAGGAGCACAGACAGCACAGAGGTTCAGGATGGAGGACAGACAGAACTACAGAGGTTCAGGAAGGAGGACAGACAGCACAGAGGTTCAGGAAGGAGGACAGACAACACAGAGGTTCAGGGTTCAGGAAGGAGGACAGACAGAACTACAGAGGTTCAGGAAGGAGGAAAGACAGCACAGAGGTTCAGGAAGGAGGACAGACAACACAGAGGTTCAGGGTTCAGGAAGGAGGACAGACAGAACTACAGAGGTTCAGGAAGGAGGACAGACAGCACAGAGGTTCAGGGTTCAGGAAGGAGGACAGACAGAACTACAGATGTTCAGGAAGGAGGACAGACAGCACATAGGTTCAGGGTTTAGGAAGGAGGACAGACAGAACTACAGATGTTCAGGAAGGAGGACAGACAACACAGAGGTTCCAAAATGGAGACGTTTTCTTTCATTTGAAGTTTGAGTTTTCCGCTCTTATCTCCCTCTGCTGAGCTGTTTGTTTATGTTTACAGCAGTACTTGTTATTGTTGTTGTTCACTGCTGCTGTTGTTTTCTCATAATGCATTTGCATATTTCCCAAGGTGCACAGGGATCCAGACAATGGAGCATGGAGGATGTTGAAAGGATGTTGATGCGGATGACATTGGATGAGAGGGGGGTTGAGGAGAAGAAGACTAGGGGAAACATCTGGTGGGATTGGATAGGACCGAGGGAGGAGAGGGGAAATATCTGGTGGGATTCGATAGGACCGAGGGAGGAGAGGAGAAGGGATTGAATGTCTCTTAAACAGATTGAATGATTACTGAGCTAATCAGAAGTCTTTCCCTGGGTGGGTGGCTGGGTGGGTGGGTGGCTGGGTGGGTAAGTGGGTGGGTGAGGGGGTGTGAAAAAGTTGAGGGGGTGACTACAATTTCACACGACACAGAGAACTTCAGGACATCTCTATAAGGGAGTTCCTATCCTTGCATGTTCTATGGTGATATGTATGTTACAGTAGTATTGTATGGTACCGTAGTAAGGCTCTCAATGGCATCCATGCCAAGCAAGCTTTATCAAAGAAACTAGTTGGCGCATCTGCTGAAAAGACTGCTGAAAAGAAAACAATGTTTAAAGGTGAACACACGCATTTCCCAGGAGGGTGCGTTCAAGAGCTGCAATTTGGAATGTTTGTTTCCACAGCTCCAATTAAGACCTAGACTCCCAATTAAGCTAAACCACACACACTCCTATGGAAGCCCCGTGGGGCCAAACCTCTCAGCTACAGAGAGTCAGGGTGAGCTCGCTCGGTCTGACAACACACACTGTAACATAAACAAAAAGCCTAAATGCCTTTAAATAAATCGGACTGTAAGGTTAAACGCCCGTGTACAGTATGTTCCTTGTCTAGTTAATAAAAGTTAAACTACAGATAATTAGTACTTGAAACCAATGAAACACACTTTGTTTTACTGTCTAGAGGGGTGGTGTCCAGCTGACTCACTAAACCAATAGGAGATTTCTGGAGGTTTCTGCCTTATGGGCCGCTGTGGCTCGGACGAGGCTCACTGACGGAATCAAAACTCCATTGTCGTAAATAAATAAGGTTCCCAAACTTTCAGCCAGTGGTTTTGAAAGGGTTGTGCTCAAGCCAAAAGGATTCCTGTGTTTTGTCTACTGCGTCATCGACTACGTGTGATGTGCTACGCATTTGGCGACTTGTACGATATCATACCAATTTAGAAATATGCACGACATGTAACTTATCCAATTAGTGCACTATGGAATGAATATATTAAATAAGATACCAGAGTTCATGTTTCAGTTAAATGTCCTGTCTGTGTATTGTACAGTAGAGTGCATATTAAATGTCCTGTCTGTGTAGTGTACAGTAGAGTGTATATTAAATGTCCTGTCTGTGTAGTGTACAGTAGAGTGTATATTAAATTTCCTGTCTGTGTAGTGTACAGTAGAGTGTATGTTAAATGTCCTGTCTGTGTATTGTACAGTAGAGTGTATATTAAATGTCCTGTCTGTGTAGTGTACAGTAGAGTGTATGTTAAATATCCTGTCTGTGTATTGTACAGTAGAGTGTATGTTAAATATCATGTCTGTGTATTGTCCAGTCTGTTTCTATTATCAATGTTCTTATCATCCGCCTTCACTGCTTCTGGCAACACTGATTGACCTCTAGGGGATCGCTGTGACCTATACTGTTGCTGTTGATCTGACATGTGCTAATGTGTTTAGCCAGACAGTTGTAAGTGAGAGCAAACTTTCCAGGACATAGACATACAGTATCTGCTACGGGCAGAAAGCTTAAATTATTGTTCGTCTAACTGCACTGTCCAATTTAAAAGTAGCTATTTACAGTAAAAATACCATTTCTTATTGTTTGAGGAGAGTGCACAGAAACAAAAAACGTATCACGGCAAACTGGTTCGATACATTCACCTCTGAAGGTAAGTAATGCATTTACATTCGGTAATCTTGCTCTGATGTGTCATCCTGAGGGTCCCAGAGATAAAATGTAGCATAGTTGTGTTTGATAAAAATACATTTTAATATTAAAGTGTAGGAACTGGGTTCTACAGTTTGACCCCTGCTGTCTCTGGCTCCACACCCTCCCCGCCCGGCCATCTAGATACTCCACACCCTCCCCGCCCGGTCATCTAGATGCTCCACACCCTCCCCGCCCGGCCATCTAGATGCTCCACACCCTCCCCGCCCGGCCATCTAGATGCTCCACACCCTCCCCGCCCGGTCATCTAGATGCTCCACACCCTCCCCGCCTGGCCATCTATATGCTCCACACCCTCCCCGCCCGGCCATCTAGATGCTCCACACCCTCCCCGCCCGGCCATCTAGATACTCCACACCCTCCCCGCCCGGTCATCTAGATGCTCCACACCCTCCCCGCCCGGCCATCTAGATGCTCCACACCCTCCCCGCCCGGTCATCTAGATGCTCCACACCCTCCCGCCCGGCCATCTAGATGCTCCACACCTCCCCGCCCGGCCATCTAGATACTCCACACCCTCCCCGCCCGGTCATCTAGATGCTCCACACCCTCCCCGCCCGGCCATCTAGATGCTCCACACCCTCCCCGCCCGGCCATCCAGATGTGTGGAAGTTAAAGCTAATAACGATCCATCATGTATGACATTCCAGGGAATGTGTAAACTAAAAACTAAATATTACCATATCATGTTCGTATGTTCTCTATAGTTATGTACTTGAAAATGTATCAATTTACCAATTCGGCACATTTGGGAAAACTCCTGGTAGACTTGATGACAAATATTGTCCTGTATTGCAATGCTTCACTGGATCAATCTGAAACTTTGCGCACACACTGCTGCCATCTAATGGCCAAAGTCTAAATTGCGAATGAACTGCAATATTATATTATGGCTTTTCTCTCGCATTTCAAAGATGATGGAACAACAAAAATACAGAAAACACATGTTTTCTTTGTTCGTATTATCTTTGTTCGTATTATCTTTGTTCGTATTATCTTTGTTTGTATTATCTTTGTTCGTATTATCTTTGTTTGTATTATCTTTGTTTGTATTTTCTTTGTTCGTATTATCTTTGTTCGTATTATCTTTGTTCGTATTATCTTTGTTCGTCTTATCTTTGTTTGTATTATCTTTGTTCGTATTCTCTTTGTTCGTATTATCTTTGTTTGTATTATCTTTGTTCGTCTTATGTTTGTTTGTATTATCTTTGTTCGTATTATCTTTGTTTGTATTATCTTTGTTTGTACTATCTTTGTTCGTATTATCTTTGTTCGTATTATCTTTGTTTGTATTATCTTTGTTCGTATTGTCTTTGTTCGTATTATCTTTGTTTGTATTATCTTTGTTTGTACTATCTTTGTTCGTATTTTCTTTGTTTGTATTATCTTTGTTCGTCTTATGTTTGTATTATCTTTGTTCGTATTCTCTTTGTTCGTCTTATCTTTGTTTGTATTATCTTTGTTTGTATTTTCTTTGTTTGTATTATCTTTGTTTGTATTTTCTTTGTTCGTATTATCTTTGTTCGTATTATCTTTGTTCGTATTATCTTTGTTCGTATTATCTTTGTTCGTCTTATCTTTGTTCGTATTATCTTTGTTCGTATTATCTTCGTTCGTATTATCTTTGTTCGTATTATCTTTGTTCGTATTATCTTTGTTCGTATTGTCTTTGTTCGTATTATCTTTGTTTGTATTATCTTTGTTTGTACTATCTTTGTTCGTATTTTCTTTGTTTGTATTATCTTTGTTCGTCTTATGTTTGTATTATCTTTGTTCGTATTCTCTTTGTTCGTCTTATCTTTGTTTGTATTATCTTTGTTTGTATTTTCTTTGTTTGTATTATCTTTGTTTGTATTTTCTTTGTTCGTATTATCTTTGTTCGTATTATCTTTGTTCGTATTATCTTTGTTCGTATTATCTTTGTTCGTCTTATCTTTGTTCGTATTATCTTTGTTCGTATTATCTTCGTCAGTATTATCTTTGTTCGTATTATCTTCGTTCGTATTATCTTTGTTCGTATTATCTTTGTTCAGTATTATCTTCGTCAGTATTATCTTTGTTCGTATTATCTTTGTTCGTATTATCTTCGTTCGTATTATCTTTGTTCGTATTATCTTTGTTCGTATTATCTTTGTTCGTATTATCTTCGTTCGTATTATCTTTGTTCGTATTATCTTTGTTCGTATTATCTTCGTTCGTATTATCTTTGTTCGTATTATCTTTGTTCGTATTATCTTCGTTCGTATTATCTTTGTTCGTATTATCTTTGTTCTTATTATCTTTGTTCGTATTATCTTTGTTCGTATTATCTTTGTTCGTATTATCTTTGTTCGTATTATCTTTGTTCGTATTATCTTTGTTCGTATTACCAGATCTAATGTGTTATATTCTCCTACATTAGTTACACATTTCCACACACTTTAAAGTGTTTTCCTTCTACTGGTATCAAGAATATGCATATCCTTGCTTCAGGGCCTGAGCTACAGGCAGTTAGATTTGGGTCAATTTAGGCGACAATTGAGAAAAAAAAGGGTTGGATCCTCAAGAGGTTCCCTAAGCCCTATATAGTGCACTACATTTGACCAGGGTAGGGTCTATACAGTGTAATATATAGGGAATAGGGTGGCATTTAAACCTTAGTCCCCAGACATCTGTTCAGGTCATCGTATTAATAACGTCCTAACTCTCAGTCAGGAGCAGGGCTAGATCCCCATAGGAATCAACTGGGATTAAACACCACTCCTCTTCCCACAATGGACTGGCTGGCAGATCAGTGTCATGGGGATGGAGATGGTACATGGTATAGTATGGAGGGAGATGGTACATGTTATAGTATGGAGGGAGATGGTACATGTTATAGTATGGAGGGAGATGGTACATGTTATAGTATGGAGGGAGATGGTACATGTTATAGTATGGAGGGAGATGGTACATGTTATAGTATGGAGGGAGATGGTACATGTTATAGTATGGAGGGAGATGGTACATGTTATGGTATGGAGGGAGATGGTCCATGTTATAGTATGGAGGGAGATGGTACATGTTATAGTATCGAGGGAGATGGTACATGTTATAGTATGGAGGGAGATGGTACATGTTATAGTATCGAGGGAGATGGTACATGTTATAGTATGGAGGGAGATGGTACATGTTATACTATGGAGGGAGATGGTACATGTTATACTATGGAGGGAGATGGTACATGTTATAGTATGGAGGGAGATGGTACATGTTATGGTATATAGATGGTACATGTTATACTATGGAGGGAGATGGTACATGTTATAGTATGGAGGGAGATGGTACATGGTATAGTATGGAGGGAGATGGTACATGTTATAGTATGAGGGAGATGGTACATGTTATAGTATGGAGGGAGATGGTACATGTTATAGTATATAGATGGTACATGTTATGGTATGGAGGGAGATGGTACATGTTATAGTATGGAGGTAGATGGTACATGTTATAGTATGGAGGGAGATGGTACATGTTATAGTATGGAGGGAGATGGTACATGTTATAGTATGGAGGGAGATGGTACATGTTATAGTATGGAGGGAGATGGTACATGTTATAGTATGGAGGGAGATGGTACATGTTATAGTATATAGATGGTACATGTTATACTATGGAGGGAGATGGTACATGTTATAGTATGGAGGGAGATGGTACATGGTATAGTATGGAGGGAGATGGTACATGTTATAGTATGAGGGAGATGGTACATGTTATAGTATGGAGGGAGATGGTACATGTTATAGTATATAGATGGTACATGTTATGGTATGGAGGGAGATGGTACATGTTATAGTATGGAGGTAGATGGTACATGGTATAGTATGGAGGGAGATGGTACATGTTATAGTATGGAGGAGATGGTACATGTTATAGTATGGAGGGAGATGGTACATGTTATAGTATGGAGGAGATGGTACATGTTATAGTATGGAGGGAGATGGTACATGTTATAGTATGGAGGGAGATGGTACATGTTATAGTATGGAGGGAGATGGTACATGTTATAGTATGGAGGGAGATGGTACATGTTATGGTATGGAGGGAGATGGTCCATGTTATAGTATGGAGGGAGATGGTACATGTTATAGTATCGAGGGAGATGGTACATGTTATAGTATGGAGGGAGATGGTACATGTTATGGTATGGAGGGAGATGGTACATGTTATAGTATATAGATGGTACATGTTATACTATGGAGGGAGATGGTACATGTTATAGTATGGAGGGAGATGGTACATGGTATAGTATGGAGGGAGATGGTACATGTTATAGTATGGAGGGAGATGGTACATGTTATAGTATGAGGGAGATGGTACATGTTATAGTATGGAGGGAGATGGTACATGTTATAGTATATAGATGGTACATGTTATGGTATGGAGGGAGATGGTACATGTTATAGTATGGAGGTAGATGGTACATGTTATAGTATGGAGGGAGATGGTACATGTTATAGTATGGAGGGAGATGGTACATGTTATAGTATGGAGGGAGATGGTACATGTTATAGTATGGAGGGAGATGGTACATGGTATACTATGGAGGGAGATGGTACATGTTATAGTATGGAGGGAGATGGTACATGTTATAGTATGGAGGGAGATGGTACATGTTATAGTATGGAGGGAGATGGTACATGTTATAGTATGGAGGGAGATGGTACATGTTATAGTATGGAGGGAGATGGTACATGGTATAGTATGGAGGGAGATGGTCCATGTTATAGTATGGAGGGAGACGGGGAGAAATGCCATTATATAGCGTTTTTGATTCAGATCCTCGTAGGATATTGCGAATGGTCAAGCTTTAAAATTGAGCTCTGAAACTAACACAGGAATAATACCAACAAATAAAGTGACCAGCAAGCAGCTTGAGCTGAAAGCTATAGTACACGTCCCAAATTGGATCCTATTTCCCTTTATTGTGCACTTCTTTTGACCAGGACCCATAGTGCTCAATTTGGGAGACATCGAATGGTATTTGTTCCAAGTCCTGGATAACAAATGACTTAACACACTGTCTCTTTAATAACACTAAACACCTACTGGGTTACAACACAGAACACAGTGATATCCTCCTTTAATGCATCAGAAAGCATAAAGGATGAATCCTCCCTACATAACCAAGTCCTTCAGGCTGTCACCATCAAGTCCAAAGCTACACATCAGTGACTAAGAGACAGTGGTTGTGTTCCAAATGGAACCCTATTCCCTATATAGTGCACTACTTTAGACCAGGGCCCTATAGAACCATATTCCCTATATAGTGCACTACTTCAGACCAGGACCCTATAGAACCCAATTCCCTATATAGTGCACTACATTAGACCAGGACCCTATAGAACCCTGTTCCCTATATAGTGCACTACATTAGACCAGGACCCTATAGAACCCTATTCCCTTTATAGTGCACTACTTTAGACCAGGGCCCTAAAGAACCAAATTCCCTATATAGCACACTACTTTAGACCAGGGCCCTATAGAACCAAATTCCCTATATAGTGCACTACTTTAGACCAGGGCCCTAAAGAACCAAATTCCCTATATAGTGCACTACTTTTGACCCGGGCCCTATAGAACCCTATTCCCTATATAGTGCACTACTTTAGACCAGAGCCCTATAGAACCCTATTCCCTATATAGTGCACTACTTTAGACCAGAGTCCTATAGAACCCTATTCCCTATATAGTGCACTACTTTAGACCAGAGCCCTATAGAACCCTATTCCCTATATAGTGCACTACTTTAGACCAGGGCCCTATAGAACCCTATTCCCTATATAGTGAACTACTGTAAAGCCATTTATGACGCAGACAGAGGGTGAAATCTTCAGTGGTATTATGTCTAATTTTGTCTATTTGAAGTAGTCACTGCTAAGAGGAAGAGAGAGGCTGCATTAGAAATGAGTTGTTAGGTCTGTTTCTAACAGGTGAGAGTGGAGAGTGAGAGACTGCAATATAAATGGGTTTTTAGGTCTGTTTCAAACAGGTGACAGTGGAGAGAGAGAGACTGCAATATAAATGGGTTTTTAGGTCTGTTTCAAACAGGTGAGAGTGGAGAGAGAGAGACTGCAATATAAATGGGTTGTTAGGTCTGTTACAAACAGGTGAGAGTGGAGAGAGAGAGACTGCAATATAAATGGGTTTTTAGGTCTGTTTCAAACAGGTGAGAGTGGAGAGAGAGAGACTGCAATATAAATGGGTTTTTAGGTCTGTTACAAACAGGTGAGAGTGGAGAGAGAGAGACTGCAATATAAATGGGTTGTTAGGTCTGTTACAAACAGGTGAGAGAGGAGAGAGAGAGAGACTGCAATATAAATGGGTTGTTAGGTCTGTTTCAAACAGGTGAGAGTGGAGAGAGAGAGACTGCAATATAAATGGGTTGTTAGGTCTGTTTCAAACAGGTGAGAGTGGAGAGAGAGAGACTGCAATATAAATGGGTTTTTAGGTCTGTTTCAAACAGGTGAGAGAAAAAAGAGACATTGACATACTGGTGAATTGGCCACAATCTGTTGTGATGTCTTGCCGTGAAGTGCTTTCAAAGTCCCGATCCTGGATCGATTACCCGAGGGTGTTGCAGACCACAAGCAGTGTGTGTGTGTGTGTGTGTGTGTGTGTGTTTTGCAGACCGCACGCAGTCACATTATAGAACACAAAGGAACCCACGAAATTAAGTCGGCCATGGATCTAACCCTAAAGCAATTGATCATATAGCTTAGCCCTAGTGCTTAGACAGCTCTGATGTTTGAAAAACACTTATCTAAACGATGTGGACCTTGGTCAGAATATCTATATACGTATAAACAAACAAAGGAACCATGACAACAACATGAGCTGGTTCTTTCAGCTAAGTTCTCAGATCCATCCACGGACTACTGTCTACTACCACAGACAGACTGGGATGGTAATTCAATGGCTAAACAGCTGAATAGCAGGAAAATCAAATGACTGCAGAGATATGCAGAGAGAGAGAGAGAGAGAGAGAGAGAGAGAGAGAGAGAGAGGGGGAGAGAGAGAGAGGGGAGAGAGAGAGAGGGGAGAGAGAGAGAGAGAGAGAGAGAGAGAGAGAGAGAGAGAGAGAGAGAGAGAGAGAGAGAGGAGAGAGATAGAGGGAGAGAGAAAGAGAGGAGAGAGGAGAGGGAGAGAGAGAGGAGAGGGAGAGAGAGAGAAGAGAGGAGAGGGAGAGAGAGGAGAGGGAGAGAGAGGAGATGAGAGAGGAGAGGGAGACAGAGGAGAGAGAGAGGAGAGACAGGGAGAGAGAGAAGAGGGAGAGAGAGAGGAGAGGGAGAGAGAGATGAGAGAGGAGAGGGTGACAGAGGAGAGAGAGAGGAGAGACAGGGAGAGAGAGGGGAGAGAGAGAGGAGAGGGAGAGAGAGGAGAGAGAGGGGAGAGGGAGAGAGAGGAGATGAGAGAGAGGAGAGAGAGGGGAGAGGGAGAGAGAGGAGATGAGGGAGAGAGAGGAGAAAGAGAGGAGAGACAGGGAGAGGGAGAGAGAGAGGAGAGAGAGGAGAGGGAGAGAGAGGAGATGAGGGAGAGGAGAGGGAGAGAGAGGAGATGAGGGAGAGAGAGGAGAGACAGAGGAGAAACAGGGAGAGAGAGGAGAGAGAGAGAGACGGAGGAAGAAGCAGGTTTGGTCCCGTTCTGAGGAGAAGACGGCTCCTGGGTAGGAACTAATTACCATCTGACCCCTGTCTAGTGCTGCTGCCACACAGACAGACACACACGACCCCCTGTCTACTCCTTGTCACTGCTCTCCGTCTTCAACCTAGTTATCATTCGACAGACAGACGCACACACACACACACACACAGGCATGCACAAACACACACACAAACACACACACACACACACAGACAGACAACTATTTTAGCATCGTTATTGACATTATTCAACACATAGTGACCTTTCACACAGATCTCAGTATTATGGAGGCATTGGTTGAAAGTCAATGATTAATTAAATGTAATAAAATCTCCCTACCATCATATCGAAGCCAAAATGAAACCAATCTCAGGTACGAACACAAGAGCCGTCCGTCACCGTTACCCGGAACCCCCCCCCACATACCCGGGATTATTAACAAGGTGAAGAAGGAGACTACAGCATCTATAAAGTGACCATTAGATTTGACATCTTTCGGACTAAATACATTGGTAAGGGGGGAAACAGTTTTGATAATAAAAAATAAAATAAAAAAATGTATCGCTCTCATCTGCTCATTTCTGTCCGTTAAAGAACCAACTGGGTGTGCTACTTTTTTTTGTAGCATTTCTGACAATGCTAACTACAGAGGCTAGATGCTGGACAAAACGCTAAGCTAGCTACCTAGCTCGTCAAAAAAAAACATTTTTTTGGGGTTTGCAACTCATTGATTAAACCTCAGCTTGAATACCACCATATATAGCCAGCTGTCTACATGTAGCCTAGGTTTGTTCACATACACTTCTCATGACTGGCAGCCTGGTGCAATCAGCTGTGTTGTTGACAATGCTAATATATTTATATATATATATATATATATATATATATATATATATATATATATATTTTTTAGCTGAAGCTCGGAGGTCGGTTGCCAGGGCTGTTTTGACTGTAATCGGCTTGAAAATCTATGGCAAGATCAATACTCAACTTGAGAGAGCTTGAAGAATTTTAAAGATTATTTTTTTTTTTTATATTAATGTGCAAATACTGTACAGTCCAGATGATCATAGCTCCTAGAGACTTTACCCAGAAAGACTCACAGCTGTAATCGCTGCCAGAAGTGACTCTAACATGTATTGACTCAGGGGTTGTGAATATTTATGTCAATTAGATAATTTCTGTACTTCATTTTCAATATATTTGCTAAATTTACTAAAGCATGTTTCCAATGTGGCATTACGCAGTATTTTGTGTGGATTGGTGAGAATACCAATCTAGTTCATTCATTTGGAATTCAGGCTGTAACACAACACGTGGAATAAGTCAAGGGGTATGAATACTTACTGAAGGCACGGTATATACAGTATGTCATTTGGTTGTATGTATATATTTTTTTTTAGATATAGGCCTGTTGTAAATGTGTAATGTTGTTGTGTCGCCGTCTTTATTGCTAAAAGAAATACAAGTCCAAACATAACTTTAGGCTACGTGTTATTTTCGACAGAGGTGACGGACTGTCCATTGATCAGCACAGCAGTTGATTTAAACGGGACCATGTTTGAAACACAAGTTGTTCCGAGCGTATTCCAATATCACACAGGTAAGATTACAGCTACAGAAATCAGGAATGTAGACAGACAGGCTCTATCTATCAGAGCTACTTTATCCATCTACTGACCTCCTACTGACCTCCTACTGACCACCTATTGACCCCCTACTGACCTCCTACTGACATCCTACTGACCACCTACTGACCACCTACTGGCCTCCTACTGACCACCTACTGGCCCCCTACTGACCCCCTACTGACCCCCTACTGACCAACTACTGACCTCCTACTGACCTCCTACTGTCCACCTACTGACCTCTTACTGACCCCCTACTGACCACCTACTGACCTCCTACTGACCACCTACTGACCTCCTACTGACCACCTACTGGCCTCCTACTGACCTCCTACTGACCACCTACTGGCCCCCTACTGACCCCCTACTGACCAACTACTGACCAACTACTGACCTCCTACTGACCTCCTACTGACCACCTACTGACCTCTTACTGACCCCCTACTGACCACCTACTGACCACCTACTGACCTCCTACTGACCTCCTACTGACCACCTCCTTAACACCTACTGACCACCTACTGACCTCCTACTGGCCTCCTACTGACCACCTACTGACCTCCTACTGACCTCCTACTGACCATCTCCTTAACACCTACTGACCACCTACTGACCTCCTACTGGCCTCCTACTGACCACCTACTGGCCTCCTACTGACCTCCTACTGACCACCTACTGACCACTTACTGGCCTCCTACTGACCTCCTACTGACCACCTACTGACCTCCTACTGACCACCTACTGGCCTCCTACTGACCTCCTACTGACCACCTACTGGCCTCCTATTGAATTCCTACTGACCACCAACTGACCAAGGCTCTATCTGTCTGAGCTACTGACCACCTACTGACCACCTACTGACCACCTACTGACCAAGGCTCTATCTGTCTGAGCTACTGAATCCACCTACTGACCACTTACTGACCACCTACTGACCACCTACTGACCAAGGCTCTATCTATCTGACCTACTGACCACCTACTGACCACCTACTGACCACTCCCTTAACACCTAAAGGATGTTATTATGACTGTTGATGTTTTGCTAGAATAAATGTTTAAGGAAATACAGGCAGGCAGCACATTACTAAAAGACAACACAGCTCCATCAGGCCTCATGGTGTTGCCGGGAGAAAAGCACACCTTCCATTTAATAAAAGGTATGGATAACGCATCACTATGGTCTGTGAACAATCCAATATTTTACCTTGTGTGCGGTACAAATCACATTACTGTGGAAACACCTCCTCTAACAGTATTAATTAGGCTGTCTGAGAAGGTTTGAATCCTAAACAACCCCCTGCCTACACATCGTTTGAAGTACAATAGCAACATAGCCACTGTACTAGGTCATAGCTGTGTGCTGGTAAAACCTTGGTAGAGAATGGGTGGAGCAGGCATTGTGGTGCTCATCGTAGGGCTGTGGTGGTCATTAAATGTTTTGTCAGCCGGTGATTGTCGGGCAAATTACTGCCGTTCTCTTGGTAATTGACCGTTAACTAACATAAACACATTTAGTATATCCTGGTTTCCATGCATAGCCTTAAGCAAATCATCCAGACCTCTGGAACATCTACATTTAAAAGAAAGTCGAATAAATCAATTTAATATAGCCTACACCATCACAAAAAAAAGCCATTATTTGACAGAAAACATAGAAAGGATATTTTCTCCAAACGATTTGAGGGAGTGTTGAGTGGTTAACAAAGACACAGATACACCCCATATATGCTTAATTTAGAGTTGTTACTTTAGTTGTATTACAAACGCTGGGATATATGTTTTGATGTTTAATACATTGTAAGGCTGCGTGATGGGACTCTAATGATGATTATTATAAAAAAGTTGCATTAAAAGGCATGAGCTCTGCTTTGTTTTTTTAATGCGAAGCCTGCACACACTTCATCAATCTCTCATTCACAATTTGACAAGCACCTTGGTAACGCCTTGAATTTCCCGGCCGCACCTCCTTTTTTGTGTGTCCGTAATGTCCTCTTAAAATATAAAATCCAGGCCTTTTTTGCGGCCAGTGGCCATTGTACCCTTGGGTTGAATATACTAATTATATTTCCCATTCTCCAGTCTGTGTGATGCGAAGCACCTCTCACTCACAAACCTCTCTCAGATATCTCTCCACGTGATTGGGTCTTTCTCACAGGCTACAAGTGAAGACAGGCACATCGGGCACGGAACTGGGCACATCCTTACGTAATTCCGAGGCTTATATTGAAGATGTTGAAAGAACTGTCCGCATTTACTTTTTCGTCAGGAAACAAGATGAGTAGGCCTAACGAACAGCAAAATCAATAGCCTATGTAAATCTACTATCCCCCATAGTACAAAAAATGGACCTATTGCATTTGTTCAACTAGTCTTTCTGTGCGAGAAATAAATATTCCAAACATACTCTGGGAAAGATGTGGGATGCAATAGCATTAAAAAACCTTTAGAAAAGCAATGAGGCTGACGCAACAGATCAGAACATCAACAATGTTGATCAACTATTAGGCTATTTCTTATAAGCTCAGAAATGCCAGCTAGGCTCTACACCCGTTGCAAAGCGAATTAATGTGCTTCATTTTAACAAATTGTTTGGCCACTTTAGTTGTGATACAAACCTTATCAAAACGCATAGACCTAGGGGCTTGGATACATGAAGTGTGACACTAACCTTATTAAAACAAGTAGACCTATTGGCTAGGATACATGAGGTGTGTGACTATGATTTTAAAAAAGTCCCAAAAAAAGGCATGCCCTTTTCTTGCCTGACTGCACACAAGCTGGGCATCCTTCACAAGTGATAATATATAATTCTGATGGGCTAATGTCACCCATCAGACTATTCTCGATTTAATCTTGTCTTAACATATACTAAATAAAATGTGTAAAATTAGTTTTCATTTGGAATTGTACATTATCAAAGAAAATACATGAAAAAAGACGTGTCATTAATGCACTTAAATAGCGAATCGAGGACGCTTTTCCCCGTAGTTCATTTTTATGCCAGCCAGGTAAACTTTACTCCTGTTGTAAAGAGAATCAATGTGCTTAATATTAGGACATTGAAGAAATAAATATAGTAGGCCTAGCCTATGGAAAGCTAATGGGATCCTCCTTTTTTTAGTAGAGGCCATCACACTGTTTTCTCTATGCTATTGCATAGCCTATAGAAATGTTGTGCAACATGAGCTCACAAGCTCTCATGAAGTGTTTGATTAGATTTTCGATTAGATTTGCATTGATGTCAGATTGATTAGAGGGACCGTAGAGTTCTGAGTTGAAAGCAGTTAGCAAGTTTGGTAGGCTACTAATGACCATCAGCAGCATCAGAACTTGGAGAAGCCTAGTTACCGTGACATAATGGTCACGTGGAATTTGACTGCGCTCATGATCCGTCTGTGGTCATGACTCGTGACCACCGGTGTGGTGGCACTACGGTAACAGTAACAGCCCTATGCTCATCGGTTTTATACCAATGCTTACTTCTCCCTTAAAACATAGCTTCTAATTGTATCATATACCCTCTACTATCATTCCCCATCCCTACCCCATCTCTCCCTTCATCCCCTGCTCCAGTCCCCCTCTCCTTACTCGCCAGGTTGCTGTGTGAGGTGATGGAGTTAAATCTAACCTCCTCGTAAACAAAGAGATGTTGAGGACGGCAGAGTGCTCTCCCTCCCTCCCTCCCTCCCTCCCTCCCTCCCTCCCTTCTCTCCTTTGTTTCTCTGTGCTTGTCTAGATCAAAGTCACCCATCACATTGTTGACTGCTACAGCTATAGCATCTGCATTAATTTCTCCCTTTATCTCTCAACCTCCCCTCCATCTCTAATCCTTCTCTCCATCTCTTAACCTTCCCTCCATCTCTCATTCCTTCCCTCCATCTCTCATTCCTTCCCTCCATCTCTCATTCCTTCCCTCCATCTCTCAACCGTCCCTCCATCTCTCAACCTTCCCTCCATCTCTCAACATTCCCTCCATCTCTCACTCCTTCCCTCCATCTCTCAACCTTCCCTCCATCTCTCAACCTTCCTCTCTCATTCCCTCCATCTCTCATTCCTTCCCTCCATCTCTCATTCCTTCCCTCCATCTCTCAACCGTCCCTCCATCTCTCATTCCTTCCCTCCATCTCTTAACCTTCCCTCCATCTCTCATTCCTTCCCTCCATCTCTCAACCTCCTCTCCATCTCTCAAACCTCCCTCCATCTCTCAACCTCCTCTCCATCTCTCAACCTTCCTCTCTCATTCCCTCCATCTCTCATTCCTTCCCTCCATCTCTCATTCCTTCCCTCCATCTCTCATTCCTTCCCTCCATCTCTCAAACTTCCCTCCATCTCTCAACCTCCTCTCCATCTCTCAACCTTCCTCTCTCATTCCCTCCATCTCTCATTCCTTCCCTCCATCTCTCAACCGTCCCTCCATCTCTCAACATTCCCTCCATCTCTCATTCCTTCCCTCCATCTCTCAAACTTCCCTCCATCTCTCAACCTCCTCTCCATCTCTCAACCTTCCTCTCTCATTCCCTCCATCTCTCATTCCTTCCCTCCATCTCTCAACCTTCCCTCCATCTCTCATTCCTTCCCTCCATCTCTCATTCCTTCTCTCCATCTCTCATTCCTTCCCTCCATCTCTCATTCCTTCCCTCCATCTCTCAACATTCCCTCCATCTCTCATTCCTTCCCTCCATCTCTCAACCGTCCCTCCATCTCTCAACCTTCCCTCCATCTCTCATTCCTTCCCTCCATCTCTCATTCCTTCCCTCCATCTCTCAATCCTTCCCTCCATCTCTCAACCTCCTTTCCATCTCTCAACCTTCCTCTCTCATTCCCTCCATCTCTCATTCCTTCCCTCCATCTCTCAATCCTTCCCTCCATCTCTCAATCCTTCCCTCCATCTCTCATTCCTTCCCTCCATCTCTCATTCATTCCCTCCATCTCTCATTCCTTCCCTCCATCTCTCAACCTCCTCTCCATCTCTCAATCTTCCCTCCATCTCTCAACCTTCCCTCCATCTCTCATTCCTTCCCTTCATCTCTCAACCTTCCCTCCATCTCTCATTCCTTCCCTCCATCTCTCAATCTTCCCTCCATCTCTCAACCTTCCCTCCATCTCTCATTCCTTCCCTTCATCTCTCAACCTTCCCTCCATCTCTCATTCCTTCCCTCCATCTCTCAATCCTTCCCTCCATCTCTCAACCTTCCCTCCATCTCTCAACCTTCCCTCCATCTCTCAACCTCCTCTCCATCTCTCAATCTTCCCTCCATCTCTCAACCGTCCCTCCATCTGTCATTCCTTCCCTCCATCTCTCATTCCTTCCCTCCATCTCTCAACCGTCCCTCCATCTGTCATTCCTTCCCTCCATCTCTCATTCCTTCCCTCCATCTCTCATTCCTTCCCTCCATCTTTCTCCCCCTGTTCCCCTCATCCCCCCTTTCTCTTTCTCCTCTTCCCTTCCCTGGTTTTATTAATGGTGGAGCTGGTGGCTTGTGATAACTGGTCACTCCTGAAGGCGTTGAAAAGGCCGGGTACTCTATTATCCCACAGAGATGGATGGGTTGAAATATAGCCTGCGAGTGTCAGAGCCTGACAAATCCTCCCGTCTTCAAACCCGTTTGTCTCTGAGAGGGGGAACATTAGTGTGAAGGGAAGAATCTACGACTAGCAGGGACGAGCCTCCTCAGTCCCAACAGAGACAGAGAGAGTGGAGAGCAGGGAGGGTGTGAGAGGGAAGAATCTACGACGAGCAGGGACGAGCCTCCTCAGTCCCAACAGAGACAGAGAGAGTGGAGAGCAGGGAGGGTGTGAGAGGGAAGAATCTACGACGAGCAGGGACGAGCCTCCTCAGTCCCAACAGAGACAGAGAGAGTGGAGAGCAGGGAGGGTGTGAGAGGGAAGAATCTACGACTAGCAGGGACGAGCCTCCTCAGTCCCAACAGAGACAGAGAGAGTGGAGAGCAGGGAGGCTGAGAGAGAGAGAAGGTGACGCCTTGGAACACACCACAGTAAGAGCAGGGGACGAGTGGCTTGCTAGTAATATTGGAGCAAAGCCAATCACCTTGGGGAATGCAGCACACTGGTTGGCTGGCTGAAAGCAGCTACAGTAATTTAAGATGATTGTATTCACCTTGATCTTTTCATAGAGATCAGAGGGTTGTGTCACAAATACAATCATATTCCCTGGTCAAAAGTAGTGCACTTGGGAACAGCACTTGGGAGTCATTTTTTGGGTGCAAACGGCTCTCACCTGGGCTTGATAGAAAGCAGACTAAGGAAAACTCTTTTTATAACTGAAGTAGAAATATAAAGTAGGAACTGGCTAAAAACAGGGCTCTGTAGTGGGGCAGAACAGTTTGACCCTCCGGGCCACTGTAGGTCTCTGTATGTGTTCTAGAAGGGTTGCAGATTCTAGAAGTTTAATGTCACTGGGAATACCTCCTGGTCTCTCCTCCCACGCCTCCCTCAGCCAACCACTGAGCCCGAAAGCACATCATGACACATACTGCGTCTACTCCAGTCAGACAGGTCTCTGTTTCATTCCAACCATCTGATCCCTCGGGCTACTGTATGTGTGAGAAACCCATCACGTCTCTGTCACAAGGCCGTGCAATACAAAGGCCTAGTGTTGTACACCTCCTTGATAACTTGGCCCCCCCGATCGTTTCAGAGATGAAAATAACTAGCGGTTGACTACCGTGAGTAACGGAACAGGAAGAGTAATTGTAGACATTTTGTATACGTAAACATCATGTGGTCTGAGCTGTGTCGTTTCTTCCTCAGACTACAGTATGCGAGGAACCACCAGTCTGTCACATGGCTCTACAAACACAATAGGACTATTATTTCCTCGGCTTCCTGAGAACTAACTTGGGGATTCTGATGACTATCGATGGATTTTGACACCCCATGAGATAAACAAATCATATCAAATCAAATTTTATTTGTTACTAGATGTTAATGCGAGTGTAGCGAAATGCTTGTGTTTCTAGTTCCGACCGTGCAGTAGTATCTAACAAGTCAACAGAAGGGAAACTGTAATTCCACACCTTAGTATATTTATGTGGCATGTTGATTCACTTCCTTTGGTAGCACTCACTTACAGTTCCTGCTGCAAAACACTCACCATTCCCTATCGGCCCAAGGCCGTATGCATTTACACTGATGAGCCGTGTCTTGCACTGAATACAAAATATAAACACAACATGTAAAAGTGTTTGGTCCCATGTTTCATGATCTGAAATAAAAAATCCCAGAAATGTTCCATAAGCATGAAAAAATATGATGTTTCCATCCCTGTTACTGAGTAAATCCATCCACCGGACAGGTGTGACATGTCAACAAGCTGACAGCATGATCATTACACAGGTGCACCTTGTGCTGGGGGTGGGACAATAAAAGGCCACTCTAAAATGTGCAGTTTTGTCACACAAACACAATGCCACAGATGTCTCAAGTTTTGAGGGAGAGCGTGCAAATGGAATGCTGACTGCAGGAAAGTCCACCAGAGCTGTTGCCAGAGAATTGAATGTGAATTTGTCAACCATAAGCCCCCTCCAACGTCATTCTAGAGAATTTGGAAGTACGTCCAACCGGCCTCACAACCGCAGACCAGGCGAATGGCTTCGTGCGGGCGAGCAATTTGCCGATGTCAACGTTGTGAACAGAGTGCCCCATGGTGGCGATGGGGTTATGGTATGGGCCGGCATAAGCTACGGACAACGAACACAATTGTATTTTATCGATGGCAAATTGAATGCACAGAGACTTTATTTCACCTTTATTTAACCAGGTAGGCAAGTTGAGAACAAGTTCTCATTTACAACTGCGACCTGGCCAAGATAAAGCAAAGCAGTTCGACACATACAACAACACACTTAAAGACTTAAAGACTTAAAGACTTGACGAGATCCTGAGGCCCATTGTCCTGCCATTCATCCACCACCATCACTTCCTGTTTTAGCATGATAATGCACAGCCCCAATGTCGCAAGAATCTGTACACACTTCCTGGAAGTTGAAAATGTCCCAGTTCTTCCATGGCCTGCATACTCACCAGACATGTCACCCACTGATCATGTTTGGGATGCTCTGGATCGACGTGTACGACAGCGTACTCTGGTTTTCATGAGGCAAATGGTCACACCAGATACTGACTGGTTTTCATGAGGCAAATGGTCCCACCAGATACTGACTGGTTTTCATGAGGTAAATGGTCACACCAGATACTGACTGGTTTTTCATGAGGTAAATGGTCACACCAGATACTGACTGGTTTTCATGAGGTAAATGGTCCCACCAGATACTGACTGGTTTTCATGAGGTAAATGGTCACACCAGATACTGACTGGTTTTTCATGAGGTAAATGGTCACACCAGATACTGACTGGTTTTTCATGAGGTAAATGGTCACACCAGATACTGACTGGTTTTCATGAGGTAAATGGTCACACCAGACTGGTTTTCTACCTTTAATTTAAACCATCTGTGACCGACAGTCATGTGAAATCCATAGATTAGAGCCTTTCCTTCCATGAACTTTAACTCAGTAAAATCGTTGAAATTGTTGCCTGTTGCAATTCATATTTTTGATCAGTATCAATGGTAACCTATTCCTTGTGAGTCCTGGTCAACAGTAGCACACTAGAGGATAAGGTACTGTACCATTCTCAATGAACCTGCAGAAAAACACACAGTCCATTCTACAGTCCCATGGCTTTATCGACCTGGAACCAACAAGGGTTCTACCTGGAACCAACAAGGGCTCTACCTGGAACCAACAAGGGCTCTACCAGGAACCAACAAGGGTTCTACCAGGAACCAACAAGGTTTTCTGCTGGTTGCTGATATCACCTCTCTCAATAGACACACACACACACACACACACACACACACACACACACACACACACACAGACACAGACACACAGACACACACACACACACAGAAACGTATTTGGGGAAACATATTCCAACCACGATCTCAGTCAAATGACCTCAGATTGGTATGTTACAGCAGACGCCACCAGTCTCATCCACATGCCAGGACCGTCCGGCTGTAATTGTTCCACAATAATACATTTGCCACCATGTGTAAACATCCTAATTGTATTTGCCTCGGGCTCATATGGAATAGCGTGTGGGAAATGAGACAATATTGAGTTAGGAAACACGGATACGTCGTGTTCTTCTCAGATCAAATAATGGTGACTAACACTTAATACGCGTTCCAAATGACATCAGTCAAAAGTTTGGACACACCTACTCATTTTTCATTATTTCTCACTATTTTCTGAACTCAAAATAGGAATAGGAATAATGTAGTGTTAAAAAATTAAAAAATATATATATATTTTAGATTTTAGATTCTTCAAAGTAGCCACCCTTTCCCTTAATGACAGCTTTGCACACTCTTGGCACTCTCTCAACCAGCTTCCTGAGGTAGTCACCTGGAATGCGCTTCAATTAACAGGTGTGCCTTGTTAAAAGTTAATTAGTGGAATTCTTAATGCATTGGAGCCAATCAGCTGTGTTGTGACAAGGTAGGGGTGGTATACAGACGATAGCCCTATTTGGTAAAAGACTAAGTCCATATTATTGCAAGAACAGCTCAAATAAGCAAAGAGAAACGACAGTCCATCATTACTTTAAGACATGAAGGTCAGTCAATCCTGGAAAATGTCAAGAACTTTTAAAGTTTCTTAAAGTGCAGTCGCAAAAACCATCAAGAGCTATGATGAAACTGGCTCTCATGAGGACCGCCACAGGAATGGAAGACCCAGAGTTACCTCTGCTGCAGAGGATAAGTTCATTAGAGTTAACAGCCTCAGAAATTGCCACCCAAATAAAAGCTTCACAGAGTTCAAGTAACAGACACATCTCAACATCAACTGTTCAGAGGAGACTGTGTGAATCAGGCCTTCATGGTTGAATTGCTGCAAAGAAACCACTACCTAAGGACACCAATAATAAGAAGAGACTTGCTTGGACCAAGAAACAAGAGCAATGGACATTTGACCAGAGGCCAAATTTGGGATTTTTGTGAGATTATAATAATTATATTGATTCAACTCTTCTACAAGAGATGAGAAGCTCATATTCTACTCCAGCAGAGACATACAGAAATGAAAGCCTCTGTCCCAAAGAGAGATAATTTGGGTTTGGGAGAATGGGGATACATCGATGTATTTTCCAGTAATGGCAACATGTCTCCCCACATAACCTATGTGTTGATTCTGCTCAGTCTGGAGGCTTCCAAAGGACTGCACCAAAACATCAATACCATATCCACATTTCATTTTGTGCTGTGGCTATTTCAACTGCCAACTGTGTGTGTGTGTGTGTGTGTGTGTGTGTGTGTGTGTGTGTGTGTGTGTGTGTGTGTGTGTGCGCGCTCGCGCGCGCGTTTGTTTGTATGTGTGTGTAAATTCACAGTCAGTTAACTGATATGTTTGACACACACGCATGCACAAACACACACACACACGTGTGTCTGTTCTCTAGACGAGTGGGGAAACAATTCCATCCAGCTGTGACTCCACACATTAGTTCTCTGTTCTTCCCCTCGGCAACATTACTACTCCCCGACCGACGGGAGGGAGGGAGGGAGGGAGAGAGGGAGGGAGGGAGGGAGGGAGAGGGAGGGAGGGAGGGAGGGAGGGAGAGAGAGAGAGAGAGAGGCAGGGAGGGAGGCCCTGACCGACGGGAGGGAGGGAGGGAGGGAGAGAGGCCCTGACCGACGGGAGGGAGGGAGGGAGGGAGAGAGGCAGGGAGGGAGGACGGGGGAGAGGGATTTCAATGGAACCAATAGAATAATCTCAAAAGTGCAAACCCTGCCCATCTCGGACTCCAAGCAGGCTAGACCAAATGGGGGAAAGAAATCTAATAGAATTAGAAACCTCCATCTTGTAAGATAGGGCTTTGTCTTAAGAGAGAGATATATTTTTGTCTTTCCCAATTGTCTTTCCTCTCCGAAGGAGCCTGACAGCAAACAGACCACTGTTTCATATTCCCAAACCAACAAACCAAGAGAGAAAAACACCAGAATGAAGTCTCATTGAGTCAGCCATGGGAGGGAGATAAACTGAACTGTCCATTTAATCATTATGATGAGGTCCAAATATCGACTCTTAAAGACAAAGGGAGACACAAAATGAAGCGTGTTCCACATATCTAATCAGGACAGTCATCAGCATTAAAGGATTAGCTAGTGTGTTCCACATGTCTGATCAGGACTGTCATCACCGTTAAAGGATTATCTGGTTTACTCTGCATATCTAATCAGGACTGTCATCAGCATTAAAGGATTAGCTAGTGTGTTCCACATGTCTGATCAGGACTGTCATCACCGTTAAAGGATTATCTGGTTTACTCTGCATATCTAATCAAGACTGTCATCAGCATTAAAGGATTAGCTAGTGTGTTCCACATGTCTGATCAGGACTGTCATCACCATTAAAGGATTATCTGGTTTACTCTGCATATCTAATCAGGACTGTCATCAGCATTAAAGGATTAGCTAGTGTGTTCCACATGTCTGATCAGGACTGTCATCACCATTAAAGGATTATCGGGTTTACTCTGCATATCTAATCAGGACTGTCATCAGCATTAAAGGATTAGCTAGTGTGTTCCACATGTCTGATCAGGACTGTCATCAGCATTAAAGGATTAGCTAGTGTGTTCCACATATCTAATCAGGACTGTCATCAGCATTAAAGGATTAGCTAGTGTGTTCCACATGTCTGATCAGGACAGTCATCACCATTAAAGGATTAGCTAGTGTGTTCCACATGTCTAATCAGGACAGTCATCAGCATTAAAGGATTAGCTAGTGTGTTCCACATGTCTGATCAGGACAGTCATCACTGTTAAAGGATTAGCTAGTGTGTTCCACATGTCTAATCAGGACTGTCATCACCGTTAAAGGATTAGCTAGTGTGTTCCACATGTCTGATCAGGACAGTCATCACCATTAAAGGATTAGCTAGTGTGTTCCACATGTCTGATCAGGACTGTCATCACCGTTAAAGGATTAGCTAGTGTGTTCCACATGTCTGATCAGGACAGTCATCACCATTAAAGGATTAGCTAGTGTGTTCCACATGTCTGATCAGGACTGTCATCAGCATTAAAGGATTAGCTAGTGTGTTCCACATGTCTGATCAGGACTGTCATCACCGTTAAAGGATTAGCTAGTGTGTTCCACATGTCTGATCAGGACTGTCATCACCATTAAAGGATTAAAGGGGAATCTATCACACCATATCAAATGGCATCGTGTTCCCCGTCTAGTGCACACCTGTTGTCCAGAGCCCTCTTAGGAAGTCATACTTCAATATTTAACATATACAGATTATGTTATGTTTGCTATTTCATTCATAGTAAACCACAGACGGACGTAGAGTATTGCACTGTACATGCTGCAACACCGTCCGCACAGGACGGAGGAATGTATGCTTCTAATTCAATGGATTTCACTGTTTACCAAGGCAGTGTTGTGGTGCACCAGGTGCAGCCCACACCGCCTGGACAGCCCACACGTCTGTCTGTCACAGGGCCCTTACAGCACCGCCTGGACAGGACGCTAGTCTGTCTGTCACAGGGCCCTTACAGCACCGCCTGGACAGGATGCTAGTCTGTCTGTCACAGGGCCCTTACAGCACCGCCTGGACAGGATGCTAGTCTGTCTGTCACAGGGCCCTTACAGCACCGCCTGGACAGGATGCTAGTCTGTCTGTCACAGGGCCTTACAGCACCGCCTGGACAGCCCACACGTCTGTCTGTCACAGGGCCCTTACAGCACCGCCTGGACAGGATGCTAGTCTGTCTGTCACAGGGCCCTTACAGCACCGCCTGGACAGGATGCTAGTCTGTCTGTCACAAGGCCTTACAGCACCGCCTGGACAGCCCACACGTCTGTCTGTCACAGGGCCCTTACAGCACCGCCTGGACAGGATGCTAGTCTGTCTGTCACAGGGCCTTACAGCACCGCCTGGACAGCCCACACGTCTGTCTGTCACTGGGCCCTTACAGCACCGCCTGGACAGGATGCTAGTCTGTCTTTCACAGGGCCCTTACAGCACCGCCTGGACAGGATGCTAGTCTGTCTGTCACAGGGCCTTACAGCACCGCCTGGACAGCCCACACCGCCTGGACAGCCCACACGTCTGTCTGTCACAGGGCCTTACAGCACCGCCTGGACAGGATGCTAGTCTGTCTGTCACAAGGCCTTACAGCACCGCCTGGACAGGACGCTAGTCTGTCTGTCACAGGGCCTTACAGCACCGCCTGGACAGGATGCTAGTCTGTCTGTCACAAGGCCTTACAGCACCGCCTGGACAGGACGCTAGTCTGTCTGTCACAGGGCCTTACAGCACCGCCTGGACAGGATGCTAGTCTGTCTGTCACAGGGCCTTACAGCACCGCCTGGACAGGACGCTAGTCTGTCTGTCACAGGGCCTTACAGCACCGCCTGGAC
This sequence comes from Brachymystax lenok tsinlingensis, assembly GCA_030435695.1. Lineage (NCBI taxonomy): Eukaryota > Metazoa > Chordata > Actinopteri > Salmoniformes > Salmonidae > Brachymystax > Brachymystax lenok. Next base: position 53,324,382 of record CM059814.1, on the reverse strand, counting down.
AGGATGCTAGTCTGTCTGTCACAAGGCCTTACAGCACCGCCTGGACAGGATGCTAGTCTGTCTGTCACAAGGCCTTACAGCACCGCCTGGACAGGATGCTAGTCTGTCTGTCACAGGGCCTTACAGCACCGCCTGGACAGGACGCTAGTCTGTCTGTCACAAGGCCTTACAGCACCGCCTGGACAGGACGCTAGTCTGTCTGTCACAGGGCTTTACAGCACCGCCTGGACAGGACGCTAGTCTGTCTGTCACAGGGCCTTACAGTACAGTGTCTGTAAATGTGCATAACACTAAAGCTCTGAGGAAGGGATCCTTCTGCTCCACTGGACTCTACTCTACACACTGGGTGAGTCCCACATGGCACCTGATTCCCTATATAGTGCACTACTTTGGACAAGAGTCTATGGGCTCATTGAAAGGAAGCAGCGTATGGACAGTCCACATTTCCGGGAAATATGAAGTGATTATTCTGCTCCAGTGGAGAACACTGCTCCTGATTACAGAAAGCATTGTGATGCACCATGTCTGCTGGCTCTTCTACTGTAGGACTGGGTCAAGTCAGGGTGACAGTCTCCTCTACTATAACTACTGTAGGACTGGGTCAAGTCAGGGTGACAGTCTCCTCTACTATAACTACTGTAGGACTGGGTCAAGTCAGGGTGACAGTCTCCTCTACTATAACTACTGTAGGACTAGGTCAAGTCAGAGTTAGACAAACCATATGAAGTGATACTGCAGAGTGCCTGAGGGCCCCTATTAGAGATACTGTATGCAGTCACCCTCCTCTCTCTCTCTCTCTCTCTCTCTCTCTCTCTCTCTCTCTCTCTCTCTCTCGTCCTACACTGCAGAAAGCCTGAGTGCCCATATCTTAGATAGAATCTCTCTCTACAACTCTTATTTTATGCATCGTGACATTTGGCGCAAGGCTGGTCGCGGCCAATCACTCTGGAGGACGAGAGTGAGAGGAGTGCTTTCCGGTTTGGACAGCGTGGGTCCTCTCCACACTTCCATCATCCTGCTAGATCTGGAGGTCAGTGACACGGAAAATAATGCAGCTTGAGTATCAGCAGGCAGACAGCAGCGTCCGGTTTCTTTACCGTCCCGGAGTGGTCAGGAAATGAGGCCTGAGGGACGAGGGGGGTGGGAAGGGAAACAGACAGCGATACAGTGGATATGACAATAGTCTTAAGGACTGCGAGGCAGAGGGAGGGTAAGGAGTGAGGGAGGGTTGAGGATGAAGAGAGGGAGGGCGATCGAGAGGCATCTGAGGAATGAAGGGGGTAAGGGCGGGGGAGAGTGACAGGGATACATCGGACATGACCGGAGTCTTAAGGCACAGCCCACTGGACAAGGAGGGAGGGAGGGAGGGATCGCTAGGGGCATCTAAGACAACTACTCTACTCAAAGTGACGTACAGCGGCAAGGAAAAAGTATGTGAACCCTTTTGGAAATACCTGGATTTCTGCAATAAATGAACGCTAAAATTTGATCTGATCTTTCATCTTTGGTCACAACAATAGACAAAACACAGTCTGCTAAAACTAATAACACACCAACAGTTAATACGTTTTCATGTCTTTATTTTAACACACCGTGTATTAAATTCACAGTGCAGGGTGGGAACAGTATGTGAATAACTGGTTGACCCTCTTTTGGCAGCAATAACCTCAAACAAACGTTTTCTGTAGTTGCGGATCAGACCTGCAGACAATGGTCAGGAGGAGGTTTGGACCATTCCTCTTTTACAAAACTGTTTCAGTTCAGCGATATTCTTGGGATGTGTGGTGTGAACTTTCTTTCTGTTGAAGCCGTTCTGTTGTTGATTTAAATATGTGTTTTGGGGTCGTTGCATCACCCAACTTCTGTTGAGCTTCAATTGGCGGACAGATAGCCTAACATTCTCCTGCAAAATGTCTTGATAAACTTGGGAATTCATTTTTTTTCCCGTCGATGATAGCAAGCTGTCCAGGCCCTGAGGCAGCAAAGCAGCCCCCAAAAACCATGATACTCCCTCCACCATACTTTACAGTTGGGATGAGGTTTTGATGTTGGTGTGCTGTGCCTTGTTTCCCCCCACACATAGTGTTGTGTGTTCCTTCCAAACAACTCAACTGTAGTTTCATCTGTCCACAGAATATTTTGCCAGTAGCGCTGTGGAACATCCAGGTGCACTTTTGCAAACTTCAGACTATGCAGCAATGTTTTTGTTTTTTGGACAGCAGTGGCTTCTTCCGTGCTGTCCCTCCCATGAACACCGTTCTTGTTTAGTGTTTTAGGTATCGTAGACTCGTCACCAGAGATGTTAGCGCGTTCCAGAGATTTCTGAAAGTCTTTAGCTGACACTCTAGGATTCTTCTTAAACCTAATTGAACGTCCTGCGCTGTGCTCTTGCAGTCATCTTTGCAGGACGGCCACTCCTAGGGAGAGCAGCAACAGTGCTGAACGTTCTACATTTATAGACAATTTGTCTTACCGAGGACTGATGGAACATCGAGGCATTGGTTCACATCAGGCAATGCTTCTTGTGAATTGCAAACTCAAATTTTGTGAGTGTTTTTTCTTATAGGGCAAGGCAGCTCATTCTCATTGATTGGACTCCAGGTTAGCTGACTCCTGACTACAATTAGCTTTTGGAGAAGTCATTAGCCTAGGAGGTTCACATACTTCTTCCAACCTACACTGTGAATGTTTAAATTATGCATTCAATATAGATCAAGACAAATACAGTAATTTGTGTGTTATTATTTTAAGCACACTGTTTGTCTATTGTTGTGACCTAGATGAAGATCAGATCAAATTTTATGACCAATTTTATGCAGAACTCCAGGTAATTCACATACTTTTCCTTGCCACTGTAGCAGTATAGCAGGCAGCGTCACGCTGCTAACCAATCAGAGAGCAGGATTTTTCCCGCCTCCCACGCAAGCCCCGAGGAGGCCGACAGGCGCAGACGAGCTTATTTAGTGTGGTGTGTGTAGGTGTTTGTGTGTGTTGTTAGTGTGGTGTGAGTAGGTGTTTGTGTGTGTTGTTAGTGTGTTGTGTGTAGTCTGAGGGAACACAGCAGGCGGTCATTGACTTTCTGCACATTTTCTCTACATATTGATCTAACAACGTGGAAAACAAAACTAAACATATTAAACTGTTTCATTCACCGTTCAGTCACACATGTGACATTTGCTTCAATGAACATAAACAATACTCGACTCTGTGTATCACAGATTGTCATTATTCCACTGTAAGAGCAAAACAACACTAAGTACTTCAGTCAATCAAGCTGAGCAGCAAGCTATTCTCCAACACCAACCAATCAATCAATCAAGCTGAGCAGCAAGCTATTCTCCAACACCAATCAATCAATCAAGCTGAGCAGTAAGCTATTCTCCAACACCATTCAATCAATCGAGCTGAGCAGTAAGCTATTCTCCAACACCAATCAATCAATCAAGCTGAGCAGTAAGATATTCTCCAACACCAATCAATCAATCAAGCTGAGCAGTAAGCTATTCTCCAACACCAATCAATCAATCAAGCTGAGCAGTAAGCTATTCTCCAACACCAATCAATCAATCAAGCTGAGCAGTAAGATATTCTCCAACACCAATCAATCAATCAAGCTGAGCAGTAAGATATTCTCCAACACCAATCAATCAAGCTGAGCAGTAAGCTATTCTCCAACACCAACCAATCAATCAATCAAGCTGAGCAGTAAGCTATTCTCCAACACCAATCAATCAATCAATCAATCAAGCTGAGCAGTAAGCTATTCTCCAACACCAATCAATCAATCAAGCTGAGCAGTAAGCTATTCTCCAACACCAATCAATCAATCAAGCTGAGCAGTAAGCTATTCTCCAACACCAATCAATCAATCAAGCTGAGCAGTAAGCTATTCTCCAACACCAATCAATCAATCAAGCTGAGCAGTAAGATATTCTCCAACACCAATCAATCAATCAATCAAGCTGAGCAGTAAGATATTCTCCAACACCAATCAATCAAGCTGAGCAGTAAGCTATTCTCCAACACCAACCAATCAATCAATCAAGCTGAGCAGTAAGCTATTCTCCAACACCAATCAATCAATCAATCAAGCTGAGCAGTAAGCTATTATCCAACACCAATCAATCAAGCTGAGCAGTAAGCTATTCTCCAACACCAACCAATCAATCAATCAAGCTGAGCAGTAAGCTATTCTCCAACACCAATCAATCAATCAATCAATCAAGCTGAGCAGTAAGCTATTCTCCAACACCAATCAATCAAGCTGAGCAGTACGCTATTCTCCAACACCAATCAATCAATCAATCAAGCTGAGCAGTAAGCTATTCTCCAACATCAATCAATCAAGCTGAGCAGTAAGCTATTCTCCAACATCAATCAATCAAGCTGAGCAGTAAGCTATTCTCCAACATCAATCAATCAAGCTGAGCAGTAAGCTATTCTCCAACACCAATCAATCAAGCTGAGCAGTAAGCTATTCTCCAACATCAATCAATCAATCAAGCTGAGCAGTAAGCTATTCTCCAACACCAATCAATCAATCAAGCTGAGCAGTAAGCTATTATCCAACACCAATCAATCAAGCTGAGCAGTAAGCTATTCTCCAACACCAATCAATCAATCAAGCTGAGCAGTACGCTATTCTCCAACACCAATCAATCAAACAATCAAGCTGAGCAGTAAGCTATTCTCCAACACCAATCAATCAATCAAGCTGAGCAGTAAGCTATTCTCCAACACCAATCAATCAATCAAGCTGAGCAGTAAGCTATTCTCCAACACCAATCAATCAATCAAGCTGAGCAGTAAGATATTCTCCAACACCAATCAATCAATCAAGCTGAGCAGTAAGCTATTCTCCAACACCAATCAATCAATCAAGCTGAGCAGTAAGCTATTCTCCAACACCAATCAATCAAGCTGAGCAGTAAGCTATTCTCCAACACCAATCAATCAATCAAGCTGAGCAGTAAGATATTCTCCAACACCAATCAATCAATCAAGCTGAGCAGTACGCTATTCTCCAACACCAATCAATCAATCAAGCTGAGCAGTAAACTATTCTCCAACACCAATCAATCAATCAAGCTGAGCAGTACGCTATTCTCCAACACCAATCAATCAATCAAGCTGAGCAGTAAGCTATTCTCCAACACCAATCAATCAATCAAGCTGAGCAGTAAGATATTCTCCAACACCAATCAATCAAGCTGAGCAGTAAGCTATTCTCCAACACCAATCAATCAATTAATCAAGCTGAGCAGTAAGCTTTTCTCCAACACCAATCAATCAATCAAGCTGAGCAGTAAGATATTCTCCAACACCAATCAATCAAGCTGAGCAGTAAGCTATTCTCCAACACCAATCAATCAATCAAGCTGAGCAGTAAACTATTCTCCAACAGCAATCAATCAATCAAGCTGAGCAGTAAACTATTCTCCAACACCAATCAATCAATCAAGCTGAGCAGTAAGCTATTCTCCAACACCAATCAATCAATCAAGCTGAGCAGTAAGCTATTCTCCAACACCAATCAATCAATCAAGCTGAGCAGTAAGATATTCTCCAACACCAATCAATCAAGCTGAGCAGTAAGCTATTCTCCAACACCAATCAATCAATTAATCAAGCTGAGCAGTAAGCTTTTCTCCAACACCAATCAATCAATCAAGCTGAGCAGTAAGATATTCTCCAACACCAATCAATCAAGCTGAGCAGTAAGCTATTCTCCAACACCAATCAATCAATCAAGCTGAGCAGTAAACTATTCTCCAACACCAATCAATCAATCAAGCTGAGCAGTAAACTATTCTCCAACACCAATCAATCAATCAATCAAGCTGAGCAGTAAGCTATTCTCCAACACCAATCAATCAATCAATCAAGCTGAGCAGTAAGCTATTCTCCAACACCAATCAATCAAGCTGAGCAGTAAGCTATTCTCCAACACCAATCAATCAATCAAGCTGAGCAGTAAGCTATTCTCCAACACCAATCAATCAATCAAGCTGAGCAGTAAGCTATTTTCCAACACCAATCAATCAATCAAGCTGAGCAGTAAGCTATTCTCCAACACCAATCAATCAATCAAGCTGAGCAGTAAGCTATTCTCCAACACCAATCAATCAATCAAGCTGAGCAGTACGCTTTTCTCCAACACCAATCAATCAATCAAGCTGAGCAGTAAGCTATTCTCCAACACCAATCAATCAATCAAGCTGAGCAGTAAGCTATTCTCCAACACCAATCAATCAATCAAGCTGAGCAGTAAGCTATTCTCCAACACCAATCAATCAATTAATCAAGCTGAGCAGTAAACTATTCTCCAACACCAATCAATCAATCAAGCTGAGCAGTAAACTATTCTCCAACACCAATCAATCAATTAATCAAGCTGAGCAGTAAGCTATTCTCCAACACCAATCAATCAATTAATCAAGCTGAGCAGTAAACTATTCTCCAACACCAATCAATCAATCAAGCTGAGCAGTAAACTATTCTCCAACACCAATCAATCAATCAAGCTGAGCAGTAAACTATTCTCCAACACCAATCAATCAAGCTGAGCAGTAAACTATTCTCCAACACCAATCAATCAATCAAGCTGAGCAGTAAGCTATTCTCCAACACCAATCAATCAATCAAGCTGAGCAGTAAGCTATTCTCCAACACCAATCAATCAATCAAGCTGAGCAGTAAGCTATTCTCCAACACCAATCAATCAATTAATCAAGCTGAGCAGTAAACTATTCTCCAACACCAATCAATCAATCAAGCTGAGCAGTCAACTATTCTCCAACACCAATCAATCAATTAATCAAGCTGAGCAGTAAGCTATTCTCCAACACCAATCAATCAATTAATCAAGCTGAGCAGTAAACTATTCTCCAACACCAATCAATCAATCAAGCTGAGCAGTACGCTATTCTCCAACACCAACCAATCAATCAAGCTGAGCAGTAAGCTATTCTCCAACACCAATCAATCAATCAAGCTGAGCAGTAAGCTATTCTCCAACACCAATCAATCAATCAAGCTGAGCAGTACGCTATTCTCCAACACCAATCAATCAATCAAGCTGAGCAGTAAGCTATTCTCCAACACCAATCAATCAATCAAGCTGAGCAGTAAGCTATTCTCCAACACCAATCAATCAATCAAGCTGAGCAGTAAGCTATTCTCCAACACCAACCAGAAAACCAGTAAACGAACGTAGTGTTCCGCTTCCTAGTTAGAAGAAACACTGAACAGGAACTTCTACAAATAGAACAAACGGTCAGTGTAAAACAGGTTTATAAGGCTGGCAGCACAACTCTGATACGTTTCTCCAACAATTGGTCTTTTGACCAATCACATCCGATCGTTTCACATCAGATCTTTTTCAGAGCTGATCTGATTGGTCAAAAGACCCAATTAGTGAAGGAAACAAGGCCTGCCTGTGTAATCCGCAGCCTAATCCGCAGCCTACTATCTACAGTACACAACGCCCTCCCTCATAGTAATACTATCTACAGTACACAACACCCTCATAGTAATACTATCTACAGTACACAACACCCTCATAGTAATACTATCTACAGTACACAACACCCTCATAGTAATACTATCTACAGTACACAACACCCTCCCTCATAGTAATACTATCCCCAGTACACAACACCCTCATAGTAATACTATCTACAGTACACAACACCCTCCCTCATAGTAATACTATCTACAGTACACAACACCCCCCCTCATAGTTATACTATCTACAGTACACAACACCCTCCCTCATAGTAATACTATCTACAGTACACAACACCCACCCTCATAGTAATACTATCTACAGTACACAACATCCTCATAGTAATACTATCTACAGTACACAACACCCACCCTCATAGTAATACTATCTACAGTACACAACACCCTCCCTCATAGTAATACTATCTACAGTACACAACACCCTCATAGTAATACTATCTACAGTACACAACACCCTCATAGTAATACTATCTACAGTACACAACACCCCCCCTCATAGTAATACTATCTACAGTACACAACACCCTCATAGTAATACTATCTACAGTACACAACACCCTCCCTCATAGTAATACTATCTACAGTACACAACACCCTCATAGTAATACTATCTACAGTACACAACACCCTCCCTCATAGTAATACTATCTACAGTACACAACACCCTCATAGTAATACTATCTACAGTACACAACACCCTCCCTCATAGTAATACTATCTATAGTAGACAACACCCTCATAGTAATACTATCTATAGTAGACAACACCCTCCCTCATAGTAATACTATCTACAGTACACAACACCCTCATAGTAATACTATCTACAGTACACAACACCCTCATAGTAATACTATCTATAGTAGACAACACCCTCCCTCATAGTAATACTATCTACAGTACACAACACCCTCATAGTAATACTATCTACAGTACACAACACCCTCATAGTAATACTATCTATAGTAGACAACACCCTCCCTCATAGTAATACTATCTACAGTACACAACACCCTCATAGTAATACTATCTACAGTACACAACACCCTCCCTCATAGTAATACTATCTATAGTACACAACACCCTCATAGTAATACTATCTATAGTAGACAACACCCTCCCTTATAGTAATACTATCTACAGTACACAACACCCTCATAGTAATACTATCTACAGTACACAACACCCTCATAGTAATACTATCTACAGTACACAACACCCTCATAGTAATACTATCTACAGTACACAACACCCTCCCTCATAGTAATACTATCTATAGTAGACAACACCCTCATAGTAATACTATCTACAGTACACAACACCCTCATAGTAATACTATCTATAGTAGACAACACCCTCCCTCATAGTAATACTATCTACAGTACACAACACCCTCATAGTAATACTATCTACAGTACACAACACCCTCCCTCATAGTAATACTATCTATAGTACACAACACCCTCATAGTAATACTATCTATAGTAGACAACACCCTCATAGTAATACTATCTACAGTAGACAACACCCTCCCTCATAGTAATACTATCTACAGTACACAACACCCTCATAGTAATACTATCTACAGTACACAACACCCTCATAGTAATACTATCTATAGTAGACAACACCCTCCCTCATAGTAATACTATCTATAGTAGACAACACCCTCATAGTAATACTATCTACAGTAGACAACACCCTCATAGTAATACTATCTATAGTAGACAACACCCTCATAGTAATACTATCTACAGTACACAACACCCTCCCTCATAGTAATACTATCTACAGTAGACAGGTCATCAGCAATAACATCAGCATTAGGAATCACCACAGTGCAAACACAGCAATATTCGCTTAAAAATAGCACCACACACACACACACACAATCCCCAGATGGCCGTAGACCCAGTGTCTTCTCAGCAGTGAAGGTAATGAGATAAATTAGCCCGGTGATTGTAATGACGCTGGACAGGAGGAGGCGGAAAGACAGATCACCAATGTCTCCGTCAGCGGTGGTTCACAGCAGAAGAACAGGAGGTAGTGGCTCCCTCCCAAATAGACCCTTAGTCTCTATTTAGTGTCACTACTTTTGACCCAGGGCCCATAAGGGTAGTGCACTAAATCGGGACCAGGGATTCCATTTCGGGACACGTCCCAGGAGTGGAGCGCCGTGTTGTGTTTTGTGGGTCGGTTGGTGAAACCATGAAGTTACTGTGACTGAGATCAGCGGTGAGAGATTTAGGAGACAGCTGTACTCACTAGGGGTGTGCACGGGGTCCAGTATTCTGGGTTGAGCTCGGCCCTGGAGCGCAGGTCCAGGTATTCAGGGTTCAGTTCGGTTCGGGCGCGGGTTAACGTTCCCGTCAGCGTTCCCTATAATTAGGAAAGGGTTGAAAACAGGGGGTTTAGTGGCGTCATTCATCTGGTAGGTACTTGGTTATGATCTGCATCCCAAATGGAACCCTGTTCCTTTAATAGTGAGCTGCTTTTTACCAGGGTCTATGGGGCTCCTGTCAAAACCAGTGCACTGCAAAGAGATACAGTGCCATTTGGGACACAAAGCCGTTAAGGGTGGTGATGATGATGATGGTGGTGTTGATCGTGGTGGTGATGGTGGTGGTGGTGGTGATGGTGGTGGTGGTGGTAGTGGTGATGGTGGTGGTGGTGGTGGTGGTGGTGGTGATGGTGGTGGTAGTTGTGATGGTGGTGGTGGTAGTTGTGATGGTGGTGGTGGTAGTTGTGATGGTGGTGGTGGTGGTGGTGGTAGTTGTGATGGTGGTGGTGGTGGTGGTAGTTGTGATGGTGGTGGTGGTAGTTGTGATGGTGGTGATGGTATTGGTGGTGGTGGTGGTGGTGGTGATGGTGGTGATGGTGGTGGTGGTGGTGGTGGTGGTAGTTGTGATGGTGGTGGTGGTGGTGGCGGTGGTGGTGGTGGTAGTAGTGGTGGTGATGGTGGTGGTAGTGGTGATGGTGGTGGTGGTGGTAGTTGTGATGGTGGTGGTGGTAGTAGTGATGGTAGTGGTGGTGGTGGTGGTGGTGGTTGTGATGGTGGTGGTGGTAGTAGTGATGGTAGTGGTGGTGGTGGTGGTGGTGGTGGTTGTGATGGTGGTGGTGGTGGTGGTGGTGGTGGTGGTGGTGGTGGTGGTGATGGTAGTGGTGGTGGTGGTGGTGGTGGTGGTGGTGGTGGTGGTTGTGATGGTGGTGGTGGTGGTGGTAGTTGTGATGGTGATGGTGGTGGTGATGGTGGTGGTGGTGGTGGTGGTGGTGGTAGTTGTGATGGTGGTGGTGATGGTGGTGGTGGTGATGGTGATGGTGGTGGTGATGGTATTGGTGGTGGTGGTGGTGGTGGTGGTGATGTTGGTGATGGTATTGGTGGTGGTGATGGTGGTGATGGTGGTGGTGGTGGTGGTGGTGGTGGTGGTGATGGTGGTGATGGTATTGGTGGTGGTGGTGGTGGTGGTGGTGGTGGTGGTGGTGGTGGTGGTGGTGGTGGTGGTGGTGGTGATGGTGGTGGTGGTGGTGATGGTGGTGGTGGTGATGGTGGTGATGGTGGTGGTGGTGGTGATGGTGGTGATGGTGGTGGTGGTGGTGGTGGTGGTGATGGTGGTGGTGGTGGTGGTGGTGGTGGTGGTGGTGATGATGAGGATGATGATGATGATGATGATGATGATGATGATGATGATGATGATGGTGGTGATGATGATGATGGTGGTGATGATGGTGGTGGTGGTGGTGGTGGTGGTGGTGAAGAGTGGTGGTGGTGATGATGAGGATGATGATGATGATGATGGTGGTGATGGTGATGGTGGTGGTGGTGGTGATGATGAGGATGATGATGATGATGATGATGATGGTGGTGATGATGGTGATGGTGGTGGTGGTGGTGGTGGTGGTGAAGAGTGGTGGTGGTGATGATGAGGATGATGATGATGATGGTGGTGATGGTGATGGTGGTGGTGATGGTGGTGATGGTTGTGATGGTAGCGGTGACGGTGGTGGTGGTGATGATGAGGATGATGATGATGATGATGATGATGATGATGATGATGGTGATGGAAAATAGAAAAGAGAGAGAACTGCCTGGTCCTGTTTTCATTAATAAATGATGCAGATGGCATTTAAAGAAAAAGCCCGAGGGGGAAAAGAGAGAAACATTGGATGTGTCTTCCATGTATTTTCACTTGAAGCCAGTGACTTATTGCTGCTCTCATATTATTCCTGTCTTCAAATCCACTGTTAGTTCAAGAGACTACAAACAATTTACAAATGTTCCCACCAGCCCAACTGTGCTCTCAAGATGTTGCATGTTATGTTCGTTTTAGAGGACAGATTAGTGTGGATTTTGTATTTATAAAAAATAAAAAAAAAGAACAAACAAAAACACATTGTGTAAAATGTTTTTTTCTACGCTGAAAGACTTGCGCGATGGACAAATAGTATGTGTGTGTGTGTCCCAAACGGCTCTCTATTCCCTTATATAGTGCACACATTTCGGCCAAAGTCCTTTGAACCCTGGGGGGGGGAAGTAGTGCACTTCATAAGGAATAGGGTAGCGCTTGGAAAGAGCAGAGCAGAGCCTACAGGGTTTAACATAGAGGTTCGGCTATGGTCTCTGGTCAAAGCAGTGCTCTACATAGGGAATAGGGTGCCATGGGGCCTCAGCCAGAGAGTGTAGACCCTGGAGGAAGAGGAGGATGTAGGCATTAGTTTTCTGGTGATTTCCCCCCCAAAAAAATAGCCGTCTGTCTAATGAGGCTATAGCTGTGAGAGGACCTGGACATATTACTGTCTGTTAGCTTCTATAGAGGACCAAAGGACATGGAGAGGGAGAAGGAGGAGAGAGGGAGGAGGGAGAAGGAGGAGAGAGGGAGGAGGGAGAAGGAGGAGAGAGGGAGGAGGGAGAAGGAGGAGAGAGGGAGGAAAGAGAAGGAGGAGAGAGGGAGGAGGGAGAAGGAGGAGAGAGGGAGGAGGGGGAAGGAGGAGAGAGGGAGGAGGGAGAAGGAGGAGAGAGGGAGGAGCGAGAAGGAGGAGAGAGGGAGGAGGGAGAAGGAGGAGAGAGGGAGGAGGGAGAAGGAGGAGAGAGGGAGGAGGGAGAAGGAGGAGAGAGGGAGGAGGGAGAAGGGAGAAGGGAGGAACGAGAAGGAGGAGAGAGGGAGGAGGGAGAAGGAGGAGAGAGGGAGGAGGGAGAAGGAGGAGAGAGGGAGGAAAGAGAAGGAGGTAAGAGGGAGGAGGGAGAAGGAGGAGAGAGGGAGGAAAGAGAAGGAGGTGAGAGGGAGGAGGGGGAGGAGAGGGAGGAGAGGGAGGACGTAGGGAGGAGAGGGAGGAGGAAAGAAGGAGAGCGAGGAAGGAGGAGGAAGAGGAAGAGAGCTAGGCCGGGCTGCAACTTGTCTAACCTTCTTTTCTTATCAGGTACACACACACACACACACACACACACACACACACACACACACACACACACACACACACACACACACTCATTCATCTGCAGCATGTTTGTTATTCTACCCTCTAGGGACTCTTTGATAGGCTCCTGTTCTATAGATCCCTCATCACTTGTCTATCAGGTTTCTGACTGAGCTAGCCACTGTGTCTGTGTCCTATTGCATCTATAGGGAAACGGTTAAAAGTAGTGCACTATATAGGGAATATGGTGCCATTTGGGACACATTCCCAGTGTGTGATCACCCAGGTGGAGACCTGTTTATTTGATGTTGTGTTAACATGTGGGTTTGTTGAGTGGCAAGTTGCCAGTCTTTTCTGATGTCTGATGCTGAGGATGGTCTGCGTCCCAAATGGCACCCCTCTAGACCATGGCCCATGGGGTTCTAGTCAAAAGTTGTTCACTATATATGGAATAGGGTGCCATTTGGAAAACACATCAAGGCCTGTCAGGAAACATTACCTCTGGATACCTTCTCTAATGAAACATTACCCCAGGATACCTTCTAATGAAACATTACCTCAGGATACCTTCTAATGAAACATTACCTCAGGATACCTTCTAATGAAACATTACCTCTGGATACCTTCTAATGAAACATTACCTCTGGATACCTTCTAATGAAACATTACCTCAGAATACCTTCTCTAATGAAATATTACCTCAGAATACCTTCTCT
>CM059814.1:53280730-53303230 GCA_030435695.1 Brachymystax lenok tsinlingensis | reverse complement strand
GGGACGCGGCGTCTGTCACAGCCAGGGGCCTATATTTAAATCATGACACTCCATTTACCATCAGACACGTCCGGGGAGATTCCAGTTACTTTTCACTTTAATTGGCCAGTGTTTGTGTGGGGAGTGACAGCAGCTAGTTACACACACACACACACACACACACACACACACACACACACGCTCACGGTCACACACACGCTCACACACACAATCACGCTCACACACACGCACACGCACACGCTCACGCACACACACACGCACATGCACACGCTCACGCTCACACACCCACACACTCACTCTCACACACACCCACACACACACACACACTCACGCTCACACACACACACACACTCACGCTCACACACACACTCACGCTCACACACATATACGTACACACACACGGACATCCCTCCACCTCTCCTCTTATGTCTCCATGTCTTCTTGATGACAACCAGATCAGAACCAGTTGTTCTTTTCAGATTCCTTCTTGAAACACAACTTCCACCAATCTTTTTTTTAACTGGCAGGGAATCAATGAATCAATGAATCAGTATACAGGGAATTAGGGAATCAGTATACAGGGAATCAGGGAATCAGGGAATCAGTATACAGGGAATCAGGGAATCAGTATATCAGGGAATCAGGGAATCAGGAAATCAGGAAATCAGCATATCAGGGAATCGAGGAATCAGCGAATTAGTGAATCGGGAAATCAGTGAATCAGGGAATCAGGGAATCAGTATATCAGGGAATCAGGGAATCAGGGAATCAGTATATCAGGGAATCAGTATATCAGGGAATCAGGGAATCAGGGAATCGGGAAATCAGTGAATCAGGGAATCAGTGAATCGGGGAATCAGTGAATCAGGGAATCTGGGAATCACTAAATCAAGGAATGAATAATGAATAATTGAATCAGGGAATCGGGGAATCGCGGAATCAGGTAGTCTGTAAATCAGGGAATCGGGGAATCAGTGAATCAGTGAATCGGGGAATCAGTGAATTAGGGAATCAGGAAATAAGGTACTTGTCTCTGGTCCACTTCCCTCAACAGGTTCTCTGTCTGCATCTGGGGCCCTAAGCAACAGTTGGTTGCTCCCTTCTTGTGTCCTTTATTTTAAGCGGTTGCGTATGTTTCTGGAGCCCTGGGCCAACCCTGCTATTCCCTATATAGTGCATTACTTTAGACCAGAGCCTCTGGGCTGACCTATGAGCTAGGGGCTCGGGTCAAAACAACTAGGGGCTCTGGTTCATTTCTCTCTTTCTCTCTCTCTTACTTTCTTTCTTTCTCTCTCTCGGAGGACCTGAGCCCTAGGACCATTCCCCAGGACTACATGGCCTGTTGACTCCTTGCTGTCCCCAGTCCACCTGGCCGTGCTGCTGCTCCAGTTTCAACTGTTCTGCCTGCGGCTATGGAACCCTGACCTGTTCACCAGACGTGCTGCCTTGTCCCAGACCTGCTGTTTTCATTTCTAGAGACAGCAGGAGCGGTAGAGATACTCTGAATGATCGGCTATGAAAAGCCAACTGACATTTACTCCTTTGGTGCTGACCTGTTGCACCCTCGACAACCACTGGGATTATTATTGACCCTGCTGGTCATCTATGAACGTTTTAAAATCCTGGCCATGTTATGTTATAATCTGCACCCGGCACAGCCAGAAGAGGACTGGCCACCCCTCATAGCCTGGTTCCTCTCTAGGTTTCTTCCTAGATTCCAGCCTTTCTAGGGAGTTTTTCCTAGCCACCGTGTTTTTACACCTGCATTGCTTGCTGTTTGGGGCTTTAGGCTGGGTTTCTGTACAGCACTCTGTGACATCAGCTGATGTAAGAAGGGCTTTATAAATACATTTGATTTGATTTAGGGACCTAGGGACTCTAGTCAAAACAACTAGGGACCTACGGGCTCTAGTCAAAACAACTAGGGGCCTACGGGCTCTGGTCAAAACAACTAGGGACCTAGGGACTCTGGTCAAAACAACTAGGGACCTAGAGACTCTGGTCAAAACAACTAGGGACCTAGGGGCTCTGGTCAAAACAACTAGGGACCTAGGGACTCTGGTCAAAACAACTAGGGACCTAGAGGCTCTGGTCAAAACAACTAGGGACCTAGGGACTCTGGTCAAAACAACTAGGGACCTAGGGACTCTGGTCAAAACAACTAGGGACCTAGGGACTCTGGTCAAAACAACTAGGGACCTAGAGGCTCTGGTCAAAACAACTAGGGACCTAGAGACTCTGGTCAAAACAACTAGGGACCTAGGGGCTCTGGTCAAAACAACTAGGGACCTAGAGGCTCTGGTCAAAACAACTAGGGACCTAGAGGCTCTGGTCAAAACAACTAGGGACATAGGGACTCTGGTCAAAACAACTAGGGACCTAGGGACTCTGGTCAAAACAACTAGGGACCTAGGGACTCTGGTCAAAACAACTAGGGACCTAGAGGCTCTGGTCAAAACAACTAGGGACCTAGGGACTCTGGTCAAAACAACTAGGGACCTAGGGACTCTGGTCAAAACAACTAGGGACCTAGAGACTCTGGTCAAAACAACTAGGGACCTAGGGACTCTGGTCAAAACAACTAGGGACCTAGGGACTCTGGTCAAAACAACTAGGGACCTAGAGACTCTGGTCAAAACAACTAGGGACCTAGGGACTCTGGTCAAAACAACTAGGGACCTAGAGGCTCTGGTCAAAACAACTAGGGACCTAGGGACTCTGGTCAAAACAACTAGGGACCTAGAGGCTCTGGTCAAAACAACTAGGGACCTAGGGACTCTGGTCAAAACAACTAGGGACCTAGAGACTCTGGTCAAAACAACTAGGGACCTAGGGACTCTGGTCAAAACAACTAGGGACCTAGGGACTCTGGTCAAAACAACTAGGGACCTAGGGACTCTGGTCAAAACAACTAGGGACCTAGGGACTCTGGTCAAAACAACTAGGGACCTAGAGGCTCTGGTCAAAACAACTAGGGACCAAGGGGCTCTGGTCAAAACAACTAGGGACCTAGGGACTCTGTTCTAAAGTACTGTAGTCTAGCAGAATAGAAGGCTTAATGACAGTACCACACACACTCACACACACACACACACATACACACATAGCTAAATCACATTACTGAACATTCCTCTCTCTCTCTCTCTCTCTCTCTCTCTCTCTCTCTCTCTCTCTCTCTCTCTCTCTCTCTCTCTCTCTCTCTCTCTCTCTCTCTCTCTCTCCATCATTGTTATTAGTCTCAAACACAGTGCCATATCCATAACAACAATCAACTGATCTTGTCGAAGCTAGCGACCTGCGTGTGGCTGAGCAGTCCCAGTAGTGAGAGGGAGTCAATGAAGTGTATCGTATCTTCCTCTCCAGTCTCTTTCTCTCCCTCTGCTGTTGATGAAAACTAAACAAAAACACCATCCATCCATCCGTCATCCATCATCCATCCTCCATCCTCAATCCATCCATCCTCCATTTGTTCTCCATCCATCCGTGCATCCATCCATCCTCCATCCATCCTCCATCCATCCATCATCCATCCATCCACCTATCCATCCTCCTTCCATCATCCATCCTCCATCAATCATCCATCCATCCTCCATCCTCCAACCATCCATCCTCCATCCAATCATTTGAAAGTCCACACTACAATTACTGAGGTTTAAATATATAGAGTACTGTCCACACTACAATTACTGAGGTTTAAATATATAGAGTACTGTCCACACTACAATTACACAGGTTTAAATATATAGAGTACTGCACCCACTACAATTACTGAGGTTTAAATATATAGAGTATTGTCCACACTACAATTACTTAGGTTTAAATACAACTGGACACCTTAATGAGGCAGTGAATGAACTGAGAGAGAAAGAACGCAGGGCATTCTACGTCATTAATAAAACTAATTCAAACAATGCATTCAGGGCAGAATTAGGACAATATCCACTAATAATAAAAACTCAAAAAAGAGCAATTAAGTTTTGGAAACATCTAAAATACAGTAACCCCCGTCTCATATCATTACCAAGCCCTGCAATGCCAAGAGCTGAGCAAAGAAAAGAGTCCCCTCATCCAGCTGGTCCTGGGGCTGAGTTCACAAACCTGTTCTACTAACACACTGAAGCCTCAGACCATGCAAGAAGGGCCTTCTATGCCATCAAAAGGAACATAGAATTCAACACACCAATTAGGATCTGGCTAAAAATACTCTAATCAGTTATAGAACCCACTGCCCTTCATGGTTGTGAGGTCTGGGGTCCGCTCACCAATTCTGCAAAAATATCCTATGTGTACAACGTAAAACATCAACTAATGCATTCAGAGCAGAATTAGGCCGATACCTGCTAATGATCAAAATTACAACGTATTTAACCAGGCAAGTCAGTTTAAGAACAAATTCTTATTTTCAATGACGACCTACACCGGCAAAACGCGGACGACGCTGGGCCAATTGTGCGCCGCCCTATGTGACTCCCAATCACGGCCGATTGTGATACAGCCTGGTTTCGAACCAGGGTGTCTGTAGTGATGCCTATAGCACTGAGATGAAGTGCCTTAGACTGCTTCACCACTCAGGATAATGCATGCAGAGCAGAAATAGGACGAAACCCACTAATTATCAAAATCCAGAAAAGAGCTGTTAAATTCTACAACCACCTAAAAGGAAGCGATTCCCAAACCTTCCATAACAAAGCCATCACCTACAGAGAGATGAACCTGGAGAAGAGTCCTCTAAGCAAGCTGGTCCTGGGACTCTGTTCACAAACACAAACAGACCCCACAGAGCCCCAGGACAGCAACACAACAAGACCCAACCAAATCATGAGAAAACAAAACGATTATTACTTGACTCATTGGAAAGAATTTACAAAAGAACAGAGCAAACTAGAATGCTATTTGGCCCTAAACAGAGAGTACACAGTGGCAGAACACCTGACCACCGTGACTGACCCAAACTTAAGGAAAGCTTTGACTATGTACAGACTCAGTGAGCATAGCCTCGCTATTGAGAAAGGCCGCCGTAGGCAGACCTGGCTCTCGAGGGAAGACGGGCTATGTGCACACTAACCAAAATGAAGTGGAAACTGAGCTGCACTTCCTAACCTCCTGCCAAATGTAGAACCATGTTAGGAGACACATATTTATCTCAGATTACACAGAGCCACAAAGAGCTCCAAAACAAATCCAATTTTTTGTCAACTCCAATATCTACTGGGTCGAAAACCACCGTGTGCAAACACGTTGACCTGTTGCCACAAGAAAAGGGCAACCAGTGAAAAACAAAACATCATTGTAAATACAGCCGATATTTATGTTGATTTATTTTCCCTCTTGTACTTTAACTGTTTGCACATCGTTACAACACGGTATATATTCGTAATATGACATTTGAAATCCCTTTAAATATTTTGGAACTTCTGTGAGTGAAATGTTTTTATTCTTTATTTTATTGTTTTAGTTTAATATCTATTTTAACTTGCTTTGACAATGTAAACATATGTTTCCCATGCCAATAAAGCCCTTCAGTTGAAATTGAATTGAGACACAGACAGATACAGAGAGACAAAGCGAGAGTGAAAAAGACAGAATGATAGAGAAATAGATGCAGAGAGAAAAATAGACAGAGAGAGACAGAAAGAGAGAAATAGACAGAGAGAGAGAGAGAGAGAGAGAGAGAGAGAGACAGAGAGAGAGAGAGAGAGAGAGAGAGAGAGAGAGAGAGAGAGAGAGAGAGAGAGAGAGAGAGAGATAGAGAGAGAGACAGAGAGAAAGAGAGACAGAAAGACAGCAGGCGTTCTCTATTCTCACTCAATGAGACCCATCAACCATCTCAAATGGCAGCCTGTTCCTTATTGAGTCCACTAGCGATTACCTCGGCCCATAGGGCTGTAGCGCAATGTGTAGGAAACAGGAGGTCATCTGGGATTCAGCCCTACATCCAACCTGCCATGAAAGGATGCTGCCGTACTGGCTAGGACACCACTGACGCCTCTCCAGAAAGAGTTTAGGTCAAGAAACAGGCCTTCTGTCTGTCTGTGTGTGTGTGTGCCTGGCTGTCTGTCTGTGTGGCTGGCTGCCTGTCTGTGTGGCTGCCTGTCTGTGTGGCTGTCTGTCTGTGTGTGTGTGTGCCTGGCTGTCTGTCGGTGTGGCTGGCTGCCTGTCTGTGTGGCTGCCTGTCTGTGTGGCTGTCTGTCTGTGTGTGTGTGTGCCTGGCTGTCTGTCGGTGTGGCTGGCTGCCTGTCTGTGTGACTGCCTGTCTGTGTGGCTGTCTGTCTGTGTGCCTGGCTGCCTGTCTGTGTGGCTGCCTGTCTGTGTGGCTGACTGTCTGTGTGTGTGTGCCTGGCTGCCTGTCTGTGTGGCTGACTGTCTGTGTGTGTGTGCCTGGCTGCCTGTCGGTGTGGCTGGCTGCCTGTCTGTGTGGCTGCCTGTCTGCGTCTGTCTGTATGGCTGTCTGTCTCGCTGTTTTCGCTCACACACAAAGGTCAGGAACGTGTCATTCTGATTGGAGGATTGGACGCTGTCCCGTGACGGCCTTGAGGTGACTTGTAGCTGTCGCTCACGTTGTCGCGGCGCTTGAGGAGATTGTCGTTTGACATTTATTGTAATCCATATTATTACACCGTCAGTTATTTACTCTGTGTGTGCTGTTCACCGTCCTTGACGTTGTTGATTGGCACATGGTTTGAATCCTCTGGACCAGTCACTGAGGTCCTAGAGAGTTACCTCTGTACTCATAGGTTCTAACGCAGAGCCTCTTCACCTTGTTCCTGATTCGTTGAACAAAGCTGACGTATCGTCAGCGCCCACCAGACCAGACCAGAGGCTCACCGCACTATATATTTTTATGAATGGGCACTGATGACGGCCAGACAAATTGGACATTTTTGAATTTAATCGTGCGCTAATTCAACAACATTGTGTATATTTCTGCGTACAGATGGATAAAACGGAGCGGGCAAAAGGGGGTTGGATGATAAGGGATAAGAAGAGGATGAGTGGCACAAGATGCCAGAGCAAGGTATGACGTGCCATCGACACGGTTTCAGTCCGTGACTCAACTCACTGTGTGGTAGTCCCAGTCACATTGACCTGACATCTTAAAACCACCAGATCCACCACCGGACCCAAAACCAGACCCACCCCTCTCCTCTCTTCTCCTCTCCTCTCCTCCTCTCCTCTCCTCTCCTCTTCTCCTCTCCTCTCCTCTCCTCTCCTCTTCTCCTCTCCTCTCCTCTCCTCTCCTCTTCTCCTCTTCTCCTCTCCTCTCCTCTCCTCTTCTCTTCTCCTCTCCTCTCCTCTCCTCTCCTCCTGCCATCCTGCTGCATAATCTTAATTATTTTCTGAGTGGGAGATAAAGGAAGGTTATAGGTTTGTCACAAATGGCAACCTATTACTAATGTGGTCCTTACTTAGTGCACTTCTTATGGGCCCTAGTCAGAAGTAGAGTACGTTATAGGGAATATGGTGCCATTTGGGACGCAGCCCAGGTATCAGCTGCTAGTCATCAGAGACACAGAGGCATCCGGCAAGCACCTCTCCTAGCCTGGGAGCTTCTCAGACAACACCACAACACACACACACACACACACAAACACCACGACATACATACAAACAGACACACACATACACACACACACACAGGCCACAGCACAGTCACAATCACAATCTCCATCCCTGCAGCAATCTGTGACACCTACCGTCATTCTCTTTCCCTCTCCCTATCACCCTCTCTCCCTCTCTCCCTCTCTACCTATCTCCCTATCTCCTTTTCTCCCCCTCCCTCTCTCCCTCTCTCCCTTTCTCCCTATCACCCTCTCTCCCTCTCTCCCTCTCTCCCTCTCTCCCTCTCTCCCTATCACCCTCTCTCCCTCTCTACCTCTCTACCTATCTCCCTATCTCCTTGTCTCCCCCTCCCTCTCTCCCTCTCTCCCTCTCTCCCTCTATCATTGTCTCCCTCTCCCTCTCTCCCTCTCTCCCTCTCTCCTGCTCCCTCGTTCCCTCGTTCCCCCTCTCCCTCTCCCTCCCCCTCTCCCTCTTCTCCAATCTGTATGGTTAGTGCTGAGAGAGAGGATGGGGTGAGTGAGTGAGCGAGTGTGAGTTCCCTTGGCAACGCATTCCGGCAGGGACAAATCACTCCTCTCTGTCAACGTGTATCTTATCGGATGTGTGTGTGTGTGAGTCTGTGTGTCGGTGTGTGTGTGTGAGTGTGTGTCACTACCTAATCTCTTTCCATTGCAACACCCAACCTCTGTTCGTGATGCAACACACCGTTGTTACTGCACACTGTGTTCCACTGCCAGATGTGTCCGTGTTTAACTTTACTCTGTACATTTGTCTGACTACTCCTTCGTTCCTTCACTCTGTACAGATGGAGAGGTGTTCCTTCCATAAATCACTGCTGTGTGTACTGCCACGTCCAGATGGAGAGGTGTTCCTTCCATAAATCACTGCTGTGTACTGCCATGTCCAGATGGACAGGTGTTCCTTTCATAAATCACTGCTGTGTGTACTGCCATGTCCAGATGGAGAGGTGTTCCTTTCATAAATCACTGCTGTGTGTACTGCCATGTCCAGATGGAGAGGTGTTCCTTTCATAAATCACTGCTGTGTGTACTGCCATGTCCAGATGGAGAGGTGTTCCTTCCATTAATCACTGCTGTGTGTACTGCCATGTCCAGATGGACAGGTGTTCCTTCCAAAAATCACTGCTGTGAGTAATGCCATGTCCAGATGGACAGGTGTTCCTTCCATAAATCACTGCTGTGTGTACTGCCATGTCCAGATGGACAGGTGTTCCTTCCATAAATCACTGCTGTGTGTACTGCCATGTCCAGATGGAGAGGTGTTCCTTCCATAAATCACTGCTGTGTGTACTGCCATGTCCAGATGGAGAGGTGTTCCTTCCATAAATCACTGCTGTGTGTACTGCCATGTCCAGATGGACAGGTGTTCCTTCCATAAATCACTGCTGTGAGTAATGCCATGTCCAGATGGACAGGTGTTCCTTCCATAAATCACTGCTGTGTGTACTGCCATGTCCAGATGGAGAGGTGTTCCTTCCATAAATCACTGCTGTGTGTACTGCCATGTCCAGATGGAGAGGTGTTCCTTCCATAAATCACTGCTGTGTGTACTGCCATGTCCAGATGGAGAGGTGTTCATTTCATAAATCACTGCTGTGTGTACTGCCATGTCCAGATGGAGAGGTGTTCCTTCATAAATCACTGCTGTGTGTACTGCCATGTCCAGATGGAGAGGTGTTCCTTTCATAAATCACTGCTGTGTGTACTGCCATGTCCAGATGGAGAGGTGTTCCTTCATAAATCACTGCTGTGTGTACTGCCATGTCCAGATGGAGAGGTGTTCATTTCATAAATCACTGCTGTGTGTACTGCCATGTCCAGATGGAGAGGTGTTCCTTCATAAATCACTGCTGTGTGTACTGCCATGTCCAGATGGAGAGGTGTTCATTTCATAAATCACTGCTGTGTGTAATGCCATGTCCAGATGGACAGGTGTTCCTTCCATAAATCACTGCTGTGAGTAATGCCATGTCCAGATGGACAGGTGTTCCTTCCATAAATCACTGCTGTGTGTACTGCCATGTCCAGATGGAGAGGTGTTCCTTCCATAAATCACTGCTGTGTGTACTGCCATGTCCAGATGGAGAGGTGTTCATTTCATAAATCACTGCTGTGTGTACTGCCATGTCCAGAGGTTTTCATATTACTCTTTCTCTTTTGCTGTCAATTTTCTCTCTTCTTCTCTTTGTCTCTGAGTCTAAATCTGTCAAGGTTCCACTAGAGTCACACACACACACACACACACACACACACACACACACACACACACACACACACACACACACACACACACACACTCCTCCAGAGTTATGCTGCTCATACCGACTGTGTGACGTGGATCATTATTTGGCAGTGCTGCTCATAGCCTCTGAGTGGCAGGGTAAATTATTCCTCGACGCACAACCCGTTGACACAGAAACATTATTCGAAAAGCTAATTCACACGAAAAAAAAGAATAAACGATTTTACGGAGAGACTAGTCACCGGTAAATCAGATTAGACATGTTTACTTTCAGCACCAAACCAATTAGTTATCTTGTTGCTGGTACCTTCAGCTAACAGAACCCCCTGTGTGATGCTGGAGGTGGGGTCGTTGCCGTGTCGCTGTGGAAGGGACCAGACATGTGCTGAATCATGTCTTGTCCAATGCGGTAGCTACCAGATTACAGCACTGCACAGTGATAGGCTGCGCTACACACATATATATCCACCAGGTATTATGTAATTGCTAACAAATAGGTCTGGTTTCCCAGACAAAGATTAGGCCTAGTTCTGGAACGAACAATGGTGTCAAAAGAGATTCTCCGTTGTAAATTATTTTTAATCCCGGACTAGGTTTAATCTGTGTCAGGTAAACAGGCCCATAGAGTGTAGGTAGAGTTTACACATAGTTGTTCAATCCATATGACAGACCATGTTTTCTCTGTAGAGCTGCGGCAGAGTAGAGGTGTGGTAGAGTAGCGATGTGGTAGAGGTGTGGTAGAGGTGTGGTAGAGGTGTGGTAGAGTAGAGGTGTGGTAGAGGTGTGGTAGAGGTGTGGTAGAGTAGAGGTGTGGTAGAGGTGTGGTAGAGTAGTGGTGTGGTAGAGTAGTGGTGTGGTAGAGGTGTGGTAGAGTAGAGGTGTGGTAGAGTAGAGGTGTGGTAGAGGTGTGGTAGAGTAGAGGTGTGGTAGAGTAGTGGTGTGGTAGAGGTGTGGTAGAGTAGAGGTGTGGTAGAGTAGTGGTGTGGTAGAGGTGTGGTAGAGTAGTGGTGTGGTAGAGGTGTGGTAGAGTAGAGGTGTGGTAGAGTAGAGGTGTGGTAGAGGTGTGGTAGAGTAGTGGTGTGGTAGAGGTGTGGTAGAGTAGAGGTGTTGTAGAGGTGTGGTAGAGTAGAGGTGTTGTAGAGGTGTGGTAGAGTAGTGGTGTGGTAGAGGTGTGGTAGAGGTGTGGTAGAGTAGAGGTGTGGTAGAGGTGTGGTAGAGTAGTGGTGTGGTAGAGGTGTGGTAGAGTAGAGGTGTGGTAGAGTAGTGTGGTGTGAGTAGTGGTGTGGGGTGTGGTAGAGAGTGTGTGTAGAGTAGTGGTGTGGTAGAGGTGTGGTAGAGTAGTGGTGTGGTAGAGGTGTGGTAGAGTAGAGGTGTGGTGTGTGGTAGAGTAGAGGTGTGGTGTAGAGGTGTGGTAGAGTAGTGGTGAGTAGAGGTGTGGTATAGTGGTGTGGTAGAGGTGTGGTAGAGTAGAGGTGTGGTAGAGGTGTGGTAGAGGTGTGGTAGAGGTGTGGTAGAGAGAGGTGTGGTAGAGTAGAGGTGTGGTAGAGTAGAGGTGGTAGAGGTGTGTGGTAGAGTAGTGGTGTGGTGGGGTGTGGTAGAGTAGAGGTGTGGTAGAGGTGTGGTAGAGTAGAGGTGTGGTAGAGGTGTGGTAGAGGAGGTGTGGTAGAGGTGTGGTAGAGTAGTGGTGTGGTAGAGGTGTGGTAGAGTAGAGGTGTGGTAGAGGTGTGGTAGAGGTGTGGTAGTGTAGAGGTGTGGTAGAGGTGTGGTAGAGGTGTGGTAGAGTAGTGGTGTGGTAGAGGTGTGGTAGTGTAGAGGTGTGGTAGAGGTGTGGTAGAGGTGTGGTAGAGGTGTGGTAGAGTAGCGGTGTGGTAGAGGTGTGGTAGAGAAGAGGTGTGGTAGAGGTGTGGTAGAGGTGTGGTAGAGGTGTGGTAGAGGTGTGGTAGAGGTGTGGTAGAGGTGTGGTAGAGTAGAGGTGTGGTAGAGGTGTGGTAGAGGTGTGGTAGAGTAGAGGTGTGGTAAGAGTAGAGGTGTGGTAGAGGTGTGGTAGAGTAGTGGTGTGGTAGAGGTGTGGTAGAGTAGAGGTGTGGTAGAGTAGTGGTGTGGTAGAGGTGTGGTAGAGTAGAGGTGTGGTAGAGTAGAGGTGTGGTAGAGGTGTGGTAGAGGTGTGGTAGAGTAGAGGTGTGGTAGAGGTGTGGTAGAGTAGTGGTGTGGTAGAGGTGTGGTAGAGTAGAGGTGTGGTAGAGTAGTGGTGTGGTGTGGTAGAGGTGTGGTAGAGTAGAGGTGTGGTAGAGTAGAGGTGTGGTAGAGGTGTGGCAGAGTAGTGGTGTGGCAGGCTACAGGTGTGGTAGAGGTGTGGTTGAGTAGAGGTGTGATAGAGGTGTGGTGTGGTAGAGGTGTGGTAGAGTAGTGGTGTGGTAGAGGTGTGGCAGAGTAGTGGTGTGGTAGAGGTGTGGTAGAGGTGTGGCAGAGTAGTGGTGTGGTAGAGGTGTGGTAGAGGTGTGGCAGGCTACAGGTGTGGTAGAGGTGTGGTTGAGTAGAGGTGTGGTAGAGGTGTGGTAGAGTAGAGGTGTGGTAGAGAGTAGAGAGCGTGGTAGGGTAGAGGTGTGGTAGAGGTGTGGTAGAGTAGAGAGTGTGGTAGAGGTGTGGTAGAGGTGTGGTGTGGTAGAGGTGTGGCAGACTACAGGTGTGTTAGAGGTGTGGTAGAGTAGAGGTGTGGTAGAGGTGTGGTAGAGTAGAGGTGTGGTAGAGTAGAGAGCGTGGTAGGGTAGAGGTGTGGTAGAGGTGTGGTAGAGTAGAGAGTGTGGTAGAGTAGAGGTGTGGTAGAGTAGAGAGTGTGGTAACATGATCCATATCACCTTTCACATCACCAACCAAAAGAAGAGTTTATTGCATTACTTAGGCCCAGCCTCAGCTTGTTCAACATTGGTAGAGGTGTGGTAGAGTAGAGGTGTGGTAGAGGTGTGGTAGAGTAGTGGTGTGGTAGAGGTGTGGTAGAGTAGAGGTGTGGTAGAGTAGAGGTGTGGTAGAGGTGTGGTAGAGTAGAGGTGTGGTAGAGGTATGGTAGAGTAGAGGTGTTGTTGAGTAGAGGTGTGGTAGAGGTGTGGTAGAGTAGAGGTGTGGTAGAGTAGAGAGTGTGGTAGGGTAGAGGTGTGGTAGAGGTGTGGTTGAGGTGGGGTAGAGGTGTGGTAGAGTAGAGAGTGTGGTAGAGTAGAGGTGTGGTAGAGTAAAGGTGTTCTAGAGGTGTGGTAGAGGTGTGGTAGAGTAGAGGTGTGGTAGAGTAGAGGTGTGGTAGAGGTGTGGTGAGTAGAGTGTGTGGGGTGTGGTAGGTGTGGTAGAGGTGTGGTAGAGGTGTGGTAGTGTGTGTGAGTAGAGTGTGGTAGAGGTGTGGTAGGTGTGAGAGGTGTGGTAGAGGTGTGGTAGAGGTGTGGTAGAGTAGAGGTGTGGTAGAGGTGTGGAGAGTAGAGGTGTGGTAGAGTAGAGGTGGTAGAGAGGTAGAGGTAGAGTAGAGGTAGAGGTGTGGTAGAGTAGAGGTGTGTGGTAGAGTAGAGGTGTGGTAGAGTGTGTGTGGTAGAGTAGAGGTGTGGTAGGTGTGGTAGAGGTGTGGTGAGTAGAGAGTGTGGTAGAGGTGTGGTAGAGTAGAGGTGTGGTAGAGATGTGGTGGGTGTGGTAGAGGTGTGGTGAGTAGTGTGGTAGAGTAGAGGTGTGGTAGGTGTGGTAGAGGTGTGTGGTAGAGTAGAGGTGTGTAGAGGTGTGGTAGAGTAGAGGTGTGGTAGAGGTGTGGTAGAGTAGAGGTGTGGTAGAGTAGAGTGTGTGGTAGAGTAGAGGTGTGGTAGAGGTGTGGTAGAGTAGAGGTGTGGTAGAGGTGTGGTAGAGTAGAGGTGTGGTAGAGTAGAGGTGTGGTAGAGTAGAGCGTGTGGTAGAGGTGTGGTAGAGGTGTGGTAGAGTAGAGAGTGTGGTAGAGTAGAGGTGTGGTAGAGTAGAGGTGTGGTAGAGGTGTGTGGTAGAGGTGTGGTAGAGTAGTGTGGTAGAGTAGAGGTGTGTGGTAGAGAGTAGAGGTGTGGTAGAGTAGAGGTGTGGTAGAGTAGTGGTGTGGTAGAGGTGTGGTAGAGTAGAGGTGTGGTAGAGGTGTGGTAGAGTAGAGGTGTGGTAGAGGTGTGGTAGAGTAGAGGTGTGGTAGAGGTGTGGTAGAGTAGAGGTGTGGTAGAGTAGAGGTGTGGTAGTAGGGTGTGGTAGAGTAGAGGTGTGGTAGAGGTGTGGTAGAGTAGAGGTGTGGTAGAGGTGTGGAGACAGAGGTGTGGTAGAGGTGTGGTAGAGGTGTGTGGTAGAGTGTGGTGGTGTGTGGTAGAGGTGTGGTAGAGGTGTGGTAGAGGTGTGGTAGGTGTGGTAGAGTAGAGGTGTGGTAGAGGTGTGGTAGAGGTGTGGTAGAGTAGAGGTGTGGTAGAGTAGAGGTGTGGTAAAGGTGTGGTAGAGTAGAGGTGTGGTAGAGGTGTGGTAGAGTAGAGGTGTGGTAGAGGTTGTGGTAGAGGTGTGGTAGAGGTGTTATAGAGGTGTGGTAGAGTAGAGGTGTGGTAAAGGTGTGGTAGAGTAGAGGTGTGGTAGAGGTGTGGTAGAGGTGTGGTAGAGGTTGTGGTAGAGGTGTGGTAGAGGTGTGGTAGAGTAGAGGTGTTGTACAGTAGAAATAAAGCCATGCTCCGGCCCTGGCCGTCACTGTCTAATGCACACAAACCTGTCACACCCTGATCTCTTTCACCTGTCTCTGTGCTTGTCCCCTCCCCCCTCCAGGTGTGGCCCATCTTCCCCCGTTATCCCCAGGGTATTTATACCCGTTTTCTCTGTCTGTTGCCAGATTGTTTTTGTTCATAAAACCTACCAGCATTTGTTCCCCTTGCTCCTGTCTGTTTTCTAGTCCTTCCTGGTTTTGACTGTTCTGCCTGCTCTGACCCTGAGACTGCCCGCCCTTCGTTCTGGACCTTGTCTACCCTCTGGATTACTGACCCCTGCCTGCCTTTGACCTGTCGTTTGCCTACCCCTTTGTATTAGAAATATACTTTTGTTTTCTTCGACACTGTCTGCATCTGGGTCATACCTGAAACCCGATACAAACCAGAAAGACGACCGTTTCCAAATCTGCAGGACAAAATCGATCCCAAAGGCTCTCAACCGAAACATGGAAAAATGTTTTGCCTGCACAGCAATGATCTCTGTCAGGACCTGCTTGTGTGTTTCAGCTGTTCTATTTCAGTGGTGTTTCAGCTGTTGTACTTCAGTTGTGTTTTAGATGTGTGTATTTCAGTTGTGTTTTAGATGTGTCTGTGTGTGTTTCAGCTGTTCTATTTCAGCTGTGTTTTAGAGGTGTGTGTGTTTCAGCTGTTCTATTTCAGCTGTGTTTTAGAGGTGTGTGTGTTTCAGCTGTTCTATTTCAGCTGTGTTTTAGAGGTGTGTGTGTTTCAGCTGTGTTTTAGAGGTGTGTGTGTGTTTCAGCTGTGTTTTAGAGGTGTGTGTGTGTCTTTCAGCTGTGTTTTAGAGGTGTGTGTGTGTTTCAGCTGTGTTTTAGAGGTGTGTGTGTGTTTCAGCTGTGTTTTAGAGGTGTGTGTGTGTTTCAGCTGTGTTTTAGAGGTGTGTGTGTGTGTTTCAGCTGTGTTTTAGAGGTGTGTGTGTGTTTCAGCTGTGTTTTAGAGGTGTGTGTGTGTGTTTCAGCTGTGTTTTAGAGGTGTGTGTGTGTTTCAGCTGTGTTTTAGAGGTGTGTGTGTGTTTCAGCTGTGTTTTAGAGGTGTGTGTGTGTTTCAGCTGTGTTTTAGAGGTGTGTGTGTGTTTCAGCTGTGTTTTAGAGGTGTGTGTGTGTGTTTCAGCTGTGTTTTAGAGGTGTGTGTGTGTTTCAGCTGTGTTTTAGAGGTGTGTGTGTGTTTCAGCTCCAGATTCAGCTGTCTATCTCATCCTGAGCATAGGAGAGCCATCCTGCGTCCCAAATGCACCCTATTCCCTATATAGAGTGCACTGCTTTTGACCAGGACCCATAGTGCACTATGTAGAGCATAGTGTTCCATTTGGGACACGGTAGAGTCAGATTCAGCCGTGTATCCTACCCCCTAATCCAGGACAGGATGAAAGAGCAGAGCAGAGCCAGAGGAATGCAGGGTGTCAGCCTGACTGCCAGGCCTGTGATTGTACTGATACGATGTACTCTGCCTCCACAACAGCCTCTGTCTGGACCGATCCACATCCACCCGCCCCTCTGTCACATATATGCTACTATAAACCAAATACCATGGTGCCAACTGAGATCAGGCCTCACACACTCACACTGACAACACACACACACACACACACATAAAGTAGCCAAGATACAGCACACACACACTCACAGAGACAAGACACACACACACACACACACACACACACTCACTCACTCACTCACACTGACCACACACACAGACTCATTTACACTGACAACACACACACACACACACACACACACACACACACACTCACACTGACAACACACACACACACACACACACTCACTCACACTGACAACACACACACACACACACACACACTCACTCACACTGACAACACACACACACACACACACACACACTCACACTGACAACACACACACACACACACACACACACACACACACACACACACACTCACTCACACTGACAACACACACACACACACACACACACTCACTCACACTGACAAAACACACACACACACTCACACACACACACACACTCACTCACACTCACACACACACACACACACACACACACACACACACACACACACACACACACAGACACAGACACAGACACATAGAGCCAAGATACAGAAGACACAGGTCACAAACTAAGTGAGTGACAATGTGACTTGATATGGAGAAATAAACATCATTTTTTTAAGAGAAGGGGGATATTGAAAAGTCTCTTGAAGAAGGTGGTGTGAATGCTGTTGACTTTGACCCCAATGAACGGTACCATCAAATTAAAATAGTTAGAATGTTTAATTTTACAATTTTTGGGGGTTTGAAAAGCAAAATATATGTTAGAAGATTTCACTAGGTTTTATCTAGTCAGAATAAGACCCTGATAGTTTTATTTTCCTAAAGACGTTCATCTCAGAACAGTGGATGACGTTGACCCACGTATTGGTTATTGATTTCTTAAGACACAGATGTAACTTCTACTTTATTCATGGTGTTTTATGGAACATATTTTCTTCACATGTCAAATCTCTAAAACCTTTTGGGATGCATATAATGATGACATAATGATGATGTAATGATGACATAATGATGACATAATGATGACATATAATGATGACATAATGATGACATAATGATGACATATAATGATGACATAATGATGACATAATGATGACATATAATGATGACATAATGATGACATATAGTGATTACATATACAGTGAGGGGAAAAAAGTATTTGATCCCCTGCTGATTTTGTACGTTTGCCCACTGACAAAGAAATGATCAGTCTATAATTTTAATGGTAGGTTTATTTGAACAGTGAGAGACAGAATAACAACAAAAAAAATCCAGAAAAACACATGTGAAAAATGTTATAAATTGATTTGCATTTTAATGAGGGAAATAAGTATTTGACCCCCTCTCAATCAGGAAGATTTCTGGCTCCCAGGTGTCATTTATACAGGTAATGAGCTGAGATTAGGAGCACACTCTTAAAGGGAGTGCTCCTAATCTCAGTTTGTTACCTGTATAAAAGACACCTGTCCACAGAAGCAATCAATCAATCAGATTCCAAACTCTCCACCATGGCCAAGCCCAAAGAGCTCTCCAAGGATGTCAGGGACAAGATTGTAGACCTACACAAGGCTGGAATGGGCTACAAGACCATCGCCAAGCAGCTTGTTGAGAAGGTGACAACAGTTGGTGCGATTATTCGCAAATGGAAGAAACACAAAAGAACAGTCAATCTCCCTCGGCCTGGGGCTCCATGCAAGATCTCACCTCGTGGAGTTGCAATGATCATGAGAACAGTGAGGAATCATCCCAGAACTACACGGGAGGATCTTGTCAATGATTTCAAGGCAGCTGGGACCATAGTCACCAAGAAAACAATTGGTAACACACCATGCCGTGAAGGACTGAAATCCTGCAGCGCCCGCAAGGTCCCCCTGCTCAAGAAAGCACATATACATGCCCGTCTGAAGTTTGCCAATGAACAGGACAACTGGGTGAAAGTGTTGTGGTCAGATGAGAACAAAATGGAGCTCTTTGGCATCAACTCAACTCGCCGTATTTGGAGGAGGAGGAATGCTGCCTATGACCTCAAGAACACCATCCCCACCGTCAAACATGGAGGTGTAAACATTATGCTTTGGGGGTGTTTTTCTGCTAAGGGGACTGGACAACTTCACCGCATCAAAGGGACGATGGACGGGGCCATGTACTGTCAAATCTTGGGTGAGAACCTCAGCCAGGGCATTGAAAATGGGTCATGGATGGGTATTCCAGCATGACAATGACCCAAAACACACGGCCAGGTAACAAAGGAGTGGCTCAAGAAGAAGCACATTAAGGTCCTGGAGTGGCCTAGCCAGTCTCCAGACCTTAATCCCATAGAAAATCTGTGGAGGGAGCTGAAGGTTCGAGTTGCCAAACTTCGAAACCTTAATGACTTGGAGAAGATCTGCAAAGAGGAGTGCGACAAAATCCCTCCTGAGATGTGTGCAAACCTGGTGGCCAACTGCAGGAAACATCTGACCTCTGTGATTGCCAACAAGGGTTTTGCCACCAAGTACTGAGTCATGTTTTGCAGAGGGGTCAAATACTTATTTCCCTCATTAAAATGCAATTCCATTTTTCACATGTGTTTTTCTGGATTTTTTTTTTGTTATTCTGTCTCTCACTGTTCAAATAAACCGACCATTAAAGTTATAGACTGATAATGTCTTTGTCAGTGGGCAAACGTACAAAATCAGCAGGGGATCAAATACTTTTTTCCCTCACTGTATTCATGACATAATAAACAATATAAACTATAACATGTTTATACATGTTAAAGTTTAAACATGTTAAAGTTTTTATAGTTTATACATGTTATAGTTTATATAGTTTATACATGTTATAGTTTATATAGTTTATACATGTTAAAGTTTATACATGTTCAAGTTTTTATAGTTTATACATGTTATAGTTTATATAGTTTATACATGTTATAGTTTCTATAGTTTATACATGTTATAGTTTATATAGTTTATACATGTTATAGTTTCTATAGGCTATACATGTTATAGTTTATATAGTTTATACATGTTATAGTTTATTTAGTTTATACATGTTGTAGTTTATACATGTTATGGTTTCTATAGTTTATACATGTTATAGTTTATACATGTTAAAGTTTATATAGTTTATACATGTTATAGTTTATACATGTTATAGTTTATACATGTTATAGTTTATATAGTTTATACATGTTATAGTTTATATAGTTTATACATGTTATAGTTTATACATGTTATAGTTTATGTAGTTTATACATGTTATAGTTTATATAGTTTATACATGTTATAGTTTATACATGTTATAGTTTATATAGTTTATACATGTTATAGTTTATATAGTTTATGCATGTTATAGTTTATACATGTTGTAGTTTATATAGTTTATACATGTTATAGTTCATACAATTTATACATGTTATAATTTATATAGTTTATACATGTTACAGTTTCTATAGTTTATACATGTTATAGTTTCTATAGGTTATACATGTTATAGTTTATACATGTTATAGTTTCTATAGATTATACATGTTATAGTTTATATAGTTTATACATGTTATAGTTTATATAGTTTATACATGTTATAGTTTATTCATGTTATAGTTTATATAGTTTATACATGTTATAGGTTATATAGTTTATACATGTTATAGTTTATATAGTTTATACATGTTATAGTTTATACATGTTATAGTTTATATAGTTTATAAATGTTATAGTTATTACATGTTATAGTTTATATAGTTTATACATGTTATAGTTTCTATAGTTTATACTTGTTATAGTTTATACATGTTATAGTTTATATAGTTTATACATGTTATAGTTTATATAGTTTATACATCTTATAGTTTCTATAGTTTATACATGTTATAGTTTATACATGTTATAGTTTCTATAGTTTATACATGTTATAGTTTCTATAGGTTATACATGTTATAGTTTATACATAATATAGTTTATATAGTTTATACATGTTATAGTTTATACATGTTATAGTTTATATAGTTTATACATGTTATAGTTTATATAGTTTATACATGTTATAGTTTATATAGTTTATACATGTTATAGTTTATACATGTTATAGTTTATATAGTTTATTCATGTTATAGTTTATATAGTTTATACATGTTATAGTTTATACATGTTATAGTTTCTATAGTTTATACATGTTATAGTTTCTATAGTTTATACATGTTATAGTTATTACATGTTATAGTTTATATAGTTTATACATGTTATAGTTTATATAGTTTATACATGTTATAGTTTATTCATGTTATAGTTTATATAGTTTATACATGTTATAGTTTCTATAGTTTATACATGTTATAGTTTATATAGTTTATACATCGTATAGTTTCTATAGTTTATACATGTTATAGTGTATATAGTTTATACATGTTATAGTTTATATAGTTTATACATGTTATAGTTTCTATAGTTTATACATGTTATAGTTTATACATGTTATAGTTTATATAGTTTATACATGTTATAGTTTATATAGTTTATACATTTTATAGTTTATATAGTTCATACATGTTATAGTTTATATAGTTTATACATGTTATAGTTTATATAGTTTATACATGTTATAGTTTATACATGTTATAGTTTATATAGTTTATACATGTTATAGTTTATATAGTTTATACATTTTATAGTTTATATAGTTCATACATGTTATAGTTTATATAGTTTATACATGTTATAGTTTATATAGTTTATACATGTTATAGTTTATACATGTTATAGTTTATATTGTTTATACATGTTATATTTTATTCATGTTATAGTTTATATAGTTTATACATGTTATAGTTTATATAGTTTATACATGTTATAGTTTATATAGTTTATACATGTTATAGTTTATATAGTTTATACATGTTATAGTTTATACATGTTATAGTTTATATAGTTTATACATGTTATAGTTTATTCATGTTATAGTTTATATAGTTTATACATGTTATAGTTTATATAGTTTATACATGTTATAGTTTATACATGTTATAGTTAATATAGTTTATACATGTCATAGTTTATATAGTTTATACATGTTATAGTTTATAGTTTATACATGTTATAGTTTATACATGTTATAGTTAATATAGTTTATACATGTCATAGTTTATATAGTTTATACATGTTATAGTTTATACATGTTATAGTTTATATAATTTATACATGTTATAGTTTATATAGTTTATACATGTTATAGTTTATATAATTTATACATGTTATAGTTTATATAGTTTATACATGTTATAGTTTATATAATTTATACATGTTATAGTTTATACATGTTATAGTTTCTATAGTTTATACATGTTATAGTTTATATAGTTTATACATGTTATAGTTTCTATAGTTTATACATGTTATAGTTTATATAGTTTATACATGTTATAATTTATATAGTTTATACATGTTATAGTTTATTCATGTTATAGTTTATATAGTTTATACATGTTATAGTTTATATAGTTTGTACATTTTATAGTTGATATATTTAATACATGTTATAGTTTTTACATGTTATAGTTTATATAGTTTATACATATTATAGTTTATATAGTTTATACATGTTATTGTTTATATAGTTTATTCATGTTATAGTTTATATAGTTTATACATGTTATAGTTTATATAGTTTATACATGTTATAGTTTATATAGTTTTTACATGTTATAGTTTATATAGTTTATACATGTTATAGTTTATGTAGTTTATACATGTTATAGTTTACATAGTTTATACATGTTATAGTTTATATAGTTTATACATGTTATAGTTTTATAGTTTATACATGTTATAGTTTATATAGTTTATACATGTTATAGTTTATACATGTTATAGTTTATATAGTTTATACATGTTATAATTTATATAGTTTATACATGTTACAGTTTATACATGTTATAGTTTATATAGTTTATACATGTTATAGTTTATATAGTTTATACATGTTATAGTTTATATAGTTTATACATGTTATAGTTTATATAGTTTATACATGTTATAGTTTATACATGTTATAGTTTATATAGTTTATACATGTTATAATTCATATAGTTTATACATGTTATAGTTTATACATGTTATAGTTTATATAGTTTATACATGTTATAGTTTATATAGTTTATACATGTTATAGTTTATACATGTTATAGTTTATATAGTTTATACATGTTATAGTTTATATAGTTTATTCATGTTATAGTTTATATAGTTTATACATGTTATAGTTTATACATGTTATAGTTTATATAGTTTTTACATGTTATAGTTTATATAGTTTATACATGTTATAGTTTATATAGTTTATACATGTTATAGTTTATATAGTTTATACATGTTATAGTTTATATAGTTTATACATGTTATAGTTTATAC
>CM059814.1:53270730-53273230 GCA_030435695.1 Brachymystax lenok tsinlingensis | reverse complement strand
AGAGAGAGAGAGAGAGAGAGACAGAGAGAGAGAGAGAGAGAGAGAGACAGAGAGAGAGAGAGACAGAAGCCCTGCAGGTCAACCTCTGCGTCTTTCCTCTCCTGCTTCCACTTCCCCGTGTTCCCTTCTTCTCTGTGTGATCGTCAACAGAAGCTCAGGCAAACCGCTGCCTCTCCTCTCTTCTCAGGGCTCTGTGTAGCAATCAGGATGTGTTAGCCCGGGAGTCGGAGCTTTCACTTTCAACTGTGACCCACATATGTTCTGTTAGACAACCACACTTATTTCACACCATTAGGAGGGGGTGAACACAACGCTTTGCCTCCTAAATGGAATAATATGCCATCTATAGTGCACTACTGTTGACCAGGGCCCATAGGGAATAGGTTACACTACATAGGGAA
Organism: Brachymystax lenok tsinlingensis; assembly: GCA_030435695.1. NCBI lineage: Eukaryota > Metazoa > Chordata > Actinopteri > Salmoniformes > Salmonidae > Brachymystax > Brachymystax lenok. Next base: position 53,272,829 of record CM059814.1, on the reverse strand, counting down.
CAGGGTGCACTACGTATGGACTAGGGTGCACTACATAGGGAATAGGGTGCACTACGTATGGAATAGGGTGCACTACGTATGGACTAGGGTGTACTACATAGGGAATAGGGTGCACTACATAGGGAATAGGGAGCACTACATAGGGAATAGGGTGCACTACATAGGGAATAGGGAGCACTACATAGGGAATAGGGTACACTACATATGGAATAGGGTACACTACATATGGAATAGGGTGCACAACATAGGGAATAGGGTACACTACATAGGGAATAGGGAGCACTACATATGGAATAGGGTACACTACATATGGAATAGGGTGCACTACATATGGAATAGGGTGCACTACATAGGGAATAGGGAGCACTACATATGGAATAGGGTGCACTACATAGGGAATAGGGTACACTACATATGGAATAGGGTGCACTACATAGGGAATAGGGTGCACAACATAGGGAATAGGGTGCCGTTTTTGGACCACTGTGAGATGATAACAAATCCAGGGAAACTGGGTTACAACATAGAAATATAATTAATAGAACAGGAATCGCCATTCAAGTCAACGTGCCATAGTTCTCCTTCTATGGTAGCAGCAGATGTGCTTGCTGTGTTGTGGTGTAAACTGTAACAGCAAAAACGCCTGCTTGGCTTCGGCAGCACTCACAGATAACAACCACAAGAGCGACACCTACTTGACAACCTCCACCTCCCCTCTCTCCTGTGAAGAGGGCCCCTCTCAACCCTTTGCTAATCTATTCAGAATGTTTTGAAGGGGGACATTTTTAAAACAGGGGTACTGGCCTACTACTGCTGAGACAAGCCCTCATCACACAACTGGACTAGTGACTACAGTGATGTTCTAGAAGGGAGCGTGGGGTAGTGACTACAGTGATGTTCTAGAGAACTCTTAAAATGGTGTTTTAGCAGCGGGGAGAGAGAAGAGGATTAGATATGTCTCTCTGTTTCCCCCAAAACCTTTGGTGCGAAAAGTGCAAATCGATCCCAGAATAACAGCAAAAGGACCTTGTGAAGATGCTGGAGGAAACTGGTATAAAAGCATCTATATCCACAGTGAAACGAGTCCTATATCGGCATAACCTGAAAGGCCGCTCAGCAAGGAAGAAGCCACTGCTCCAAAACCGCTGTAAAAAAGCCAGACTACGGTTTGCAACTGCACATGAGGAAAAATACTGTACTTTTTGGAGAAATGTCCTCTGGTTTGAAAAACTAAAATATAACTGTTTGGCCATAATGACCATCATTATGTTTGGAGGAAAAAGGGGGAGGCTTGCAAGCCGAAGAACACCATCCCAACCGTGAAGCACGGGGGTGGCAGCATCATGTTGTGGGGGTGCTTTGCTGCAGGAGGGACTGGTGCACTTCACAAAATAGATGGCATCATGAGGAAGGAAAAATATGTAGATATATTGAAGCAACATCTCAAGACATCAGTCAGGAAGTGAAAGCTTGGTCGCAAATGGGTCTTCCAAATGAACAATGACCCCAAGCATACTTCCAAAGTTGTGGCAAAATTACATAAGGACAACAATGTCAAGGTTTTGGAGTGGCCAACACAAAGCCCTGACCTCACCTGTATGAACATTTGTGGGCGGAAATGAAAAAGTGTGTGCGAGCAAGGAGGCCTACAAACCTGACTCAGTTACACCAGCTCTGTCAGGACGAATCGGCCAAAATTCACCCAACGTATTGTGGGAAGCTTGTGGAAGGCTACCCGAAACGTTTGACCCAAGTTAAACAATTTAAAGGCAACGCTACCAAATACTAATTGAATGTATGTAAACTTCTGACCCACTGGGAATGTGATGAAAGAAATAAAAGCTGAAATAAATCATTCTCTCTACTATTATTCTGACATTTCACATTCTTAAAATAAAGTGGTGATCCTAACTGACCTAAGACAGGGAATTTTTACTGGGATTAAATGTCAGGAATTGTGAAAAACTGAGTTTAACTCTCTCTCTCAACACACACACACACACACACACACACACAGTGCAGGGTTATAGGAGCGAGATCCACACTGTGTTTCAGGAAGCGCCATGGGCCTCCTCCTCTCTGAGGCCATCTGCTTCTCT
>CM059814.1:53203230-53265730 GCA_030435695.1 Brachymystax lenok tsinlingensis | reverse complement strand
GGTTAGAGTGTGCCTGTCTGTCTGTCCCTCTGTCTGTCCATCTTTCTGTCTGCCTGCCTGCCTGCCTGTCTGCCTGCTTGTCTGTCTGTCTGTCTGTCTGTCTGTCTGTCTGTCTGTCTGTCTGTCTGTCTCTGTCTGTCTGTCTGTCTCTGTCTGTCTGTCTGTCGGTGGGTCTGTCTGTCTGTCTGTCTGTCTGTCGGTCCGTCGACTGAGAGGACATCATGATAGCTTAGAGTGTGTCTTCCCACTTTGAGGAAGTCAGAAAGATTAGTCTGTCCGTCTGTCCAGTGAGAGGAAGTCATGAGTGGTTAGAGTCTGCCTGTCTGTCTGTCCCTCTGTCTGTCCATCTTTCTGTCTGCCTGCCTGCCTGCCTGTCTGTCTGCCTGCTTGTCTGTCTGTCTGTCTGTCCATCTGTCTGTCCGTCTGTCTGTCCGTCTGTCTGTCCGTCCTCTGAGAAAAGGTCACAAGAGGTCAGAGTATGTCTGTCTGTCCGTCTGTCTGTCCGTCTGTCTGTCTGTCTGTCCTCTGAGAAAAGGCCACTAGACATCAGAGTATGATTGTATAGTTTCTAAGGCAGTATTAGAGCATAGTATGAAGTCTGATGTTGATTCTGTAAGTTATTCTAAGTGTGTGTTGAAAAATATATTAAACACGGTAGAATTTACAATAACAATTAGCTAGAAAACATGTTAACACCAGAATACTAATGAACTGAATATGAATTACCCAGAGACATTTATTTTTATAAACAATGTTTGTCATTAGGCAGACGCTCCTATCCAGAGCGACGTACAGCAGCGAGTGCATACACTTTCCTATGTATATCTTTTTTTCCGTACTGGTCCTCTGTGGGAGTTGAATCCACAACCCTGGCGTTGAACCACAAGGGGTTCCGCGACGGGGAAAGAACAGTAAAGGTGGAACCTGAACCGAGTATCACACTATTCATTGGAACGAACGTTATTCCCTAAATCCTTCTGTTCGGTGTTTCATTATGTAGGACCTGAGGACAGTAAGAGGAAGGGTTGGGGTAACGTCCATCCATGGAGCATACATAACCCATGAACATCACCAGGGCCTTAATGAACATCACCAGGGCCTTAATGAACATCACCAGGGCCTTAATGAACATCACCAGGGCCTTAATGAACACCACCAGGGCCTTAATGAACACCACCAGGGCCTTAATGAACATCACCAGGGCCTTAATGAACATCACCAGGCCTTAATGAACACCACCAGGTCTTAATGAACACCACCAGGTCCTAATGAACACCACCAGGCCTTAATGAACACCACCAGGTCTTAATGAACATTACCAGGGCCTTAATGAACATCACCAGGTCCTAATGAACATCACCAGGGCCTTAATGAACACCACCAGGTCTTAATGAACACCACCAGGCCTTAATGAAACACCACCAGGTCTTAATGAACACCACCAGGTATAAAAGGTCCTGGCTCCTCTTAGATATTCACCAGTTCCTAGCTGGACTTCCTGTTCTGCATCCTTCACGTCCTGCCCTCTCTGTTTATTAATAACATGTCACGAGGTCGTTGGGTATTAATAAGTCGACACTGAGCCGTTGTAGACAGACAGAGAACAAGACCGTCACTGATTATTGGGGGATGGCTGGAGAACGTGAAATAAACGTTGGCTTGTCTGAGCGCTGGGCGAGGGGGCTGAGGCGAGGCACCCCCTCAACCATTTCCCTTCTCTCCTATTATCCATTCATGGAATGATCCCTGTGATGTTGCCCCGGGGCCTGGTCTATTGATGCTCCCAAATGGCACCCTATTCCCTATATAGTGCACTGCTTTAAACCAGGAACCGTGGGGGGGTTTTGGTCAAAAGTAATGCCTTATAAAAGGAAATAGGGAGCCATTTGGCACACAGACCCTGGCTCTGGCTCTGGCTCTGTGAAGGACCCTTATTGTGTTCCCTCCTCTCCTCTCCGAGTCTCTGAGTTAGGCTCATTTCTGATTACAAAAGAGAGGCTCCCCACCAGAGAGAGAGAGAGACAGAGAGATGAAGAGAGGAGAGAGATATGGGGGAGAGAGGCGGGAGAGAAAGAGAGAGAGAGAGAGAGAGAGAGAGAGAGAGAGAGAGAGAGAGAGAGAGAGAGAGAGAGGAGATGAGACAAAATTAGCTGGAAACTGAGCTGCACTTCCTAACCTCCTGCCAAATATATGACCATGTTAGAGACACATATTCACCTTTAGATTACACAGACCCACAAAGAATTTGAAAACATATCCAATTTTGATGAACTCCTATATCTTAGCAAGATTAGTAAGGACTTGTAAGTAAGCATTTCACTGTAAGGTCTACACCTGTTGTATTCAGCATTTCACTGTAAGGTCTACACCTGTTGTATTCAGCATTTCACTGTAAGGTCTACACCTGTTGTATTCAGCATTTCACTGTAAGGTCTACACCTGTTGTATTCGGCGCATGTGACAAATAACATTTGATTTCGTTTAATTTCATTTGTGACCTGTTTCCACAAGAAAAGGGCAACCAGTGAAGAACAAACACCATGGAAAAATCAACCTATATTTATGTTTATTTATTTTCCCTTTTGTACTTTAACTATTTGCGCATCGTTACAATACTGTATATAGACATAATATGACATTTGAAATGGCTTTATTCTTATGGAACTTCTGTGAGTGTAATGTTTACTGTTCATTTTTTATTGATTATTTGACTTTTGTTTGTTATCTACTTCACTTGCTTTGGCAACGTTAACATATGTTTCCCTTGCAAATAAAGCACTTTGAATTTAAATTGAATTGAATTTAAATTGAATTTAATTTAATTTAATTTAATTGAGAGGAGAAGGAAAGGGATATGGAAAGAGAGAGAGAGAGAGAGAGAGAGAGAGAGAGAGAGAGAGAGAGAGAGAGAGAGAGAGAGAGAGAGAGAGAGAGAGAGAGAGAGAGAGAGAGAGAGAGAGAAGGGGAGAGGGAGAGGGAGAGGGGGAGAGGGAGAACGATTGGGTCACATGACAGACCATGCTGGAGGGTATAAAGATTAGAGAGGGAGGATGGAAGGCTAATGGGAGCAGACAGGGGGCAGTGGGAGCTCATCCTTATTCCCCGATGTCTCCCCCTCTCTTCTTCTGTCTCCCTCTGTCTCCTTCTGTCTCACCCTCTCTTCTTCTGTCTCCCACTGTCTCCCTCTGTCTCCTTCTGTCTCACCCTCTCTTCTTCTGTCTCCCCTTGTATTCCTCTGTCTCCCTCTGTCTCCCCCTCTCTTCTTCTGTCTCCCCCTGCCTTCCTCTATCTCCCACTGTCTCCCTCTGTCTCCTTCTGTCTCACCCTCTCTTCTTCTGTCTCCCCTTGTATTCATCTGTCTCCCTCTGTCTCCCCCTCTCTTCTTCTGTCTCCCCCTGCCTTCCTCTATCTCCCACTGTCTCCCTCTGTCTCCTTCTGTCTCACCCTCTCTTCTTCTGTCTCCCCCTGCCTTCCTCTATCTCCCACTATCTCCCTCTGTCTCCTTCTGTCTCACCCTCTCTTCTTCTGTCTCCCCTTGTCTTCCTCTATCTCCCACTGTCTCCCCCTGTCTCCCTCTGTCTCCTTCTGTCTCCCTCTGTCTCCCTCTGTCTCCCCCTGTCTCCCCCTGTCTCCCTTTGTCTCCTTCTGTCTCCCTCTGTCTCCCCCTGTGTGTCTACAGCATCTGCTGCTGCTCTGGCTTGACATCCAATGGATGGGTGACCTTGCCCTGCCTGTACCTCCGCCCCCTGGCTTGCTATCCTATGGATGGGTGACCTTGCCCTGCCTGTACCTCCGCCCCCTAGCTTGATATCCTATGGATGGGTGACCTTGCCTTGCCTGTACCTCCGCCCCCTGGCTTGATATCCTATGGATGGGTGACCTTGCCCTGCCTGTACCTCCGCCCCCTAGCTTGATATCCTATGGATGGGTGACCTTGCCTTGCCTGTACCTCCGCCCCCTAGCTTGATATCCTATGGATGGGTGACCTTGCCCTGCCTGTACCTCCGCCCGGCCCCCTGGCTTGATATCCTATGGATGGGTGACCTTGCCTTGCCTGTACCTCCGCCCCCTGGCTTGCTATCCTATGGATGGGTGACCTTGCCCTGCCTGTACCTCCGCCCCCTGGCTTGATATCCTATGGATGGGTGACCTTGCCCTGCCTGTACCTTCGCCCCCTGGCTTGGTATAGCTTAGCAGACAGACCGAATGACTCGATGCACCTCATCCTCTCAAATTCATATACACTTACCCACGTCCCACCCCACTCATCCTAGTCATAGTCAACGTATTTAGATTCTATTTTAGGGACCCAGGATTGTGACATCTGAATGTCACATAGAGAATTCAGACAGATTGAAAACAAGTATATAAATATATATATAAAGAGAAAGCACATTCTGTTTATCAGAAACATTATCACCTTGGCTGAAAAAGGAGAGAGGAGGGAGAGGGAGGGAGAGAGAGAGAGAGAGAGAGAGAGAGAGAGAGAGAGAGAGAGAGAGAGAGAGAGAGAGAGAGAGAGAGAGAGAGAGAGAGAGAGAGAGAGAGAGAGAGAGAGAGAGGGAGACCTGGGTCTCTTACAGTGTGTTGGCAGTGAGATAGCAGAAACCAATTTTCCATAATTCAGTCTCGAGTCAGTCAGTTGCATCCCAAATGACACAGCAATGGTCAAAGTAGTCCACTGTATAGGGAACAGGGAGCCATTTGGGACACAGATTCAGTCAGGCCAGACTGGTCCAGGACAGAATCTGCAAACACATCCATCTGTATTTTCTCAATCTCACACCACACATAAAGAGAGAAGGATGGAGGGAGATGACTGGAGGGTTATAGAGGGAGCAGGGTGGAGCGGTATAGAGGGAGCAGGGTGGAGGGGTATAGAGGGAGCAGGGTGGAGGGGTATAGAGGGAGCAGGGTGGAGGGTTATAGAGGGAACAGGGTGGAGGGTTATAGAGGGAGCAGGGTGGAGGGTTATGGAGGGAACAGGGTGGTGGGTTATAGAGGAACAGGGTGGAGGGTTATGGAGGGAGCAGGGTGGAGGGGTATAGAGGGAACAGGGTGGAGGGTTATAGAGGGAGCAGGGTGGAGGGGTATAGAGGGAACAGGGTGGAGGGTTATAGAGGGAACAGGGTGGAGGGTTATAGAGGGAGCAGGGTGGAGGGTTATGGAGGGAACAGGGTGGAGGGGTATAGAGGGAGCAGGGTGGAGGGGTATAGAGGGAGCAGGGTGGAGGGTTATGGAGGGAGCAGGGTGGAGGGTTATGGAGGGAACAGAGTGAAGGGGTATAGAGGGAGCAGGGTGGAGGGGTATAGAGGGAGCAGGGTGGAGGGTTATGGAGGGAGCAGGGTGGAGGGTTATAGAGGGAACAGGGTGGAGGGTTATAGAGGGAGCAGGGTGGAGGGTTATAGAGGGAACAGGGTGGAGGGTTATAGAGGGAACAGGTTGGAGGGTTATAGAGGGAGCAGGGTGGAGGGGTATAGAGGGAACAGGGTGGAGGGTTATAGAGGGAACAGGGTGGAGGGGTATAGAGGGAGCAGGGTGGAGGGTTATGGAGGGAACAGGGTGGAGGGGTATAGAGGGAGCAGGGTGGAGGGGTATAGAGGGAGCAGGGTGGAGGGTTATGGAGGGAGCAGGGTGGAGGGTTATGGAGGGAACAGAGTGAAGGGGCATAGAGGGAGCAGGGTGGAGGGGCAGAGGGAGCAGGGTGGAGGGTTATGGAGGGAGCAGGGTGGAGGGTTATAGAGGGAACAGGGTGGAGGGTTATAGAGGGAGCAGGGTGGAGGGGTATAGAGGGAACAGGGTGGAGGGTTAAAGAGGGAGCAGGGTGGAGGGTTATAGAGGGAGCATGGTGGAGGGGTATAGAGGGAGCAGGGTGGAGGGTTATGGAGGGAACAGGGTGGAGGGGTATAGAGGGAGCAGGGTGGAGGGTTATAGAGGGAACAGGGTGGAGGGTTATAGAGGGAGCAGGGTGGAGGGGCATGGAGGGAACAGGGTGGAGGTAGAGGGAGCAGGGTGGAGGGGTATAGAGGGAGCAGGGTGGAGCATAGAGGAGGGAACAGAGGAAGGGGTATAGAGGAGCAGGGTGGAGGGGTATAGAGGGAGCAGGGTGGAGGGTTATGGAGGGAGCAGGGTGGAGGGTTATAGAGGGAACAGGGTGGAGGGTTATAGAGGAGCAGGGTGGAGGCAGGAGGGAACAGGGTGGAGGGGTGAGGAGCAGGTGGAGGGTGAGGAACAGGGTGGAGGGTTAAAGAGGAGCAGGGTGGAGGGCAGAGGGAACAGGGTGGAGGGTTAAAGAGGGAGCAGGGTGGAGGGTTATAGAGGGAGCAGGGTGGAGGGCATAGAGGGAGCAGGGTGGAGGGTTATGGAGGGAACAGGGTGGAGGGGGCAGAGGGAGCAGGGTGGAGGGTTATGGAGGGAGCAGGGTGGAGGGTTATAGAGGGAACAGGGTGGAGGGTTAAAGAGGGAGCAGGGTGGAGGGTTATAGAGGGAGCATGGTGAGGGGTATAGAGGGAGCAGGGTGGAGGTTATGGAGGGAACAGGGTGGAGGTATAGAGGGAGCAGGGTGGAGGGTTATGGAGGGAGCAGGGTGGAGGTTATAGAGGGAACAGGGTGGAGGGTTATAGAGGAGCAGGGTGGAGGGTTATGGAGGGAACAGGGTGGAGGGTATAGAGGGAGCAGGGTGGAGGTATAGAGGGAACAGGGTGGAGGGTTAAAGAGGGAGCAGGGTGGAGGGTATAGAGGGAACAGGGTGGAGGGTTAAAGAGGGAGCAGGGTGGAGGGTTATAGAGGGAGCATGGTGGAGGGCATAGAGGGAGCAGGGTGGAGGGTTATGGAGGGAACAGGGTGGAGGGGTATAGAGGAGCAGGGTGGAGGGTGGAGAGGGAAGCAGGGTGGAGGGATACAGGGTGGAGCAGGGTGGAGGTAACAGGGTGGAGGGAGGAGCAGGGTGGAGCAGGGTGGGGAGGGGTATGGAGAGGAACAGGGTGGAGGGTACAGGGTGGAGGAACAGGGTGGAGGGTTATAGAGGGAGCAGGGTGGAGGTTATGGAGGGAACAGGGTGGAGGGAGCAGGGTGGAGGGTTATAGAGGGAGCAGGGTGGAGGTTATGAGGGAGCAGGGTGGAGGGTTATGGAGGGAACAGAGTAGAGAGGAGCAGGGTGGAGGGTATAGAGGGAGCAGGGTGGAGGGTTATGGAGGAGCAGGGTGGAGGGTTATAGAGGGAACAGGGTGGAGAGGAGGGGTATGGAGGGAACAGGGTGGAGGGTATAGAGGAGCAGGGTGGAGGGTATAGAGGGAACAGGGTGGAGGGTTAAAGAGGGAGCAGGGTGGAGGGTATAGAGGAACAGGGTGGAGGGTTAAAGAGGAGCAGGGTGGAGGGTTATAGAGGGAGCATGGTGGAGGGGTATAGAGGGAGCAGGGTGGAGGGTTATGGAGGGAACAGGGTGGAGGGGTATAGAGGGAGCAGGGTGGAGGGTTATGGAGGGAGCAGGGTGGAGGGTTATAGAGGGAACAGGGTGGAGGGTTAAAGAGGGAGCAGGGTGGAGGGTTATAGAGGGAGCATGGTGGAGGGGTATAGAGGGAGCAGGGTGGAGGGTTATGGAGGGAACAGGGTGAGGGGGTATAGAGGGAGCAGGGTGGAGGGTTATGGAGGGAGCAGGGTGGAGGGTTATAGAGGGAACAGGGTGGAGGGTTATAGAGGGAGCAGGGTGGAGGGTTATGGAGGGAACAGGGTGGAGGGGTATAGAGGAGCAGGGTGGAGGGTATAGAGGAACAGGGTGGAGGGTTAAAGAGGAGCAGGGTGGAGGTATAGAGGAACAGGGTGGAGGGTTAAAGAGGGAGCAGGGTGGAGGGTTATAGAGGGAGCATGGTGGAGGGTATAGAGGAGCAGGGTGGAGGGTTATGGAGGGAACAGGGTGGAGGGGTATAGAGGGAGCAGGGTGGAGGGTTATAGAGGGAACAGGGTGGAGGGTTATAGAGGAGCAGGGTGGAGGGTTATGGAGGGAACAGGGTGGAGGGTATAGAGGGAGCAGGGTGGAGGGGTATAGAGGGAGCAGGGTGGAGGGTTATGGAGGGAGCAGGGTGGAGGGTTATGGAGGGAACAGAGTGAAGGGGTATAGAGGGAGCAGGGTGGAGGGTATAGAGGGAGCAGGGTGGAGGGGTATAGAGGAACAGGGTGGAGGGTTAAAGAGGGAGCAGGGTGGAGGGGTATAGAGGGAACAGGGTGGAGGGTTAAAGAGGGAGCAGGGTGGAGGGTTATAGAGGGAGCATGGTGGAGGGGTATAGAGGGAGCAGGGTGGAGGGTTATGGAGGAACAGGGTGGAGGGGTATAGAGGAGCAGGGTGGAGGGTTATGGAGGGAGCAGGGTGGAGGGTTATAGAGGGAACAGGGTGGAGGGTTAAAGAGGGAGCAGGGTGGAGGGTTATAGAGGGAGCATGGTGGAGGGGTATAGAGGGAGCAGGGTGGAGGGTTATGGAGGGAACAGGGTGGAGGGGTATAGAGGGAGCAGGGTGGAGGGTTATGGAGGGAGCAGGGTGGAGGGTTATAGAGGGAACAGGGTGGAGGGTTATAGAGGGAGCAGGGTGGAGGGTTATGGAGGGAACAGGGTGGAGGGGGTATAGAGGGAGCAGGGTGGAGGGGTATAGAGGGAACAGGGTGGAGGGTTAAAGAGGAGCAGGGTGGAGGGTTATAGAGGGAGCATGGTGGAGGGGTATAGAGGGAGCAGGGTGGAGGGTTATGGAGGGAACAGGGTGGAGGGGTATAGAGGGAGCAGGGTGGAGGGTTATGGAGGGAGCAGGGTGGAGGGTTATAGAGGGAACAGGGTGGAGGGTTATAGAGGGAGCAGGGTGGAGGGTTATGGAGGGAACAGGGTGGAGGGGTATAGAGGGAGCAGGGTGGAGGGGTATAGAGGGAACAGGGTGGAGGGTTAAAGAGGGAGCAGGGTGGAGGGGTATAGAGGGAACAGGGTGGAGGGTTAAAGAGGGAGCAGGGTGGAGGGTTATAGAGGGAGCATGGTGGAGGGGTATAGAGGGAGCAGGGTGGAGGGTTATGGAGGGAACAGGGTGGAGGGGTATAGAGGGAGCAGGGTGGAGGGTTATAGAGGGAACAGGGTGGAGGGTTATAGAGGGAGCAGGGTGGAGGGTTATGGAGGGAACAGGGTGGAGGGGTATAGAGGGAGCAGGGTGGAGGGGTATAGAGGGAGCAGGGTGGAGGGTTATGGAGGGAGCAGGGTGGAGGGTTATGGAGGGAACAGAGTGAAGGGGTATAGAGGGAGCAGGGTGGAGGGGTATAGAGGGAGCAGGGTGGAGGGTTATGGAGGGAGCAGGGTGGAGGGTTATAGAGGGAACAGGGTGGAGGGTTATAGAGGGAGCAGGGTGGAGGGTTATGGAGGGAACAGGGTGGAGGGGTATAGAGGGAGCAGGGTGGAGGGGTATAGAGGGAACAGGGTGGAGGGTTAAAGAGGGAGCAGGGTGGAGGGGTATAGAGGGAACAGGGTGGAGGGTTAAAGAGGGAGCAGGGTGGAGGGTTATAGAGGGAGCATGGTGGAGGGGTATAGAGGGAGCAGGGTGGAGGGTTATGGAGGGAACAGGGTGGAGGGGGTATAGAGGGAGCAGGGTGGAGGGTTATAGAGGGAACAGGGTGGAGGGTTATAGAGGGAGCAGGGTGGAGGGTTATGGAGGGAACAGGGGAGGGGGTATAGAGGGAGCAGGGTGGAGGGGTATAGAGGGAGCAGGGTGGAGGGTTATGGAGGGAGCAGGGTGGAGGGTTATGGAGGGAACAGAGTGAAGGGGTATAGAGGGAGCAGGGTGGAGGGGTATAGAGGGAGCAGGGTGGAGGGTTATGGAGGGAGCAGGGTGGAGGGTTATAGAGGGAACAGGGTGGAGGGTTATAGAGGGAGCAGGGTGGAGGGTTATGGAGGGAACAGGGTGGAGGGGTATAGAGGGAACAGGGTGGAGGGGTATAGAGGGAGCAGGGTGGAGGGTTATAGAGGGAACAGGGTGGAGGGGTATAGAGGGAACAGGGTGGAGGGGTATAGAGGGAGCAGGGTGGAGGGTTATGGAGGGAACAGGGTGGAGGGGTATAGAGGGAGCAGGGTGGAGGGTTATAGAGGGAGCAGGGTGGAGGGTTATAGAGGAACAGGGTGGAGGGGTATAGAGGGAGCAGGGTGGAGCGGTATAGAGGGAGCAGAGGGAGGGTATAGAGGGAGCAGGGTGGAGGGGTATAGAGGGAGCAGGGTGGAGGGTTATAGAGGGAACAGGGTGGAGGGTTATAGAGAGAGCAGGGTGGAGGGGTATAGAGGGAACAGGGTGGAGGGTTAAAGAGGGAGCAGGGTGGAGGGTTAAAGAGGGAGCAGGGTGGAGGGTTATAGAGGGAGCATGGTGGAGGGGTATAGATGGAGCAGGGTGGAGGGTTATGGAGGGAACAGGGTGGAGGGGTATAGAGGGAACAGGGTGGAGGGGTATAGCGGGAGCAGGGTGGAGGGTTATAGAGGGAACAGGGTGGAGGGGTATAGAGGGAACAGGGTGGAGGGGTATAGAGGGAGCAGGGTGGAGGGTTATGGAGGGAACAGGGTGGAGGGGTATAGAGGGAGCAGGGTGGAGGGTTATAGAGGGAGCAGGGTGGAGGGTTATAGAGGAACAGGGTGGAGGGGTATAGAGGGAGCAGGGTGGAGCGGTATAGAGGGAGCAGAGGGAGGGGTATAGAGGGAGCAGGGTGGAGGGGTATAGAGGGAGCAGGGTGGAGGGTTATAGAGGGAACAGGGTGGAGGGTTATAGAGAGAGCAGGGTGGAGGGGTATAGAGGGAACAGGGTGGAGGGTTAAAGAGGGAGCAGGGTGGAGGGTTAAAGAGGGAGCATGGTGGAGGGGTATAGATGGAGCAGGGTGGGGTTATGGAGGGAACAGGGTGGAGGGGTATAGAGGGAGCAGGGTGGAGGGTTATAGAGGGAGCAGGGTGGAGGGGTATAGAGGGAGCAGGGTGGAGGGTATAGAGGAACAGGGTGGAGGGTATAGAGGGAGCAGGGTGGAGGGTATAGAGGGAGCAGGGTGGAGGGTATAGAGGGAGCAGGGTGGAGGGTTATAGAGGAACAGGGTGGAGGGGTATAGAGGGAGCAGGGTGGAGGGTTATAGAGGGAGCAGGGTGGAGGGGTATAGAGGGAACAGGGTGGAGGGGTATAGAGGGAACAGGGTGGAGGGTTATAGAGGGAACAGGGTGGAGGGGTATAGAGGGAGCAGGGTGGAGGGTTATAGAGGGAGCAGGGTGGAGGGTTATGGAGGGAACAGGGTGGAGGGGTATAGAGGGAGCAGGGTGGAGGGGTATAGAGGGAGCAGGATGGAGGGTTATAGAGGGAGCAGGGTGGAGGGTTATGGAGGGAACAGGTTGGAGGGGTATAGAGGGAACAGGGTGGAGGGGTATAGAGGAACAGGGTGGAGGGTTATAGAGGGAACAGGGTGGAGGGTTATAGAGGGAACAGGTTGGAGGGTTATAGAGGGAGCAGGGTGGAGGGGTATAGAGGGAACAGGGTGGAGGGTTATAGAGGGAACAGGGTGGAGGGTTATAGAGGGAGCAGGGTGGAGGGTTATGGAGGGAACAGGGTGGAGGGGTATAGAGGGAGCAGGGTGGAGGGTATAGAGGGAGCAGGGTGGAGGGTTATGGAGGGAGCAGGGTGGAGGGTTATGGAGGGAACAGAGTGAAGGGGTATAGAGGAGCAGGGTGGAGGGTATAGAGGAGCAGGGTGGAGGGTTATGGAGGGAGCAGGGTGGAGGGTTATAGAGGGAACAGGGTGGAGGGTTATAGAGGGAGCAGGGTGGAGGGTTATGGAGGGAACAGGGTGGAGGGGTATAGAGGGAGCAGGGTGGAGGGGTATAGAGGGAGCAGGGTGGAGGGTTATAGAGGGAGCAGGGTGGAGGGTTATAGAGGGAACAGGGTGGAGGGTTATAGAGGGAGCAGGGTGGAGGGGTATAGAGGGAGCAGGGTGGAGGGTTATAGAGGGAACAGGGTGGAGGGGTATAGAGGGAGCAGGGTGGAGGGTTATAGAGGGAACAGGGTGGAGGGTTATAGAGGGAGCAGGGTGGAGGGTTATGGAGGGAGCAGGGTGGAGGGTTATAGAGGGAACAGGGTGGAGGGTTATAGAGGGAACAGGGTGGAGGGTTATAGAGGGAACAGGGTGGAGGGGTATAGAGGGAACAGGGTGGAAGGGTATAGAGGAAGCAGGGTGGAGGGGTATAGAGGGAACAGGGTGGAGGGTTATAGAGGGAACAGGGTGGAGGGGTATAGAGGGAACAGGGTGGAGGGGTATAAAGGGGGCAGGGTGGAGGGTTATAGAGGGAACAGGGTGGAGGGTTATAGAGGGAGCAGGGTGGAGGGGTATAGAGGGAACAGGGTGGAGGGTTATGGAGGGAGCAGGGTGGAGGGTTATAGAGGGAGCAGGGTGGAGGGGTATAGAGGGAACAGGGTGGAGGGTTATAGAGGGAGCAGGGTGGAGGGGTATAGAGGGAACAGGGTGGAGGGGTATAGAGGGAACAGGGTGGAGGGGTATAGAGGAACAGGGTGGAGGGTTATAGAGGGAACAGGGTGGAGGGTTATAGAGGGAACAGGGTGGAGGGGTATAGAGGGAGCAGGGTGGAGGGGTATAGAGGGAACAGGGTGGAGGGTTATAGAGGGAGCAGGGTGGAGGGTTATAGAGGAACAGGGTGGAGGGTTATAGAGGGAACAGGGCATTAATTAAAGTCACCGGCCAATAGGAGCGCCGCTTTTTGATAAGCATTTTCTGTTTTGGTTAAGGCCCTATAAAGCTCGTTCACTTCGCTCTTAGTGCCAGCAGTCGGTCTGTGGTGGTAAATGGACAGATAGAAAACATATAGATGAAAAGTCTCTTGGTCTCTTGGTAAATAGTGTGGTCTACAGCTTATCATGAGGTAATTCTAACTCCGGCAAACCAAACCTTGAGACTTCCTTAGCATTAGAGATCACGCACCGGCTGCTGTTTACAGACAGACACCTCAGGGGAGGCTCCCCGACGCCACCGTCGTGTGGGATATAGTTTATAGTGGTTGAAACTCAATGTTACATTTCAAACGCAGCTCCATCTTTCATCACTACTGGGACTACTACTGCAGCTAGACTGTTATCCACTGCAGCTAGACTGTTATCCACTGCAGCTAGACTGTTATCCACTGCAGCTAGACTGTTATCCACTGCAGATAGACTGTTATCCACTGCAGCTAGACTGGTATCCACTGCAGCTAGACTGGTATCCACTGCAGCTAGACTGATATCCACTGCAGCTAGACTGGTATCCACTGCAGATAGACTGGTATACACTGCAGCTAGACTGATATCCACTGCAGCTAGACTGATATCCACTGCAGCTAGACTGTTATCCACTGCAGCTAGACTGATATCCACTGCAGCTAGACTGTTATCCACTGCAGCTAGACTGTTATCCACTGCAGCTAGACTGATATCCACTGCAGCTAGACTGATATCCACTGCAGCTAGACTGTTATCCACTGCAGCTAGACTGATATCCACTGCAGCTAGACTGTTATCCACTGCAGCTAGACTGTTATCTACTGCAGCTCCATCTTTCATCACTACAGAGCCTACTACTAAAGGCCCATTGCAGTCAAAAACATGATCTTCTTCTATTTTATATATGGTGTAAATTTATATATATCCCCCTATGAGGATGAAATAATATTGTGAAATTGTGAAAATTATAATAATGCTCTTTTAGTGTAAAAGTTGGTATAAAAAGATATTATATTACTGGTACTGACCGCCTGATATTATATTATATTACTGGTACTGACCTCCTGGTATTATATTATATTACTGGTACTGACCTCCTGATATTATATTATATTACTGGTACTGACCTCCTGATATTATATTATATTACTGGTACTGACCGTCTGATATTATATTACTGGTACTGACCGTCTGATATTATATTACTGGTACTGACCTCCTGATATTATATTATATTACTGGTACTGACCTCCTGATATTATATTATATTACTGGTACTGACCTCCTGATATTATATTATATTACAGGTACTGACCTCCTGATATTATATTATATTACTGGTACTGACCTCCTGATATTATATTATATTACTGGTACTGACCTCCTGATATTATATTATATTACAGGTACTGACCTCCTGATATTATATTATATTACTGGTATTGACCTCCTGATATTATATTATATTACTGGTACTGACCTCCTGATATTATATTATATTACTGGTACTGACCTCCTGATATTATATTATATTACAGGTACTGACCTCCTGATATTATATTATATTACTGGTACTGACCTCCTGATATTATATTATATTACTGGTACTGACCGCCTGATATTATATTACTGGTACTGACCTCCTGATATTATATTATATTACTGGTACTGACCGCCTGATATTATATTATATTACTGGTACTGACCTCCTGATATTATATTATATTACTGGTACTGACCGCCTGATATTATATTATATTACTGGTACTGACCTCCTGATATTATATTATATTACTGGTACTGACCTCCTGATATTATATTATATTACTGGTACTGACCGCCTGATATTATATTATATTACTGGTACTGACCTCCTGATATTATATTATATTACTGGTACTGACCGCCTGATATTATATTATATTACTGGTACTGACCTCCTGATATTATATTATATTACTGGTACTGACCTCCTGGTATTATATTATATTACTGGTACTGACCGCCTGATATTATATTACTGGGACTGACCTCCTGATATTATATTATATTACTGGTACTGACCTCCTGATATTATATTATATTACTGGTACTGACCTCCTGGTATTATATTATATTACTGGTACTGACCGCCTGATATTATATTACTGGTACTGACCGCCTGATATTATATTATATTACTGGTACTGACCTCCTGATATTATATTATATTACTGGTACTGACCGCCTGATATTATATTATATTACTGATACTGACCTCCTGATATTATATTATATTACTGGTACTGACCTCCTGGTATTGTATTATATTACTGGTACTGACCGCCTGATATTATATTACTGGTACTGACCTCCTGATATTATATTATATTACTGGTACTGACCTCCTGATATTATATTATATTACTGGTACTGACCTCCTGGTATTATATTATATTACTGGTACTGACCTCCTGATATTATATTATATTACTGGTACTGACCTCCTGATATTATATTATATTACTGGTACTGACCTCCTGATATTATATTATATTACTGGTACTGACCTCCTGATATTATATTATATTACTGGTACTGACCTCCTGGTATTATATTATATTACTGGTACTGACCTCCTGATATTATATTATATTACTGGTACTGACCTCCTGATATTATATTATATTACTGGTACTGACCTCCTGATATTATATTATATTACTGGTACTGACCTCCTGATATTATATTATATTACTGGTACTGACCGCCTGATATTATATTATATTACTGGTACTGACCTCCTGATATTATATTATATTACTGGTACTGACCTCCTGATATTATATTATATTACTGGTACTGACTCTGATATTATATTATATTACTGGTACTGACCTCCTGATATTATATTATATTACTGGTACTGACCTCCTGATATTATATTATATTACTGGTAATGACCTCCTGATATTATATTATATTACTGGTACTGACCTCCTGATTTTATATTATATTACTGGTACTGACCTCCTGATATTATATTATATTACTGGTACTGACCTCCTGATATTATATTATATTATATTACTGGTACTGACCGCCTGATATTATATTATATTACTGGTACTGACCTCCTGATATTATATTATATTACTGGTACTGACCTCCTGATATTATATTATATTACTGGTAATGACCTCCTGATATTATATTATATTACTGGTACTGACCTCCTGATTTTATATTATATTACTGGTACTGACCTCCTGATATTATATTATATTACTGGTACTGACCTCCTGATATTATATTATATTATATTACTGGTACTGACCTCCTGATATTATATTATATTACTGGTACTGACCTCCTGGTATTATATTATATTACTGGTACTGACCTCCTGATATTATATTATATTACTGGTACTGACCTCCTGATATTATATTATATTACTGGTACTGACCTCCTGATATTATATTATATTACTGGTACTGACCGCCTGATATTATATTATATTACTGGTACTGACCTCCTGATATTATATTATATTACTGGTACTGACCTCCTGATATTATATTATATTACTGGTAATGACCTCCTGATATTATATTATATTACTGGTACTGACCTCCTGATTTTATATTATATTACTGGTACTGACCTCCTGATATTATATTATATTACTGGTACTGACCTCCTGATATTATATTATATTATATTACTGGTACTGACCGCCTGATATTATATTATATTACTGGTACTGACCTCCTGATATTATATTATATTACTGGTACTGACCTCCTGGTATTATATTATATTACTGGTACTGACCTCCTGATATTATATTATATTACTGGTACTGACCTCCTGATATTATATTATATTACTGGTACTGACCTCCTGATATTATATTATATTACTGGTACTGACCTGATATTATATTATATTACTGGTACTGACCTCCTGATATTATATTATATTACTGGTACTGACCTCCTGATATTATATTATATTACTGGTACTGACCTCCTGATATTATATTATATTACTGGTACTGACCTCCTGATATTATATTATATTACTGGTACTGACCTCCTGATATTATATTATATTACTGGTACTGACCTCCTGATATTATATTATATTACTGGTACTGACCTCCTGATATTATATTATATTACTGGTACTGACCTCCTGATATTATATTATATTATATTACTGGTACTGACCTCCTGATATTATATTATATTACTGGTACTGACCTCCTGGTATTATATTATATTACTGGTACTGACCTCCTGATATTATATTATATTACTGGTACTGACCTCCTGATATTATATTATATTACTGGTACTGACCTCCTGATATTATATTATATTACTGGTACTGACCTGATATTATATTATATTACTGGTACTGACCTCCTGATATTATATTATATTACTGGTACTGACCTCCTGATATTATATTATATTACTGGTACTGACCTCCTGATATTATATTATATTACTGGTACTGACCTCCTGATATTATATTATATTACTGGTACTGACCTCCTGATATTATATTATATTACTGGTACTGACCTCCTGATATTATATTATATTACTGGTACTGACCTCCTGATATTATATTATATTACTGGTACTGACCTCCTGATATTATATTATATTACTGGTACTGACCTCCTGATATTATATTATATTACTGGTACTGACCTCCTGATATTATATTATATTACTGGTACTGACCTCCTGATATTATATTATATTACTGGTACTGACCGCCTGATATTATATTATATTACTGGTACTGACCTCCTGATATTATATTATATTACTGGTACTGACCTCCTGATATTATATTATATTACTGGTACTGACCTCCTGATATTATATTATATTACTGGTACTGACCTCCTGATATTATATTACTGGTACTGACCTCCTGATATTATATTATATTACTGGTACTGACCTCCTGATATTATATTATATTACTGGTACTGACCTCCTGATATTTCAGCCTGTTTTTTGTGGGATGGAGTTTTTTCCTGCCTGGTTACATCACCAGGAGGTAAATTAGTAAAACAGACCAATAGGAAAGAGAGGTCAAAATCTCATTGCCAATTACAAAATTGCTATTTGCTAAGAAGCTACTTTGGTTTATTTTTTGCCCATTTCAATTCAAAACAATCAGTCACTTTATTGTTCCCTATAAACGGTTTGATATAAATATAAATAATATCATAATTTATATAGTAAAGGTGGACATTTAAAAATCTGATGAGACATACTTTCTGTGTTAAATGTTCCTGCTTACGTCACCTCTAGGACAGCTCTTTCCACTGCCCATTAATCACTGGGCCTTATCTGCTCCTGGACTCTCCGCTGCAACACACACACACACACACACACACACACACAACCACACACACAACCACACACACAACCACACACACACGCACGCACGCACACACAACCACACACACACACACACACACACACAACTATACACACACACACACACACACACACTCACACACACACACGCACAAACACACGCACACACACACACACACATGCACAAACACACACACACACACACACACATGCACACAAAACCACTCCTGTATCCCTGCACATTGTTAATATGGTACTGACCCTGTATATAGTCACCTTACCCCTATACATATCTACCTCCATCACTCCAGTATCCCTGCACATTGTTAATATGGTACTGGAACTGACCCTGTATATAGTCACCTTACCCCTATACATATCTACCTCCATCACTCCAGTATCCCTGTACATTGTTAATATGGTACTGACCCTGTATATAGTCACCTTACCCCTATACATATCTACCTCCATCACTCCAGTATCCCTGTAGATTGTTAATATGGTACTGACCCTGTATATAGTCACCTTACCCCTATACATATCTACCTCCATCACTCCAGTATCCCTGTACATTGTTAATATGGAACTGACCCTGTATATAGTCACCTTACCCCTATACATATCTACCTCCATCACTCCAGTATCCCTGTACATTGTTAATATGGTACTGACCCTGTATATAGTCACCTTACCCCTATACATATCTACCTCCATCACTCCAGTATCCCTGTACATTGTTAATATGGAACTGACCCTGTATATAGTCACCTTACCCCTATACATATCTACCTCCATCACTCCAGTATCCCTGCACATTGTTAATATGGTACTGGAACTGACCCTGTATATAGTCACCTTACCCCTATACATATCTACCTCCATCACTCCAGTATCCCTGCACATTGTTAATATGGTACTGGAACTGACCCTGTATATAGTCACCTTACCCCTATACATATCTACCTCCATCACTCCAGTATCCCTGCACATTGTTAATATGGTACTGGAACTGACCCTGTATATAGTCACCTTACCCTATACATATCTACCTCCATCACTCCAGTATCCCTGTACATTGTTAATATGGTACTGGAACTGACCCTGTATATAGTCACCTTACCCCTATACATATCTACCTCCATCACTCCAGTATCCCTGCACATTGTTAATATGGTACTGGAACTGACCCTGTATATAGTCACCTTACCCCTATACATATCTACCTCCATCACTCCAGTATCCCTGCACATTGTTAATATGGTACTGACCCTGTATATAGTCACCTTACCCCTATACATATCTACCTCCATCACTCCAGTATCCCTGCACATTGTTAATATGGTACTGACCCTGTATATAGTCACCTTACCCCTATACATATCTACCTCCATCACTCCAGTATCCCTGTACATTGTTAATATGGTACTGACCCTGTATATAGTCACCTTACCCCTATACATATCTACCTCCATCACTCCAGTATCCCTGTACATTGTTAATATGGAACTGACCCTGTATATAGTCACCTTACCCCTATACATATCTACCTCCATCACTCCAGGATCCCTGTACATTGTTAATATGGAACTGACCCTGTATATAGTCACCTTACCCCTATACATATCTACCTCCATCACTCCAGTATCCCTGTACATTGTTAATATGGTACTGACCCTGTATATAGTCACCTTACCCCTATACATATCTACCTCCATCATTCCAGTATCCCTGTACATTGTTAATATGGTACTGACCCTGTATATAGTCACCTTACCCCTATACATATCTACCTCCATCACTCCAGTATCCCTGTACATTGTTAATATGGTACTGGAACTGACCCTGTATATAGTCACCTTACCCCTATACATATCTACCTCCATCACTCCAGTATCCCTGCACATTGTTAATATGGTACTGGAACTGACCCTGTATATAGTCACCTTACCCCTATACATATCTACCTCCATCACTCCAGTATCCCTGCACATTGTTAATATGGTACTGGAACTGACCCTGTATATAGTCACCTTACCCTATACATATCTACCTCCATCACTCCAGTATCCCTGCACATTGTTAATATGGTACTGGAACTGACCCTGTATATAGTCACCTTACCCCTATACATATCTACCTCCATCACTCCAGTATCCCTGCACATTGTTAATATGGTACTGGAACTGACCCTGTATATAGTCACCTTACCCCTATACATATCTACCTCCATCACTCCAGTATCCCTGTACATTGTTAATATGGTACTGACCCTGTATATAGTCACCTTACCCCTATACATATCTACCTCCATCACTCCAGTATCCCTGCACATTGTTAATATGGTACTGGAACTGACCCTGTATATAGTCACCTTACCCCTATACATATCTACCTCCATCACTCCAGTATCCCTGTAGATTGTTAATATGGTACTGACCCTGTATATAGTCACCTTACCCCTATACATATCTACCTCCATCAGTCCAGTATCCCTGCACATTGTTAATATGGTACTGGTACTGACCCTGTATATAGTCACCTTACCCCTATACATATCTGTCTCCATCACTCCAGTATCCCTGCACATTGTTAATATGGTACTGGTACTGACCCTGTATATAGTCACCTTACCCCTATACATATCTACCTCCATCACTCCAGTATCCCTGTACATTGTTAATATGGTACTGACCCTGTATATAGTCACCTTACCCCTATACATATCTACCTCCATCACTCCAGTATCCCTGCACATTGTTAATATGGTACTGGAACTGACCCTGTATATAGTCACCTTACCCCTATACATATCTACCTCCATCACTCCAGTATCCCTGCACATGGTTAATATGGTACTGTATAGTCTTCTTCTTATTTCTTGTTGTTATATCTTGTGTGTTGTTGTTCTACCTTGCTATTTTTAGTGCTACTTTGTTATTGATTACTACATTGTTGGGGTTAGAGCTGCAAGAATGACATTTCACTTGTTCTTGTGCACGTGAAAATAAAACATGAAACCCACAAACGTCCACAAACAAATACTGTAACTTTGGAAAGTATTCAGACCCCTTGACTTTTTCCACATTTTGTTATTTTTACAGCCTTTTTCTCAAATCGATTCAGTTGTTTTTCTCCCCATTATCAATCTACACGCAATACCACATAATGACATCACAATACCACATAATGACATCACAATACCACATAATGACATCACAATACCCCGTAATGACATCACAATACCCCGTAATGACATCACAATACCCCGTAATGACATCACAATACCCCGTAATGACATCACAATACCCCATAATGACATCACAATACCCCATAATGCTTAAGCAAAAACAAGTTTTTAGATAATTTTGCAAAAAACAAAATATCACATTTACGTAAGTATTCAGACCCTTTACTCAGTCCTTTGTTGAAGCACCTTTGGCAGCGATTACAGCCTCATGTCTTCTTGGGTATGATGCTACAAGCTTGGCACACCATTTTTCTCTACAGATCCTCTCAAGCTCTGTCAGTTTGGGTGGGGAGCATCGCTGCACAGATTTTTTCAGGTCTCTCCAGAGATGTTCGATCGGGTTCAAGTCCGGGCTCTGGCTGGGCCACTGAAGGACATTCAGAGACTTGTCCCGAAGCCACTCCTGCATTGTCTTGGCTGTGTGCTTAGTGTCGTTGTCCTGTTGGAAGGTGAACCTCCGCCCCCCAGTCTGAGGTGATGAGCTCTCTGGAGCAGGTTTTCATCAAGGATCTCTCTGTACTTTGCTCCGATCCCGACTAGTCTCCCAGTTACTGCCGCTGAAAAACTTCCCTACAGCATGATGCTGTCACCGCCATTGTTTTTATTGAACCTTTATTTAACTCGGCAAGTCAGTTGAGAACAAATTCTTATTTTCAATGGCGGCCTAGGAAGAGTGGGTTAACTGCCTGTTCAGGGGCAGAACGACAGATTTGTACCTTGTCAGCTCGGGGATTTGAACTTGCAACCTTTACTAGTCCAACGCTCTAACCACTAGGCTACCCTGCCGCCCCATACTTCACCGTAGGGATGGTGCCAGATTTCCTCCAGACGTGACGCTTGCCATTCAGCCCAAAGAGTTCAATCTTGGTTTCATCAGACCAGTGAATCTTGTTTCTCATCTTCTGAAAGTCTTTAGGTGCCTTTTGGTAAACTCCAAGCAGTCTGTCATGTGCCCTATTACTGAGGAGTGCCTTCCGCCTGATTGGTGCTGCAGAGATGGTTGTCTTTCTGGAAGGTTCTCTCATCTCCTCAGAGGAACTCTGGAGCTCTGTCCGAGTGACCATCGGGTTCTTGGTCACCTGCCTGACCAAGGCCCTTCTCCCTCGGTTGCTCAGTTTGGCCGGGCGTCCAGCTCTCGGAAGAGTCTTGGTGGTTCCAAACGTCTACCATTTAAGAATGTTGGAGGCCACTGTGTTCTTGGGGACCTTCAATGCTGCAGAAATGTTTTGGTACCCTTCCCCAGATCTGTGCCTCGACTCAGTCCTGTCTCGGAGCTCTACGGACAATTCCTTCAACCTCATGGCTTGGTTTTTGCTCTGACATGCACTGTGGGACCTTATATTGACAGGTGTGTGCCTTTCCAAATCATGTCCAATCAATTGAATTTACCATAGGTGGACTCTAATCAAGTTGTAGAAACATCTCAAGGATGATCAATGGAAACAGGATGCATCTGAGCGCAATATTTAGTCTCAATCGCAAAGCGTCTGAATACTTATTGTGATGTCATTATGGGGTATTGTGATGTCATTATGGGGTATTGTGTGTAGATTGATCAGGAACATTTCTACAGCATGCTATCTGTCTTATATATATTATATACTTAGACTAACAGCACCAACCACCCTCAACATGTCTCTCTCCCTTCCTCTTTCTCTCCTTCTCCCCTACTCACAATCTCTTTCTCTTTTTCTCTCCATCTCTCTCTCTCTCCTTCTCCCCTTCTCTCTCTCTCTCTCTCTCTCTCTCTCTCTCTCTCTCTCTCTCTGTCTCTCTCTCTCTCTCTCTCTCTCTCTCTCTCTCTCTCTCTCTCTCTCTCTCTCTCTCTCTCTCTCTCTCTCTCTCTCTCTCTCTCTCTGTCTCTCTCTCTCTCTCTCTCTCTCTCTCTCTCTCTCTCTTCTCTCTCTCTCTCTCTCTCTCTCTCTCTCTCTCTCTCTCTCTCTCTCTCTCTCCTTCCCTCCTCCGTTTACCACCATTTAACAACCGACAACTAATCAACAGCTAGGGATGAAAATGGAAATTAGATAATGGCCTCTGGCTCCGATGATGTATGTATCACTACAATCAAAACAGCATCTACATATATTTACACTCAGCCACTTGTTACAGCAATGAAGTCCTCGGGCTCCTAGAGCTATGTGTGGCACAAATGGCACCACATTTCCTACGTAGTGCACTACTTTTGACCAGAGTGCTGTGGTCCCTGTTCAAAAAGTAGTGCACTAAGTAGGAAATACTGTCCCATTTAGGACGTACACTTAAATAGCTCTCTGAGGTCTCGGTTTAGGACACATCCTTAAATAGCTCTCTGAGGCCTCGGTTTAGGACAAATCCATGCAATCACTTGGCAGCATCATCAGGCAACTGGATATTGTATTTGACAGCGCTGAATCATGTGTCTATAACTGTAATCTGTCGGTACACTGAGACCGTTATCTCTGTGTGGTTTCCTGCCCCCCCAGTGAGACAGTTATCTCTGTGTGGTTTCCTGCCCCCCCAGTGAGACAGTTATCTCTGTGTGGTTTCCTGCCCCCCCAGTGAGACAGTTATCTCTGTCTGGTTTCCTAACCCCTCCAGTGTGACAGTTATCTCTGTCTGGTTTCCTAGCCCCCAGTGAGACAGTCATCTCTGTCTGGTTTCCTAACCCCCAGTGTGACAGTTATCTCTGTCTGGTTTCCTACCCCCCAGTGAGACAGTTATCTCTGTCTGATTTCCTAACCCCCAGTGAGACAGTTATCTCTGTCTGGTTTACTACACATTTGTAAAATATCATACAAATTGGAATGTTAGGACATAACCTATAGTATGAAATGGATGACATCATATACAATTTGTGTCTGAAAATATACCAAACCTTTTTAACAGATATTTAAAAGCCTACTGTACTGTTTGATATTTAAAAGCCTACTGTACTGTTTGATATTTAAAAGCCTACTGTACTGTTTGATATTTAAAAGTCTACTGTACTGTTTGATATTTAAAAGCCTACTGTACTGTTTGAAAACAGGCAAAGTTGGAGATTGTAAAACGCCTTGTGACACAATCATTTGAAGAGCAATAGTGTTTTGACTCTTACAGAGTAACACGATCATTCAACACTTGGAATAGTAGAATTAAATAGTGTTTTGACCCTTACAGAGTACCACGACCATTCAACACTTAGAATAGTAGAATTAAATAGTGTTTTGACTCTTACATAGTACCACAACCAGTCAACACTTAGAATAGTAGAATTAAATAGTGTTTTGACTCTTACATAGTACCGCCATCATTCAACACTTAGAATAGTAGAATTAAATAGTGTTTTGACTCTTACATAGTACCACAACCATTCAACACTTAGAATAGTAGAATTAAATAGTGTTTTGACTCTTACATAGTACCGCCATCATTCAACACTTAGAATAGTATAATTAAATAGTGTTTTGACTCTTACATAGTACCACCATCATTCAACACTTAGAATAGTAGAATTAAATAGTGTTTTGACCCTTACAGAGTAACACCATCATTCAACACTTAGAATAGTATAATTAAATAGTGTTTTGACCCTTACAGAGTAACACGATCATTCAACACTTGGAATAGTAGAATTCAATAGTGTTTTGACCCTTACAGAGTAACACGACTATTCAACACTTAGAATAGTAGAATTAAATAGTGTTGTTATCCTTACAGAGTAACACGACTATTCAACACTTAGAATAGTAGAATTAAATAGTGTTTTGACTCTTACATAGTACCACCATCATTCAACACTTAGAATAGTAGAATTAAATAGTGTTTTGACTCTTACAGAGTACCACAGTCATTCAACACTTAGAATAGTATAATTAAATAGTGTTTTGACCCTTACAGAGTAACACAATCATTCAACACTTAGAATAGTAGAATTCAATAGTGTTTTGACCCTTACAGAGTACCACGACCATTCAACACTTAGAATAGTAGAATTAAATTGTGTTTTTATCCTTACAGAGTAACACGACTATTCAACACTTAAAATAGTATAATTAAATAGTGTTTTGACCCTTATAGAGTATCACAGTCATTCAACACTTAGAAGAGTAGAATTCAATAGTGCTTTGACCCTTACAGAGTACCACGACTATTCAACACTTAGAATAGTAGAATTAAATAGTGTTTTGACCCTTATAGAGTAACACGATCATTCAACACTTAGAATAGTATAATTAAATAGTGCTTTGACCCTTACAGAGTAACACGACTATTCAACACTTAGAATAGTAGAATTAAATAGTGTTTTGACCCTTACAGAGTAACACGACCATTCAACACTTAGAATAGTAGAATTAAATAGTGTTTTGACCCTTACAGAGTAACACGACCATTCAACACTTAGAATAGTATAATTAAATATTGTTAGGACATGTAGAGAAAGGGGAGATCTCACTTCTTTGCGTTATTTTGTTTTTTTAATGTATTATTTCTTACCTTTTTATCCCAGAAAATGTTTCACTAGCATTTCACTACACCCACAATAACATCCGCTAAACACGTGCATGTGACCAATACACATTTCTATTTGATATTAGCAGAATTCGACATTGAAGAATTCAGTTTTGCTAACGGGAACCACATCTAATGTCTGGAAATGAAAGGTGGCGATATTACTTCATCAACTGAGCCCAGGTCTAGTTTGGAGGCGGCAGGGTATCCTAGTGGTTAGAGCGTTGGCCTAGTAACCAGAAAGGTTGCAAGTTCAATTCCCCGAGCTGACAAGGTTACAAATCTGTCGTTCTGCCCCTCGAACAAGGCATTGAAAATAAGAATATGTTCATAACTGACTTGCCTGGTAAAATAAAATAAAAAGTTTAGAGATAACACTGTCAAAGGAAATATGACGTTAGACAGGAACACGGAAATCTCCGGATTCCACCTGGGACTGTGAAACCACTGTAACCCCTAGCAACACGGAACGGACGGGAGATAAAGGAATGCAGTCCTGCTGACTCGCACAGAGAAGAGACGCTGCCAAATACATATTTTTTTTTTTTAAAGGAGGAAACGTGACTGAAAAGTCAACCTTTAGTTCAAATACTATTTAAAATCTTTCAAACACGTTTAGCGTTTGCTCTGGCCTGCCTGGAGTACCAGATGGGCAGGTTTTGCATGTATTGATTTGGTCCATTAAGCCGGACATGCAAAATCGAGCACAGATTAGCTATTTGAAATTTATTTAAAATAGTATTTAACCCAGGTCTGCTGAGACAAGGCTTGTATCACAAATGGCACGCTATTCCCTACACAGTGCCCGATAGGGTTCTGGTATAATGTAGTGTACTATGTAGGGTACAGTGGTGATGGCCTGAGACTGATTAAGTGTGGTTTGGATCAGTAGTGTGCTGCTGGTTGGTCAGCATCAAGCAGCTATCTGAAAGTGACCATGTAGAGGACGTCTGTATGTAAAAGCTTTTATATATTTATTTTGCCATCCGTCCTCCAGCCTCTTTCTCTCTTTATGAGTCAAATGCAGACTAAGCTCTACTGGGCAGCGTAGACGTAGAGTGAGGGATTAAAGAGTTAGCCCTACTTTCCATAGATATGTTGTTGGCTCTGCACTTTGAAAATTCACCCTCTCCTCTCCTCTCCTCTCCCTCTCCTCTCCTCTCCTCTCCTCTCCTCTCCTCTCCTCTCCTCTCCTCTCCTCTCAGCTCTCATCCAACCCCCTCCAACCCTCTACCCTCCTCTCCTCTCCTCGTGTGTGGTACTGGCAGAGTTGAGCTCTGCATGGGTCCAAGCATTGCTGAAACAGCCAGACTTCATATGAACCATAGGAAAGCTCCAGAACATCCTTCCAGTGTACTATGGTAAATGGCTAGGGAGTTTGTCCAGCACTTACAAATACTACAACAAGCTAAAAGAGGTTTTGGCAAAGCATCAGAATTTATCTTACCGTACGGTAAATGGCTCATAGCAACACTCAAAACGATCCGGGAGGTTCAAGGCCAGCCAGGACATCATGGACAAGTCCAACATGCTGTACAAAATGTGTGAGATGATGTCAGTCCATACTCCTGTTAGTAGACTAGATGATGTCAGATGACGTCAGTCCATACTCCTGTTAGTAGACTAGATGATGTCAGATGACGTCAGTCCATACTCCTGTTAGTAGACTAGATGATGTCAGAGGACGTCTGTCCATACTCCTGTTAGTAGACTAGATGATGTCAGAGGATGTCTGTCCATACTCCTGTTAGTAGACTAGATGATGTCAGAGGACGTCTGTCCATACTCCTGTTAGTAGACTAGATGATGTCAGAGGACGTCTGTCCATACTCCTGTTAGTAGACTAGATGATGTCAGAGGATTTCAGTCCATACTCCTGTTAGTAGACTAGATGATGTCAGATGACGTCAGTCCATACTCCTGTTAGTAGACTAGATGATGTCAGATGACGTCAGTCCATACTCCTGTTAGTAGACTAGATGATGTCAGAGGACGTCTGTCCATACTCCTGTTAGTAGACTAGATGATGTCAGAGGACGTCTGTCCATACTCCTGTTAGTAGACTAGATGATGTCAGAGGATGTCTGTCCATACTCCTGTTAGTAGACTAGATGATGTCAGAGGATGTCAGTCCATACTCCTGTTAGTAGACTAGATGATGTCAGATGACGTCAGTCCATACTCCTGTTAGTAGACTAGATGATGTCAGATGACGTCAGTCCATACTCCTGTTAGTAGACTAGATGATGTCAGAGTGTGTCTGTCCATACTCCTGTTAGTAGACTAGATGATGTCAGAGGATGTCTGTCCATACTCCTGTTAGTAGACTAGATGATGTCAGAGGATGTCAGTCCATACTCCTGTTAGTAGACTAGATGATGTCAGAGGATGTCAGTCCATACTCCTGTTAGTAGACTAGATGGTGTCAGATGATGTCAGTCCATACTCCTGTTAGTAGACTAGATGATGTCAGAGGATGTCAGTCCATACTCCTGTTAGTAGACTAGATGATGTCAGAGGATGTCAGTCCATACTCCTGTTAGTAGACTAGATGTTGTCAGAGTGTGTCTGTTCATCTACGGATGTCTGATCTTATTGCTAACAGTGAAAACGTGAGTGATCTTCCTACAGTGAAACTTCCAAAGTGCTTAATGTTTCTACTGTTATTGAACTCAGTCGGTACAGACGCTGACTATTTTAACACCAAATATTAACATTTATTAAATGGAATTAAAAACAAGAAAGAAATCGTCTCATTTTGATCCATTTATTATGAAATTCTAAAGAGATAAATGTCACTTTCAGACAACAGGGTTATAGAATACCGTAGATGGCCTTGGAGCGGATTTCAGATCAGAATTATTATCACATTACATAGAACAAGCAGAAACTAAATAACAACAAGCAGAAAATAAATAACAACAAAAAAATAGGAGGAAAACAACAAAACAACAAATTAAACAGGATCAATTATTATTTTTTTTGTATAACACAACACATTAAAGATTACCAGGAGTTCATTTTGACATAAAACATATCTTATTTACAGTATAAATGACATTGATGTAGTTATACAGTGGGTTGCAGTGCTTGCTGGGAGATATGGGTCCAGGGGCAGAGCAGTCAACAAGAGTCACATGTCATAGTGGTGTTGCCGGGACTGGCCGGGACTGGCCGGGGCTGGCCGGGGCTGGCCGGGAGTGGCCGGGACTGGCCGGGGCTGGCCGGAAGTGGCCGGGGCTGGCTGGTGATGATGACAGTGTTCTGTGTTTGTTATTATCACACTGTGCGGGCATCCCAAATGGTGGCCAGTTCCCTAATAGTGCACTAGTTTTGACCAGAACGCATTTCCTATACACTGCTCTATGGGTCCTGGTCAAAAGTAGTTCACTAAATGTAGAACAGGGTGCCAAAGTAGTGCACTATATATAGACTAGGGTACCAAAAAGTGCTCTATATATAGAATAGGCAGCCAAAGTAGTGCTCTATATATAGAATAGGCAGCCAAAGTAGTGCTCTATATATAGAATATGGTGCCAATGTAGTGCACTATATATAGAATAGGGTGCCAAAGTAGTGCACTCTATATAGAATAGGGTGCCAAAGTAGTGCACTCTATATAGAATAGGGTGCCATTTCAGACACCAGACAGCCACGCGGCCTGATGACAGAA
This sequence comes from Brachymystax lenok tsinlingensis, assembly GCA_030435695.1. NCBI lineage: Eukaryota > Metazoa > Chordata > Actinopteri > Salmoniformes > Salmonidae > Brachymystax > Brachymystax lenok. The sequence continues at coordinate 53,236,203 of CM059814.1, read as the reverse complement.
CGATGACATGCTGTCTTTTGACATGACGACCCCTTTTGACATGACGACAGCCTAATGATTCCCTGGTTAATTAAAATAGTGGCCTACACAGGAAATAGGGTGCCCTTTGGAACGCCTTGAGGGGGAGTGGGGGAGAGGAGGGAAGGATGGTTTGAGGTGAGACGAGGGAGAGGAGGGATGGAAGGGGGAGTGAGTTGAGAGGAGGGAAGGATGGTTTGAGGTGAGACGAGGGAGAGGAGGGATGGAAGGGGGAGTGAGTTGAGAGGAGGGAAGGATGGTTTGAGGTGAGACGAGGGAGAGGACGGATGGAAGGGGGAGTGAGTTGAGAGGAGGGAAGGATGGTTTGAGGTGAGACGAGGGAGAGGAGGGATGGAAGGGGGAGTGAGTTGAGAGGAGGGAAGGATGGTTTGAGGTGAGACGAGGGAGAGGAGGGATGGAAGGGGAGTGAGTTGAGAGGAGGGAAGGATGGTTTGAGGTGAGACGAGGGAGAGGAGGGATGGAAGGGGGAGTGAGTTGAGAGGAGGGAAGGATGGTTTGAGGTGAGACGAGGGAGAGGAGGGATGGAAGGGGGAGTGAGTTGAGAGGAGGGAAGGATGGTTTGAGGTGAGACGAGGGAGAGGAGGAATGGAAGGGGGAGTGGGGTGCATCGATTCATCATCATCATCATCATTAATCTGCAATCTTATTGACATAATGATTTGTAAATAAACAAAATCAGTCAAGAAACATGTTCTTCCAGCCTCTACTCCGGTCTCCTCATATTACAGAAAGAAAGAAAGGCCCATTTGAACTGAAAGCATTCTGATCCGTAAAGGTTGAGAATGTCTTAGCAGGCTACAGGAAATGCTTTTTTTTAAGATGTTGGTAGACGTTGTGTTTTAATCATGCAGTGTTAAGATGTATTGGCTGGGAACTAGTTTGTTGACAACCATTGGACATTGCCAATCCAATGCTGTGGTGGACGTTAGTAAAATCATCAAGATGAATATGAATGAAGTAGGACAGATTTCCACACTAAAGCAGGACAGACTTCCACACTATATCAGGACAGACTTCCACACTATATCAGGACAGACTTCCACACTATATCAGGACAGACTTCCACACTAAAGTAGGACAGACTTCCACACTATATCAGGACAGACTTCCACACTATATCAGGACAGACTTCCACACTATATCAGGACAGACTTCCACACTAGATCAGGACAGACTTCCACACTATATCAGGACAGATTTCCACACTAAAGCAGGACAGACTTCCACACTATATCAGGACAGACTTCCACACTATATCAGGACAGACTTCCACACTAGATCAGGACAGACTTCCACACTAGATCAGGACAGACTTCCACACTATATCAGGACAGACTTCCACACTAAAGTAGGACAGACTTCCACACTATATCAGGACAGACTTCCACACTAAAGCAGGACAGATTTCCACACTAAAGCAGGACAGACTTCCACACTAAAGTAGGACAGACTTCCACACTATATCAGGACAGACTTCCACACTAAAGCAGGACAGATTTCCACACTATATCAGGACAGACTTCCACACTAAAGTAGGACAGACTTCCACACTATATCAGGACAGACTTCCACACTATATCAGGACAGACTTCCACACTAAAGCAGGACAGACTTCCACACTAAAGTAGGACAGACTTCCACACTATATCAGGACAGACTTCCACACTAAAGCAGGACAGATTTCCACACTATATCAGGACAGACTTCCACACTAAAGTAGGACAGACTTCCACACTATATCAGGACAGACTTCCACACTAAAGTAGGACAGACTTCCACACTATATCAGGACAGACTTCCACACTAAAGCAGGACAGATTTCTACACTATATCAGGACAGACTTCCACACTAAAGTAGGACAGACTTCCACACTATATCAGGACAGACTTCCACACTAAAGCAGGACAGATTTCTACACTATATCAGGACAGACTTCCACACTAAAGCAGGACAGACTTCCACACTATATCAGGACAGACTTCCACACTATATCAGGACAGACTTCCACACTATATCAGGACAGACTTCCACACTAAAGCAGGACAGACTTCCACACTAAAGCAGGACAGATTTCCACACTAAATCAGGACAGACTTCCACACTAAAGCAGGACAGACTTCCACCCTAAAGCAGGACAGACTTCCACACTAAATCAGGACAGACTTCCACACTAAATCAGGACAGACTTCCACACTAAATCAGGACAGACTTCCACACTAAATCAGGACAGCCTTCCACCCTAAATCAGGACAGCCTTCCACCCTAAAGCAGGACAGCCTTCCACACTAAGTCAGGAGAGGACAGGTGAGATGTGGTGGATTTATCTCTATGATCTGTAAAGGTTATCATTTATCTCGCCATGCTTATATGGCAATGTGTACATCCCAAATGGCAACCTATTCCACAGTGCACTACCTTTGACCATCCCTTGTCAAAAGTAGTGCATTATTTAGGAAATAGGATGCCATTTGGGACAAACACACTGGGGGTTGGCGAGCGATAGACAGAGGCTGACAAAGATGATTTGACCAAGATTCAGAAATAAATCATAATTATTGTGAATATCCTCCTGGTAACTTATCAGAGTTATAACTGTGTTATTCTGTAATGTAGCCGGTGGACAGCAGCTTAATTTAACAGAGTTATAACTGTGTTATTTTGTAATGTAGCCGCTGGACAGCAGCGTAATTTAACAGAGTTATAACTGTGTTATTCTGTAATGTAGCCGGTGGACAGCAGCTTAATTTAACAGAGTTATAACTGTGTTATTCTGTAATGTAGCCGGTGGACAGCAGCTTAATTTAACAGAGTTATAACTGTGTTATTCTGTAATGTAGCCGCTGGACAGCAGCTTAATTTAACAGAGTTATAACTGTGTTATTCTGTAATGTAGCCGCTGGACAGCAGCTTAATTTAACAGAGTTATAACTGTGTTATTCTGTAATGGAGCCGGTGGACAGCAGCGTAATTTAACAGAGTTATAACTGTGATATCCTGTAATGTAGCCGCTGGACAGCAGCTTAATTTAACAGAGTTATAACTGTGATATTCTGTAATGTAGCCGGTGGACAGCAGCTTAATTTAACAGAGTTATAACTGTGTTATTCTGTAATGTAGTCGGTAGACAGCAGCCACCAACAACCTTAACACTTTAACACGGATGGAACTGAAAGAATGAAAGACAAGGTGACAAAGAGCTTGACTGTTGACCCAGGGAGAGGATTTAGAGGGAGGAGGAGAGGGTATTTATGGTGGTGTTTCACACCCTGGTTCCACCCTAAGGCCATAATAGGCTCTGATAGTTAGACGGTATTCCCATCCCAACAATCCCACGATGCACCTTTGGTCTGGTTTCCCGGATACAGAGATTCTCCACTGGCAATGCTTCTTTTTTTTTTTTCGTCCGCTACTAGTCGCAATCTTGTGTCCAGGAAACCAAGACCAAAGGTCCCAAACCTGGAGCTATATAAAGCAGATGATTTGTCAGTAGTACAAGCCCCTAACAGTGTCCCTGTGCTCCAGAGTAAAGCTTTGATAGGGTGAAACAGGCTACAGCAGAGACGATGCAGCAGGTTGCAGTGAGCAGGATATGCTTAGAGACAGAAGGGAACGCGTTGTTGTTAACCTAGTTGCTCTCCTCTTACAGCAGCCGTCACTTCAGTACGTCGTTCACTCATACAGCAGACAAATATCTTTTTACGTTTTTACGTGTCCTAAAACGTCCTTTAAAAAAAAAGCCAGCCCTTACTGTACATACAGTAAGCATGATGTCAACCAGTCAGCCAGTCAGTCAGTCACCCAGTCAGGCAGTCAGACAGTCAGACAGTCAGGCAGTCAGACAGTTAGTCAGTCAGCAGTCAGCCAGTCAGGCAGTCAGGCAGTTAGCCAGTCACCCAGTCACCCAGTCAGGCAGTCAGGCAGTCAGGCAGTCAGGCAGTCAGCCAGTCAGCCAGTCACCCAGTCAGGTAGTCAGGCAGTATGCCAGTCAGCCAGTCAGCCAGTCACCCAGTCAGGCAGTCAGGCAGTATGCCAGTCAGGCAGTCAGGCAGTCAGGCAGTCAGGCAGTCAGGCAGTCAGGCAGTCAGGCAGTCAGTCAGGCAGTCAGGCAGTCACCCAGTCAGCCAGTCAGCCAGTCACCCAGTCACCCAGTTAGGCAATATGCCTGTCAGGCAGTCACCCAGTTAGGCAATATGCCAGTCAGGCAGTCAGGCAGTCAGGCAGTCAGCCAGTCAGCCAGTCAGCCAGTCAGCCAGTCACCCAGTTAGGCAATATGCCTGTCAGGCAGTCACCCAGTTAGGCAATATGCCAGTCAGGCAGTCAGGCAGTCAGCCAGTCAGCCAGTCAGCCAGTCACCCAGTCAGCCAGTCAGCCAGTCACCCAGTCACCCAGTTAGGCAATATGCCTGTCAGGCAGTCACCCAGTTAGGCAATATGCCAGTCAGGCAGTCAGGCAGTCAGGCAGTCAGTCAGAAGTAATGTGGATGAAGAATGTAAGAATGTAAAGATATACCAGACTGAGGGACAGACAATCAGGCTACCTGGGGTACGCGTTAGGGTTCGGCCTTGCCTTCTTCGCTCCTCTCCTCTCTCTGCTCTCTCTCTCTCTCTCTCTCTCTCTCTCTCTCTCTCTCTCTCTCTCTCTCTCTCTCTCTTCTCTCCTCTCTCTCGCTCATCTCTGCTCTCTCTACTCTCTATCACTCCTCTCCACATCAGCACAACTCAGAAGATATTGCAAAAAACGTTCCCCTCAGGTGAAACATTGTCATAGCCCATTAATCTTTTCAAACTTGGCCCCAGTCGGTTTGCTCCCGATCCTTAGAAGGGAGAGAGGCAGGCAGGCAGGCAGGGAGGGAGGGAGGACTCCTTACTGTACCTCCTCTAATCGTATCTTACTAATGTAGCCAAGGAAGCATCCATAATAGCCCCCAACTACCCTCTATAGTGTACTACTGTTGACCAGGGCCCTATAGGTAGTAGGGTGCAGTTTGGGACGCAGTCCTCCAGTCTCTACTCTCTCTCTGATCGTACAGTCCAGTCCAGTCCAGTCCTGGTGGTGTATAACATCCAGTCATTACAGGGGTCTGGAGGTTTGTCCAGTCCAGTCCAGTCCAGTCCTGGTGGTGTATAACATCCAGTCATTACAGCGGTCTGGAGGTTTGTCCAGTCCAGTCCAGTCCAGTCCTGGTGGTGTATAACATCCAGTCATTACAGGGGTCTGGAGGTTTGTACAGTCCAGTCCAGTCCAGTCCTGGTGGTGTATAACATCCAGTCATTACAGGGGTCTGGAGGTTTGTCCAGTCCAGTCCAGTCCTGGTGGTGTATAACATCCAGTCATTACAGGGGTCTGGAGGTTTGTACAGTCCAGTCCAGTAGTTGTTCACTATTAATATTCTGTGGGTTTAAGGTTGTTCACTATTAATATTCTGTGGGTTTAATGTTGTTCACTATTAATATTCTGTGGGTTTAATGTTGTTCGCTATTAATATTCTGTGGGTTTAAGGTTGTTCACTATTAATATTCTGTGGGTTTAATGTTGTTCACTATTAATATTCTGTGGGTTTAATGTTGTTCGCTATTAATATTCTGTGGGTTTAATGTTGTTCACTATTAATATTCTGTGGGTTTAATGTTGTTCACTATTAATATTCTGTGGGTTTAATGTTGTTCACTATTAATATTCTGTGGGTTTAATGTTGTTCGCTATTAATATTCTGTGGGTTTAATGTTGTTCACTATTAATATTCTGTGGGTTTAGTGTTGTTCGCTATTAATATTCTGTGGGTTTAATGTTGTTCACTATTAATATTCTGTGGGTTTAAGGTTGTTCACTATTAATATTCTGTGGGTTTAATGTTGTTCACTATTAATATTCTGTGGGTTTAAGGTTGTTCGCTATTAATATTCTGTGGGTTTAATGTTGTTCACTATTAATATTCTGTGGGTTTAATGTTGTTCACTATTAATATTCTGTGGGTTTAATGTTGTTCGCTATTAATATTCTGTGGGTTTAATGTTGTTCACTATTAATATTCTGTGGGTTTAATGTTGTTCACTATTAATATTCTGTGGGTTTAATGTTGTTCACTATTAATATTCTGTGGGTTTAATGTTGTTCACTATTAATATTCTGTGGGTTTAATGTTGTTCACTATTAATATTCTGTGGGTTTAAGGTTGTTCGCTATTAATATTCTGTGGGTTTAATGTTGTTCACTATTAATATTCTGTGGGTTTAATGTTGTTCGCTATTAATATTCTGTGGGTTTAATGTTGTTCACTATTAATATTCTGTGGGTTTAATGTTGTTCGCTATTAATATTCTGTGGGTTTAAGGTTGTTCGCTATTAATATTCTGTGGGTTTAATGTTGTTCACTATTAATATTCTGTGGGTTTAATGTTGTTCGCTATTAATATTCTGTGGGTTTAAGGTTGTTCGCTATTAATATTCTGTGGGTTTAATGTTGTTCACTATTAATATTCTGTGGGTTTCATGTTGTTCGCTATTAATATTCTGTGGGTTTAAGATTGACTTACATTACAGTGAATACATACATAGCTACACGTTTAGCATGTATATGTCATCTGTGTTGGGATTTGAACCCATGACCTTGGCATCACAGGACCGCCAACCTCACTACATATTGCCAGTCAGCTGTCTTGACTAACAGACAGTGATATGAGAGCTGTTGTGCTCCTTCATCAATGGCCTGGATACACACAGCGTCTCAGAGTAGGGGTTCTGACTTGGCATCAGGTTCCTTCCCCTCCCACCCCACCCACCCAGCCCAAACTAATATGATGTGGAAGGCAATGCGATCCGACGCTTCACTCTGTGAATACAAGCCAATGGCTGTAGAGTTTATTAAAAGGTGTGCGCCAGTGCAGATGAGAACCCTGCGGAGTCAACGTCTGTGTGCGAGAACCACAGATGTGCAGTTGAATCAATCAATGGAATGTTCCTACACAACTTTATAGACTAAATTAAAGCCTTGCTATCACAAACACTGTTGAAAACCCTCCAGAACAGGAGTCAAATATGACCGGGCCAGTGTCCCAAATGGCACCCTATTCCCTATATAGTGCACTCCTTTTTACCAGGGCCCTATGGAACCCTATTCCCTATATAGTGCACTCCTTTTTACCAGGGCCCTATGGAACCCTATTCCCTATATAGTGCACTCCTTTTTACCAGGGCCCTATAGAACCCTATTCCCTATATAGTGCACTACTTTAGACCAGGGCCCTATAGAACCCTATTCCCTATATAGTGCACTACTTTAGACCAGGGCCCTATGGAACCCTATTCCCTATATAGTGCACTCCTTTTTACCAGGGCCCATGTGGTACTACACCATGTAGGGAATAGGGTAGTGTTTAGGACACAGGGGGTATACACCAGAGAGATGAACCAAGGACCTCGAACACCCTAAACCCCTCGCCTCCCCTTAAAAAAGTAAATAAATAAACCTGATACAAAGCGAAAGACAACGATTATATAATGATGTCCTAGTTAACTCTTCTTCCTCCCAAAGTCTGCACTTGTTCACTTCCCTTCAACGATTTGAAAGGAAATGCCTGGTATGAGAGACATGGAGGCCACTACCAGTAATCCAGTAGAAAAACACCCGTACGTTGCAATTAGATCTGTGGGAAGTAGTGAACCACGCTTCAGGACAAAGGAGATGTTATTCGGACAAACCACTCGTCCTCCTGGAAATAGGACAGCGTGGTCCTGTTGCCTCATGGTTGTGTTCACCAATACAGGTCCCAGGGGGGGGGTTGAAACAAAGATGATGAAAGTAAACCCCAAATTGACCCCCCTCCTCCTCTCCTCTCTCCCTCCCTTCCCCCTCCCCTCCCTCCCTCTCTCCCTCCCTCCCCTAATGCTATCAGGCAGGGGTGCTGTTCTAGAGCTGATTCCAACAAGCCTTTCTATCGGGCTGCTGTGATGACTAACTAGACAGTGTGTTCTAGCTGACTCCACCGCACCGTCTATAGAGGAGAGGAGGGTGCCTGATGGAACCCTAGTCTCTATACAGTGAACCAGTTTTATAGAGGAGAGGAGGGTGCCTGATGGAACACTAGTCTCTATATAGTGAAACAGTTTTATAAAGGAGAGGAGGGTGCCTGATGGAACCCTAGTCTCTATACAGTGAACCAGTTGTATAGAGGAGAGGAGGGTGCCTGATGGAACCCTAGTCTCTATATAGTGAAACAGTTCTATAAAGGAGAGGAGGGTGCCTGATGGAACCCTAGTCTCTATACAGTGAACCAGTTTTATAGAGGAGAGGAGGGTGCCTGATGGAACCCTAGTCTCTATATAGTGAACCAGTTTTATAGAGGAGAGGAGAGTGCCTGATGGAACCCTAGTCTCTATATAGTGAACCAGTTTTAAAGCAGGGCCCGTATGGCTGAGCAACATCCTGAGACGTGTCCTGTGAGATCGGACACGCTATGCTACCTCTGTGTTTATCTATTATCTGGAGGGAGAAGATGTTATTTTACAAGGCTATCTACTCTAGGTACTGTGGCTACCTACACACGGAATACACACAGAATACACACAGAAGACACACAGAATACACACAGAATACACACAGAAGGCACACGGAATACACACAGAATACACACAGAATACACACGGAATACACACGGAATACACACAGAAGACACACAGAATACACACAGAATACACACAGAATACACACAGAAGACACAGTACAATGTCAGGACACAACGGACCACATCACACTGGCACTGTTTCTCTGCATAGTTTATTAAAACACATTGATCTCCATGAAGCTGATATTGAATTGTGGGATGACTGAAGGAGGTGGTTAGAGCTCAGCCCCACTGCCCTGTCATACCTCGCACGGTGTGTCTGTGAGTGTCTGTGTGAGTGTGTGTGTGTGTGTGTGTGTGTGTGTGTGTGTGTGTGTGTGTGTGTGTGTGTGTGTGTGTGTGTGTGTGTGTGTGAGAGAGAGTGTCATTCCTAATGTGTCCTACTAGTGGACCTGCTCTCAGCAGACAAAATAACACCACCCCCACCTACCCACCCTCCCCCATCTCCCCACCACCCTCCCCTCCCCATCTCCCCCACCACCCCTCCCCTGGCCTCCTCCACCCCTCCCCTCCCTGGCCTCCTCCACCCCTCCCCTCCCTGGCCTCCTCCACCCCTCCCTGGCCTCCTCCACCCCTCCCTCCCCTGGCCTCCTCCACCCCTTCCCTGGCCTCCCTCCACCCTCCTCCGCTCCACTGGCCTCCCTCCACCCTCCACCCCTCCCTGGCCTCCCCCCACCCTCCTCCCCTCCCCTCCCCCCACCCTCCTCCCTCCCCTCCCCTCCACCCCCTCCACTGGCCTCCCTCCACCCTCCCCCTCCCCTGGCCTCCCCCACCCTCCCTCCCTCCCCCCACCCTCCTCCCCTCCCCTCCCTCCTCCCCTCCTCCTCCCCTCCCCTCCTCCTCCTCCTCCTCCTCCCCTCCTCCCTCCACTACGGAGCTTTAGAACACTGACAACACCAACAGACCAGACCTGAATGCTTCTTTTGTCCGCCATCTTTCTTTGACAACCTCTGAGGCGTCGGCCCGGAGATGTGATGCGTCAACGGGAGTCACACTGTCCCCCTCATCCCTCCATTCCCCTCATCCCTCCTTGCCCTCCTCCACCCCCCGCTCTCTCTCTCTCTCCCGGATAGCCCTTATCAGTGATTTGTCTTCGACTGTCATTATCAATCTGCCTGTGCATTTAGCAACGTTGTTAGGCATGAGGATCGGAGAGGAGAAAGCCACAAACACAGTCTGCTCTACTCTCTCTCTCTCTCTCTCTCTCTCTCTCTCTCTCTCTCTCTCTCTCTCTCTCTCTCTCTCTCTCTCTCTCTCCCTCTCCCTCTCCCAAAGCATTAGGCACGAGTATTTCACTGAGAATCGGAGAGAGCCACAAACACAGACTGCTCTCCATCTCTCTCCTTCTCCTCCTCCCAACGCATTAGGGGTACTAGTGCAGGTTGGCTCAGTGCCAGGAAATGGCAAGCAGAGCAACAGTGCCCTCTTCAGGTGATGTACCTCCCCCATTTATCTATCACCCCGCCCCCCCATTCCTCTCTCTGTCCTTCCCTCTATCATCCAGCGACTCTCTCCTTCTCTCCACGTGGGCTCCTCCCCTTTCTCCAGCTCTACGACATCAGGAAGAGCATGTTGTGTTGGGGGTTTATTAGCAGGACAAATTAATAAGGCTTTGATAAAAACACATCATGGATTAGGTTGGAATCTGAGTCCTCATTATTGGATAATCCTTTTTCAATTGGATGTGTATCAGGTTCCGTAACACACACACAAACACACACACTCACTCACACAAACACACACACACAAACACACACACACACACACACGCGCGCCACAAGCGCGCACACACACACCGTTACTTCGGCTAGGATACGACAGTGATTCACCGTAAAGAGAGGAGGAATACGGTCTGTTTCAGCTCAGATGAATGGGTTGTTTCCTATACCGATACACTCAACAAATGAGTTAAATTATTAGAAGCCCTGTTACGGTTCTGACTTTGACTTCAAGCAGGTCACGTGTAACTAACTGTGTGTTGCCGTCGTATCAATATATACACACATCCACTAATAACGTATATGCACACTCATATAGAACATCACGAGGGGAAAGGGGTGAGATCAACATAGTGTATAAATGATATGGTGATGATTGTCACAAGCTGGAAGCATCATTAGAACTCAAGTCGTTGTCTCTAGAAGACTCAAATAATACAGAGTGGTTTCACTTCTTCTGTTGGTGTTGTGGTAGCAGATGTTTCTCCTACTGGTGTTGTGGTACTAGATGTTTCTCCTACTGGTGTTGTGGTACTAGATGTTTCTCCTACTGGTGTTGTGGTACTAGATGTTTCTCCTACTGGTGTTGTGGTATTAGATGTTTCTCCTACTGGTGTTGTGGTATTAGATGTTTATTTTAATGCTGTTGTGGGACTAGATGTTTCTCCTACTGGTGTTGTGGTACTAGATGTTTCTCCTACTGGTGTTGTGGTACTAGATGTTTCTCCTACTGGTGTTGTGGTACTAGATGTTTCTCCTACTGGTGTTGTGGGACTAGATGTTTCTTGGTGTTGTGGGACTAGATGTTTCTTGGTGTTGTGGGACTAGATGTTTCTCCTACTGGTGTTGTGGTACTAGATGTTTCTCCTACTGGTGTTGTGGTATTAGATGTTTCTTTTAATGCTGTTGTGGTACTAGATGTTTCTCCTACTGGTGTTGTGGTACTAGATGTTTCTCCTACTGGTGTTGTGGGACTAGATGTTTCTCCTACTGGTGTTGTGGTATTAGATGTTTCTCCTACTGGTGTTGTGGGACTAGATGTTTCTCCTACTGGTGTTGTGGTATTAGATGTTTCTCCTACTGGTGTTGTGGTACTAGATGTTTCTCCTACTGGTGTTGTGGTACTAGATGTTTCTCCTACTGGTGTTGTGGTATTAGATGTTTCTCCTACTGGTGTTGTGGTACTAGATGTTTCTCCTACTGGTGTTGTGGTACTAGATGTTTCTCCTACTGGTGTTGTGGTAGCAGATGTTTCTCCTACTGGTGTTGTGGTACTAGATGTTTCTCCTACTGGTGTTGTGGTAGCAGATGTTTCTCCTACTGGTGTTGTGGTACTAGATGTTTCTCCTACTGGTGTTGTGGTACTAGATGTTTCTCCTACTGGTGTTGTGGTACTAGATGTTTCTCCTACTGGTGTTGTGGTAGCAGATGTTTCTCCTACTGGTGTTGTGGTACTAGATGTTTCTCCTACTGGTGTTGTGGTACTAGATGTTTCTCCTACTGGTGTTGTGGTACTAGATGTTTCTCCTACTGGTGTTGTGGTAGCAGATGTTTCTCCTACTGGTGTTGTGGTACTAGATGTTTCTCCTACTGGTGTTGTGGTACTAGATGTTTCTCCTACTGGTGTTGTGGTACTAGATGTTTCTCCTACTGGTGTTGTGGTACTAGATGTTTCTCCTACTGGTGTTGTGGTATTAGATGTTTCTCCTACTGGTGTTGTGGTAGCAGATGTTTCTCCTACTGGTGTTGTGGTACTAGATGTTTCTCCTACTGGTGTTGTGGTAGCAGATGTTTCCATAACATAATCAATGATAAAATGGTGAGCTGAGTAGACAGGCCAGAAAAAAATGTTTCTTTCACAAATGTTTTTTAAGGCATCTTTGCACCATGTCAATTTCACCACCCAAATGGCCCCCCTACTCCCTATATAGTGCACTACTTTAGACCAGAGCCCTATAGAACCCTACTCCCTTTATAGTGCACTACTTTAGACCAGAGTCCTATAGAACCCTACTCCCTATATAGTGCACTACTTTAGACCAGAGTCCTATAGAACCCTACTCCCTATATAGTGCACTACTTTAGACCAGAGTCCTATAGAACCCTATTCCCTATATAGTGCACTACTTTAGACCAGGGCCCTATAGAACCCTATTCCCTATATAGTGCACTACTTTAGACCAGAGTCCTATAGAACCCTATTCCCTATATAGTGCACTACTTTAGACCAGGGCCCTATAGAACCCTATTCCCTATATAGTGCACTACTTTAGAGCAGAGTCCTATAGAACCCTATTCCCTATATAGTGCACTACTTTAGACCAGGGCCCTATAGAACCCTATTCCCTATATAGTGCCTTACTTTAGAGCAGAGTCCTATAGAACCCTATTCCCTATATAGTGCACTACTTTAGACCAGGGCCCTATAGAACCCTACTCAGTATATAGTGCACTACTTTAGACCAGAGTCCTTTAGAACCCTATTCCCTATATAGTGCACTACTTTAGACCAGGGCCCTATAGAACCCTATTCCCTATATAGTGCACTACTTTAGAGCAGAGTCCTATAGAACCCTATTCCCTATATAGTGCACTACTTTTGACCCTATACTTTTGACCCTATTCCCCTATGGACCCTGGTCAAACGTAGTGCACTATAAAGGGAACAAGGGGACCATTTGGAAGGCAGGACACCCCATTTATCTCATTCAACCTCTGAGTCCCATTTAAAGGTCATGTGGAGTCTGACATGGCTTTAGACAGTTTGATTGAAATGATCATTTTAATCATAACAACAGCAAGAGTCTGTAGGTAGGAGATGCAAAGTGGGACAAGGAAAAGTAAGCATGTGGGGTTTTGGTTTTCAGTCCATAGCTAACCACATGTCATACATGAATTCATTAAATGTTATATTTGTTTTTTGGTTTTTAAAGGTAGTGGGATCTTATAGTGGGGCATATAGTGGGGGTGCTTCCCCCTTTTTCTCATTGGTGTTTATGTGTACGTTGAGACCACGTCAGCTACAGTGTATAGTATAGAAGGGACCTCAGCACTGTTGGACCGGGCAGTTATACGCAGTACTTATAGACCAGTAAAAGTTATCTTTTACCTGTCTGGATGGGTGTACGGATCCCTTAGTCTTGAATCCTCCCTGGGAACTGCACTCCGAGGCACTGAAGTGGTCTGAACTAGTGGAGGATCTCTTGGAGAGAGTATCACAGCCCCCTACGAAGGTGTTGTCCAGAGGGAGCTCCTGAATCATGTGGTGCTTCTTCACGGAGACCGGCGTGTCCGCTTTGAGGTGGAACGCGGACTGCGGAGAAGCGGACTTGTAGTGCCGTGCTAGGTCTGGACTGGAGGGCTTGAAGGTGGTGGTGGGGGCAGTGTTCCAGTCAAAGCGGCCGATGCCTTGCTCCTCCAGCTCGGCAGGCAGGCTGATGTTGCCGTTGATGGGCTCGTGAGCCGGGTCATCCGGCTTGTTCTCCTCGATGGTGACAAAGTTCAGGAGGGAGCTTTTGGGCGACTTCCTTTTCTTACGCTTCTTCTTCTTGTTCTGCTTGTTCTCCTGGTTTGGAGACATCCACTCGGCGCCCTGCTTCTTTCTCTGGGCCGCCTTGAACCGCGAGGTGTGGCGGCAGCGCACCAGGACTGTAACGAAGATCACCACAATCACCACCATCGCCCCGGCTACGATGGCGATCATGATGGTTAGATAGTCTCCACTCTGGTACGTCTCACTGCTCTCCCCGATGTTCCTGTCCAGGGGCGTCTCCATGGTGCGGCGAATGAGGTCGTAGATAAACGTGGCATTGCCGACCGTGTCGTTCACGTAGAGGAACACCAGCACTAGTGTGTGCAGGGACTTAGGGTAGCCCAGGTCGCTAATGTTCACGACCAGCCGATGGAGGCCGATGTCGGAGATAGCAGGCTTCTCCTCCAGGGTGATATTTCCTGTCACAGGGTCGATCCGGAACAGACCTTTGTTGTTGCCACTAACGATGGTGTACTTGAGCTCTGCGTTCATCCCTGTGTCACCGTCCACAGCAAAGACCTCGGCCACCACCGACCCAGGGATGGACGAGAGGGGGACCAGTTTGAAGGAGGTGTTGGAAGGGGGGTAGATGACGATGGGGGTGTTGTCGTTTACGTCGATGACATTGATGGTCACCTTGGCGGCCGAGGAACATGGCGGCCGCCCGTTATCCACCGCCCGGATGTCAAAGGTATAGGAACTCTGATGCTCCCGGTCGAAGGACACGTTGGACTTTATTACTCCAGAGTTCGGGTCGAGGATAAAGTTCTCGTTGTCGCTGAGTATCGACAGCGTGACGGCGGCATTTTCCCCGGCGTCTGAGTCTGTGACGGTTATCACCCCCACCGTGCTGTACTTGGGCAGGTTCTCTGACACAAAGAACTGGAAGTGGTTGTGGGTGAATTTGGGGCTGTTGTCGTTTTCATCGAGTACTGTCACGATGACTGCCGCCTGGCTCTGGAGTGGAGGCGTCCCGTTGTCTCGGGCCGTTACCGTGAAGAGGAACCGATCCTGGTCCTCACGATCGAACACCCGGGAGGCCGTGAGGACACCGGTTTTACGGTCCAGGTCGAAGAAAGAGGCGTTAGGGCCCAGCTGGTAGACGATCTCCGCGTTTTTCCCGCTGTCGTCGTCTGTTGCGCTGAGAGTCGTGAGGAAGAGATCTCGTTTGTTGTTCTCTATGACGGCCAGCTCGATGACAGGTTGGCTGAAGATCGGCGAGTTGTCATTTTCATCCTCCAGCCTCACCCTTACCAATGCTGTCTGGTTCAAGCTCGGCTTGCCAGAGTCGGAGGCTATGATTTTGAAGTTGTACTCTTTGGTCCCCTCGAAGTCGAGCAGCGCCGATGTCTCTAGTAAGTACTGATTGTCATACACCGCTTTGAGGTGAAAGGGGACGTCCTTCTCGATGAAACAGATGACTTTGCCGTTGACATCCGTGTCCTTGTCCGACACGGTGATCAGAGCTATCTTGGTGTTGATTGGGTCTTTCTCTGAGAGGAACACAGTGCCGTTTATTGGACTGATGATATATCTCAGATCAATGTTTGGTGGATTGTCGTTCACGTCCGTCACGTTTATAGTTATGGTAGCTCTGGCCGGGCTGGAGCTGCCGTCGCTCGCTAACACAGATAACTTGTGTATGGCGGTCTCCTCTCTATCGAGGGGCCGCTGTACGGTTATAAGGCCAGTGGTGCCGTTTAAAGCAAATAGTCTCTTGGTAGCTGGGGACACCTGTGTCCCGAACATGTATTTGATTTCGGCATTCGCCCCCGACGTCTGCGTCCGTAGCCTGTAGCTGGACCACGGACGTCCCTATAGGCGAGTTCTCCGGTATGTGGACCTCGATCTGGCTCTCCTTGAACACCGGCTTGTTATCGTTAACGTCTGTGACGGTGACTTGGAGAATGGCGGTGCTGGATTTCTGAGGCGTGCCCCCGTCCTCCACCTTGATCTTCATGACGTACGTATCCTTCTGTTCCCTGTCCAGGTTCTGCTGAACGATGAGCTGCGGCCACTTCTCCCCCTCGGGCGTCTCCACGATGTCCAACCCGAAGGCACTTTGCCCGTTCACCAGCTGGTACTTGTGTACACTGTTGGGTCCGGTGTCGGGGTCGGTGGCAGAGGGGATGGCGAAGCGGCTGTTGATCAGCGTATTCTCCGGGATGGAGATGTTGATGACGGGGAGACGGGAACATGGGAGCGTTATCGTTGGTGTCCTTGACCACGATCTTAATCTTTATCAATCTAAAGTAGTCGTTGGGTAAAATCACCACCTCGATCTCGAAGGAGCATTCGCTCTCGTCGAACGAGGGGCCGGGACAGAGCCTCTCCCTGTCAATGCGATTGGAGGTTGTAAATATCTCTCCCGTGCTGCTCTGCACTCTGAGCAGAGGGTTGTCGCCCGCTTTAGACACAAGCCTGTAGACCAGGTTAGCGCTAGCTCCGGTAGCGGCGTTCGTATGGGAGACGTTCAGGTCCTTCGGTATGTTTCCAATGAGAACGTTTTCCTGCAGCTCCTCTCTAATAGGGTAAATCAGTTCCTGGGCTATAGAAGGGTCCATCCAAAAACAGGCAACAAGAGCGGCCAACAAGTAAAAGTCTGTTAGATCCATGGCGACAACGGTCCTGTGGTTACAGAGTTCAACCCTGCCTTGTGGATTTTAAAACACCTCCTCTTCTTCTTCTTCTTCGTCCAATGCAATGTTGAATGTCAGAGTGAGAGATTGGTGAAATCTTGCATTTGAAGAAGGGCAGTTTCCACACACGGACAACCCTATGAATAGATAAGAGCTGCATTAGAATTATTTTCAGTAAGCCCCCAGATCAGGGGGTGGTCACACTTTTAGGGTCGGTGCTTAGATAGATGCGTAAAATCAAACTGAAATACCCACCCTAATATCATTCCAAAATATCCTAGATTTGATCATAATACCCTATGACTACAGCAAAGGTGGTATGTGCTGCAAAAAATAAAACAACACAATTGTATCTCAAACACATGGCATCGCAGTGTCCTTGATTAATGAATTTTAAACAGTAACCTAACTTCAACGTATCCAATTGTTGTAATGTACCATTTACCCATCTCCTCTCCTCTTTGGCTCTTCGACACTTATTTCTGTTACATCCAAAAGCCCCTTAGGATAGTATAATACCGCAGCAAGCGTTCAAGCAGCCATTCAAGTCTGTGACATAGCCCTCTTCTCTCTCCCCTCCCCACCAGACCTTACACATTATAACCCATAACGATTCCTCAACGCCTCTATAAGCACCTCGCCGTTGTAACTTCTGAGAGCTACAGGCGCAGCCGACATCCATTACGCTGAAATTATTGTGATTAATAGAATGTAGGAACGGAATCAAAAATACCCTTTTTGGTGTTTTTTAATTTCAACGGAAATGAATTTAACCTATTATTTCACCGTTGTAAATAGGCTGTAATGTAATGTAAAGGCTAAACCGTAATAGTGCGCTCTGAATATTCTTACCGTTATCCCAAAGGAAAAAAAATCCCCCGTTAGTGCGTGTGATAATTGGGAATGCGTTATCTTCTGATGCCCAAAATTGCGGTTGTGCATAGTAGCCTCCTCTCCTATTCGATACAAATCCGATTCAGAGTTGGAATATCCTGTTTTTTTTTTTTTTATACTCCGGTGGTAAGATATCGGTATTGATCGAAGCCGTTATATTTCTTCAAGTCCAAGTCTAGTGAAGCTCAATGCCTTTTGGTTCTATTGACATCACGGCAGTTTAACTGTGTGGGGGGGGGGAAAACAGTGCTGTCTGGGAGAGACACAAAATGAATTATATTTCTAAACGTTTCACAGTCCGTTTTTTTTTTTTTGGGGGCATTGAACTTTACATGAAAAGCGTTGATGCTCCGTTCAGTCGATCGTATAATGTCGACTGCGGCTGATGATTTCTCCTCTTCCACACAAACAAAACCAGCTGATCAGTGGCGCTCGGCGGGTTCCTCGGACCATGAAGTCATTCTGCATCACCGTTAGCTCCCAGATCAGTCGTCGTTTTATTTTGCCGGTGGTAGCCTACGGTAAAATAGTCAGCTTGGCTTGCTACCTGTTCAGGCTGAAAGCGCCCACTGATAGAATAATGCACACGGTTTGCTTGTCCCATCATATGTGTCAACTTCACTGAGGCTCTCCAATGATATTGCGCCTCCTTTCGTATTTAAAAAATAAAAACACATTTCAAAAATAAAAATAAATAATATTCACAGTCTTGGAAAGCATCTAATTGATTCCGTAGCCCGTATCAAGTCCATTCAATGCTATGACGGTGTGGAATGGTGTGTGGCGTGTATCCTTTTCACTCTCTCCTAGAACTGAATATCTTGCACTAAGTCTGAATAAACCCATAGGGGGGTGAAGTATAACACGCCCCCACCTCCGACCCTCCTCATTGGACGCCCTCTCTCTATTACAGTTTCGCTGATGGATCCGAAGATAGATGTGATTGGTCGAGAGGAACGTCCGTTACATCGGTTACCAAGGCACCGAGCGGCCTGATGAAAAAGTCTCGGTGAGATGCTGCAGGCTGCGGAGATGCCTCAGGCTCCAGCCGATTCATTCACTGCACCACCTTTCTGGTGTTATTAAAACTCGAGACTTTTCCGTTAGATATCCGCGAAAATGAGGGCTCATAAGAGATGTTTATTATAGTATCATTAAACAAGGAACAGAAGGAGAACAGCCCTGTGCGTGTGATTTGTCAGATACACATGGCTACCGTTGGAATACTGGCCACAGCAGTTAGAATAGCACTAGGCTCCATGAAATAGCGAAATAGGCTTTATAGAAGTGAACGTTTGACAGATCACTGATCAGTTGAAGTTTATATTGTACGTTTTTTACTAATAATTATTATTGACACAGTGTCATTGGTGTAATAGGTCAAGTCATTTGTCCACTAGGGATACCAGGCTATTACAAGAGTTCATCAATACATGCCTGATAGTTTTATTACATTTAACAAATCCAATCTTCCCTGACGTCTCTTATGAACAGTAACACTTTTCTCTTTGCAATTGGCATTTAGCTTCTTTCTATGTGACAAAATAAATCGGGCTATCCAAAGAGAAATTATACATCTAAAGGTGTTACAGCTATTGATTTATGACTTGTCGTTCCTGAATTTGAACGCAGTTACCTATTTCCCACTCCTATGTTGCATCCATCTGTGTGAGTTCCTCTGATCTGAGAGAGAGAGAGAGAGAGAGAGAGAGAGAGAGAGAGAGAGGCAGAGAGAGAGAGGCAGAGAGAGAGAGGCAGAGAGAGAGAGAGAGAGAGAGAGAGAGGCAGAGAGAGAGAGAGAGAGAGACTGTGTGTTGGACACAGTCATGCAGCAGAAGTATTTTGTCACCAGTGTGTTTTGCGGTAAACACTACCATCTAGAGGTCAATGTGCTGAAATGCCCGATGAGTCGATAACCACAGCACTCTATATTTCACACACATGTTTATGTGGTAATTTAATAAGTAAAGTATGTCTCTCATGCACCCTTTGTTGAACAACACCTTCTTTGTGCGAAATAGCAGATGACATGTTTCTGCCAAGAGAGAGAGAGAGAGAGACAGAGAGAGAGAGAGAGAGAGAGAGAGAGACAGAGAGAGAGACAGAGAGACAGAGAGAGAGAGAGAGAGTGCTACATCAAGACCACAGCATCACCCCCACCACAACCAGCCCAGACCACCCCAACTAGCCACATCCTCACCCCCACCACAACCAGCCCAGACCACCCCAACTAGCCACATCCTCACCCCCACCACAACCAGCCCAGACCACCCCAACTAGCCACATCCTCACCCCCACCACAACCAGCCCAGACCACCCCAACTAGCCACATCCTCACCCCCACCACAACCAGCCCAGACCACCCCAACTAGCCACATCCTCACCCCAACCCCAACCAGGCAAGACCACCTCAACCAGGAAAGACCACCCGAACCAGGCGAGACCACCCCAACCAGGCGAGACCACCCCAACCAGGCGAGACCACCCCAACAAGCCGAGACCACCCCAACCCCAACCAGGTGACACCACCCCAACCAGCCGAGACCACCCCAACCCCAACCAGCCAAGACCACCCCAACCAGCCGAGACCACCCCAACCAGGCGAGACCACCCCAACTAGGCAAGACCACCCCAACCAGGCAAGACCACCCCAACCAGGCGAGACCACCCCAACCCCAACCAGGCGAGACCACCCCAACCAGCCGAGACCACCCCAACCAGGCGAGACCACTCCAACCAGCCAAGACCACCCCAACCAGGCGAGACCACCCCAACCAGGCGAGACCACCCCAACCAGCCGAGACCACCCCAACCCCAACCAGGCGAGACCACCCCAACCAGGCAAGACCACCCCAACCAGGCGAGACCACTCCAACAAGCCGAGACCACCCCAACCAGGCGAGACCACCCCAACCAGCCGAGACCACCCCAACCAGGCGAGACCACCCCAAACAGCCGAGACCACCCCAACCCCAACCAGGCGAGACCACCCCAACCAGGCGAGACCACCCCAACCAGCCGAGACCACCCCAACCAGGCGAGACCACCCCATCCAGCCGAGACCACCCCATCCAGCCGAGACCACCCCAACCAGGCGAGACCACCCCAAACAGCCGAGACCACCCCAACCCCAACCAGGCGAGACCACCCCAACCAGGCGAGACCACCCCATCCAGCCGAGACCACCCCAACCAGCCGAGACCACCCCAACCAGCCGAGACCACCCCAACCAGGCGAGACAACCCCAACCAGCCGAGACCACCCCAACCCCAACCAGGCGAGACCACCCCAACCAGCCACATCGTCAACTCAACCTTCCCCACCCCAACCCCAACCAGGCGAGACCACCCCAACCAGGCGAGACCACCCCAACCAGGCGAGACCACCCCAACCCCAACCAGGCGAGACCACCCCAACCAGCCGAGACCACCCCAACCCCAACCAGGCAAGACCACCCCAACCAGCCGAGACCACTCCAACCAGCCGAGACCACCCCAACCAGGCGAGACCACCCCAACCAGCCGAGACCACCCCAACCCCAACCAGGCGAGACCACCCCAACCAGCCGAGACCACCCCAACCAGGCGAGACCACCCCAACCAGCCGAGACCACCCCAACCCCAACCAGGCGAGACCACCCCAACCAGGCGAGACCACCCCAACCAGCCGAGACCACCCCAACCCCAACCAGGCGAGACCACCCCAACCAGGCAAGACCACCCCAACCAGGCGAGACCACTCCAACAAGCCGAGACCACCCCAACCAGGCGAGACCACCCCAACCAGCCGAGACCACCCCAACCAGGCGAGACCACCCCAAACAGCCGAGACCACCCCAACCCCAACCAGGCGAGACCACCCCAACCAGGCGAGACCACCCCAACCAGCCGAGACCACCCCAACCAGGCGAGACCACCCCAACCAGGCGAGACCACCCCATCCAGCCGAGACCACCTCATCCAGCCGAGACCACCCCAACCAGGCGAGACCACCCCAAACAGCCGAGACCACCCCAACCCCAACCAGGCGAGACCACCCCAACCAGGCGAGACCACCCCAACCAGCCGAGACCACCCCAACCAGGCGAGACCACCCCAACCAGGCGAGACCACCCCATCCAGCCGAGACCACCCCAACCAGCCGAGACCACCCCATCCAGCCGAGACCACCCCAACCAGCCGAGACCACCCCAACCAGGCGAGACCACCCCAACCAGCCGAGACCACCCCAACCCCAACCAGGCGAGACCACCCCAACCAGCCACATCGTCACCTCAACCTTCCCCACCCCAACCCCAACCAGGCAAGACCACCCCAACCAGGCGAGACCACCCCAACCAGGTGAGACCACCCCAACCAGCCGAGACCACCCCAACCAGGCGAGACCACCCCAACCAGCCGAGACCACCCCAACCCCAACCAGGCGAGACCACCCCAACCAGCCGAGACCACTCCAACCAGCCGAGACCACCCCAACCAGGCGAGACCACCCCAACCAGCCGAGACCACCCCAACCCCAACCAGGCGAGACCACCCCAACCAGCCGAGACCACCCCAACCAGGCGAGACCACCCCAACCAGCCGAGACCACCCCAACCCCAACCAGGCAAGACCACCCCAACCAGGCGAGACCACCCCAACCAGCCGAGACCACCCCAACCAGCCGAGACCACCCCAAACAAACCATGGCCACAACCTATTAGCCCCCCAGATCAGACCTTTAGCCCTTCTGCCCCCTCCCCATACCCCTCTCCCCTGCAGCAAGGACCTTAACATTACAACAACACATATGCCCAGGCTGTGAGCAGAGCAACAGACCCAACCCCTACTAATATACCCGCCCAAGCCCCCATCCTGTTGGTTAAGGGCGAGTAAGTAGGTATTTCACTGTAAGGGTCTTTACCTGTTGTATTCAGTATTTCACTGTAAGGGTCTTTACCTGTTGTATTCAGCATTTCACTGTAAGGTCTACACCTGTTGTATTCAGCATATCACTGTAAGGGTGTTTACCTGTTATATTCAGTATTTCACTGTGAGGTCTACACCTGTTGTATTCAGCATTTCACTGTAAGGGTGTTTACCTGTTGTATTCAGCATTTCACTGTGAGGTCTACACCTGTTGTATTCAGCATTTCACTGTGAGGTCTACACCTGTTGTATTCAGTATTTCACTGTAAGGTCTACACCTGTTGTATTCAGTATTTCACTGTAAGGTCTACACCTGTTGTATTCAGCATTTCACTGTAAGGTCTACACCTGTTGTATTCAGCATTTCACTGTAAGGTCTACACCTGTTGTATTCAGCATTTCACTGTAAGGTCTACACCTGTTGTATTCAGCGTTTCACTGTAAGGTCTACACCTGTTGTATTCAACGCATGTGACAAATAACATTTGATTTGATTTGATTGTAAGAGGTATGTATCAAATGCTCAACATGCTCGGCTACTGTAGTAGTCCGAAAGGCCCTAAACCACACGAAAAAACAACACTAGACACTATGGAACACAAAGCTTTAACTATCTCATCCTGGAATATACAAGGTCTGAGGTCATCTGTCTTTGGCCTAAAGAAATTGGAAATACAGACGTCATCCTACAAGAGACATGGTATAGAGGAGACAGACCCACTGGTTACTATCTAGGATACAGAGCGCTGGTATAGAGGAGACAGACCCACTGGTTACTGTCTAGGATACAGAGCGCTGGTATAGAGGAGACAGACACACTGGTTACTGTCTAGGATACAGAGAGCTGGTATAGAGGAGACAGACCCACTGGTTACTGTCTAGGATACAGAGAGCTGGTATAGAGGAGACAGACCCACTGGTTACTGTCTAGGATACAGAGAGCTGGTAGTCCCATCCACCAAACTACCAGGTGTGAAACAGGGAAGAGTCTCAGGGGGAATGCTAATTTGGTATAGAGCAAACCTAACCCACTCCATTAAATTAGTCAGGAACAGGAACATTTTACATCTGGCTATAAATTAGCAAAGACATCAAAATAACACATATGGAATCATGTAGTATCCAAAAAAAGTGTGAAACAAATCAAATATATTTTGATATTTGAGATTCTTCAAAGTAGCCACCCTTTGCCTTCATGACAGCTTTGCACACTCTTGGCATTCTCTCAACCAGCTTCATAAGGGAGTCCCCTGGAATGCATTTCAATTAACAGGTGTGCCTTGTTAAAAGTTAATTTGTGGAATTTCTTTCCTTCCTGATGCGTTTGAGCCAATCAGTTGTGTTGTGACAAGGTAGGGGTGGTATACAGAAGATTTGCCTTGTTTGGTAAAAGACCAAGTCCATATTATGGCAACAACAGCTCAAATAAGCAAAGAGAAACGACAGTCCATCCTTACTTTAAGACATGAAGGTCAGTTCAAGAACTTTGAAAGTTTCTTCAATGCAATCGCAAATACCAGCAAGCGCTATGATGAAACTGGCTCTCATGAGGACCGCCACAGGAAAGGAAGACCCAGAGTTCCCTCTGTTGCAGAGGATATGTTCATTAGAGTTAACTGCACCTCAGATTGCAGCCCAAATAAATGCTTCACAGAGTTCAAGTAACAGACACATCAACATCAACTGTTCAGAGGAGACTGTGTAAATCAGGCCTTCATGGTCGAAATGCTTCAAATAAACCACCACTAAAGGACACCAATAAGACGAAGAGACTTGCTTGGGCCGAGAAACACGAGCAATGGACATTAGACCTGTGGAAATCGGTCCTTTTGTCTGATGAGTCCAAATTTGAGATTTTTGGTTCCAACCGCTGTGTCTTTCTGAGACGCAAAGTAGGTGAACGGATGATCTCCGCATGTGTGGTTCCCACCGTGAAGCATGGAGGAGGAGGTGAAATGGTGTGGGGGTGCTTTGCTGGTGACACTGTTTGTGATTTATTTAGAATTCAAGGCACACTTAACCAGCATTCTGCAACGATACGCCATCCCATCTGGTTTGCACTTAGTGGGACTATCATTAGTTTTTCAACAGTACAATGACCAAACACACCACCAGGCTGTGTATGGGCTATTTGACCAAGAAGGAGAGTGATGGCGTGCTGCATCAGATGACCTGGCCTCCACAATTAACTTCTTAGGGAGCAGCTCCCGAGGTGACGGTTTTGGAGAGTCTGGCGTGCGCAAAGTAAAATGCCTCCCACTCAAGCCCAGGCAATAGGATATGCACATAATTAGTACTATTGGATAGGAAACACTCTGAAGTTTCTTCGAGTGTTAAAATATTGTCTGTGAGTATAACAGAACGGATATAGCAGGCGAAAACCAGAGGAATTTCTGTCCTGGAAAAAGTGTATTTGACACATTGCCTCATTTTGAACCCCTCCCTATTGAAAATGACCATATAAGGGAGTAAGATTGCAGTACCTATTGCTTCCACTGGATGTCAACAGTCTCTAGACAGTGTTTTGATTCTGTTTAGTTGCTCTGGATGGTAATAGAAGAAGAATTGAGAAGTGGTCACCAGATGTAAACAGAAGAGGAGGCGCTTTCACGGGCTCGCCCGCGCTGTGATTTTTTTCCTTTCCTATCGCCCAGTTTATAATCCGGTTGAAATATTATAGTAAATATACATAAAAGTGTTCCTAAGGATACATTATCAATGATGATTGATTGTTCTTGGACAAGTGTATAGGTATAGGTTGAACGCGTTCTCTTCACGGTTCAATAGGCGAGTGGACGCTGTATTTTCTGATCATAACGTGCCAACCAAACAGAGAATTTATGCATATAATAAATGACTTTTTCTAACAAAAGAACCATTGGATGTCTTCGTTGGACACTTGGGAAGCCCTCAGCAGACGTTGTAGGTAAGGGATTTGTTTTCACTGTGAAATGTGTTTTGTGTGAACCGCGATGGTTTATGAATTTATGCTAATGAGGAATATTGAAGGCGCTACCCTAAAAAATGATAAAATGTAGTGCTTTAGCCGTAAAGCCTTTTTGAAATCGGACAACGCTGTGATATTGCCAAGAAGCAGAGTTGTTGATGACTATGCAACACTTGTATATTGATGAATGTTTAATAATTCAACTTTTGGATTTTGAATTTGGCGCCTTGCATTTCACCGGGTAGTGTCGGGAGTGGGGCGCTAGCTATCAATAGCATAGAAAGAAAGAGAATGAGATATTTTTTTAAATCTTTGCTGACACCATTGAACTATTCTTCATACATAGAACAACTAAATGACAACAAAGCAAAGGAGACAGAGATGTTCTATGGTATTGAGGGAGAAATGGAGAGAGATAGAGATGGAGAGAGAGAGATATTCCACTCTTCATTCTATGGTATTGAGGGAGAAATGGAGAGAGATAGAGATGGAGAGAGAGAGATTTTCCACTCTTCTATGGTATTGAGGGAGAAATGGAGAGAGATGGAGAGAGAGCGAGAGATATTCCACTCTTCATTCTATGGTATTGAGGGAGAAATGGAGAGAGATAGAGATGGAGAGAGAGACAGAGATAATATACTCTTCATTCTATGGTATTGAGGGAGAATTGGAGAGAGAGAGAGAGAGAGAGAGAATCCATTCTTCATGCTATGGTACTGAGGGAGGGAGAGAAAGAGAGACTCCTTTCTTCATTCTATAGTATTGAGGGAGAGAGAATCCATTCTTCATTCTATGGCATGGAGGGAGAGAGAGAGAGAGAGAGAGAGAGAGAGACTCCATTCTTCATGCTATGGTACTGAGGGAGAGAGAGAGGGGGATAGAGAGAGAGAGAAACCCTATTCTTCATGCTATGGTACTGAGGGAGAGAGAGAGAGGGATAGAGAGAGAGACTCCATTCTTCATGCTATGGTATTGAGGGAGAGAGGGAGAGAGAGACTCCATTCTTCATGCTATGGTATTGAGGGAGAGAGGGAGAGGGACTTCATTCATTGTTCTAGGTTATTGAAGGAGAGATGGAGAAGTGGTGAGAGAGAAAGAGACAGAGAGACTCCATTCTTGGTTCTAGGGTATCGCGGGAGGGATGGAGAGAGAGACTTCATCATTGGTTCTAGGTTGTTGACGGAGAGATGGAGGGAGGGATGGAGAGAGAGAAGGAGAGATGGTGATGACACCGTGTGTGTGTTGTATTTCATAGAGCTAGTCGAGTGAGGTGAGAACAGGACAGCACAGCACAGCACAGAACAGGACTTGGTGCTCCTGGGAGCTGAACTCTACCATACCTGTGTGTGTGTGTGTGTGTGTGTGTGTGTGTGTGTGTGTGTGTGTGTGTGTGTGTGTGTGTGTGTGTGTGTGTGTGTGTGTGTGTTTGTGTGTACTGTACTTGTCTGTGTGTGTGTGTGAGTGTGTCTGTGTTTGTGTGTACTGTACTTGTCTGTGTGTGTGTGTGTGAGTGTGTCCTGTGGGCCAGAAGTCCATTAGCACAGCCCAACCTTATGCCCCGACCCTCTCCCTCCTCTCCTCCTCTCCTCCTCTCCTCCTCTCCCTCCTCTCCCTCCTCTCCTCCTCTCCCTCCTCTCCCCCCTCTCCCTCCTCTCCCCCCTCTCCCTCCTCTTCTCCTCTCCTCCTCTCCCTCCTCTCCTCCTCTCCCTCCTCTCCCCCCTCTCCCTCCTCTCCCTCCTCTCCCTCCTCTTCTCCTTTCCTCCTTTCCTCCTCTCCCTCCTCTCCCTCCTCTTCTCCTCTTCTCCTCTCCCTCCTCTCCCTCCTCTCCCTCCTCTTCTCCTCTCCTCCTCTCCCTCCTCTCCCTCCTCTTCTCCTCTCCTCTCCCTCCTCTCCTCCTCTCCTCCTCTCCCTCCTCTCCCTCCTCTTCTCCTCTCCCTCCTCTCCCTCCTCTTCTCCTTTCCTCCTCTCCCTCCTCTCCCTCCTCTCCCTCCTCTTCTCCTCTCCTCCTCTCCCTCCTCTCCCTCCTCTTCTCCTCTTCTCCTCTCCCTCCTCTCCCTCCTCTCCTCCTCTTCTCCTCTTCTCCTCTCCCTCCTCTCCCTCCTCTCCCTCCTCTTCTCCTCTCACTCCTCTCCCTCCTCTCCCTCCTCTTCTCCTCTCCCTCCTCTCCATCTCTCCATCTCTCCACCCCACAATCCCTGGCTGTGAGAGAGAGAGGGAGAGCGATGATCTGTCACTTTAGCTTCCAGTCTGCTGGCTGCCAACCCGTTGGGACTGACAGGCAAAGTCGCTCTGCTTGTGACTCTCACTCCAGCCCGAGACAGACACAGTGTGTGTCATTAGGACATGTGTGTGTGTGTGTGTATGTATGTGTGTGTGTGTTTGTTTGTGTGTTTGTGTGTGTGAAAAGACATGTTTGGAAGATGACGTTAAGATAAGATGTTGAAATGGTTAAATTATCATAGAATTACTGAACCAAACCTGGGCCATGTCCTTTGACCTCTACATTCCTCATATCCTGTCAACTCCTGTTATTCTAGACTCTCAGTGGTTTCAACACACAGAGGTCGAACCTCTGTCACCTCCACTAATGGTCTCATATGTCCTGCTAGACAGACACGACTTTAGGTCTCAGGGCATCACCATAGTTCTCTATGTCCTGCTAGATAGACACTACTTTAGGTCTTAGGGCATCAACATAGTTCTCTATGTCCTCCTAGATAGACACTACTTTAGTACTCAGGGCATCACCATAGTTCTCTATGTCCTGCTAGATAGACACTACTTTAGGTCTCAGGGCGTCACCATAGTTCTCTATGTCCTGCTAGATAGACACTACTTTAGGTCTCAGGGCATCACCATAGTTCTCTATGTCCTGCTAGATAGACACTACTTTAGGTCTCAGGGCATTAACATAATTCTCTATGTCCTGCTAGATAGACACTACTTCAGGTCTCAGGGCGTCACCGTAGTTCTCTATGTCCTGATAGATAGACACTACTTTAGGTCTCAGGGCATCACCATAGTTCTCTATGTCCTGCTAGATAGACACTACTTTAGGTCTCAGGGCATCACCATAGTTCTCTATGTCCTGCTAGATAGACACTACTTTAGGTCTCAGGGCATCACCATAGTTCTCTATGTCCTGCTAGATAGACACTACTTTAGGTCTCAGGGCATCACCATAGTTCTCTATGTCCTGCTAGATAGACACTACTTTAGGTCTCAGGGCATCACCATAGTTCTCTATGTCCTGCTAGATAGACACTACTTTAGGTCTCAGGGCATCACCATAGTTCTCTATGTCCTCCTAGATAGACACTACTTTAGGTCTCAGGGCATCACCATAGTTCTCTATGTCCTGCTAGATAGACACTACTTTAGGTCTCAGGGCATCACCGTAGTTCTCTATGTCCTGCTAGATAGACACTACTTTAGGTCTCAGGGCATCAACATAGTTCTCTATGTCCTGCTAGATAGACACTACTTTAGGTCTCAGGGCGTCACCGTAGTTCTCTATGTCCTGCTAGATAGACACTACTTTAGGTCTCAGGGCATCACCGTAGTTCTCTATGTCCTGCTAGATAGACACTACTTTAGGTCTCAGGGCATCACCCTAGTTCTCTATGTCCTGCTAGATAGACACTACTTTAGGTCTCAGGGCATCACCCTAGTTCTCTATGTCCTGCTAGATAGACACTACTTTAGGTCTCAGGGCATCACCGTAGTTCTCTATGTCCTCCTAGATAGACACTACTTTAGGTCTCAGGGCGTCACCGTAGTTCTCTATGTCCTGCTAGATAGACACTACTTTAGGTCTCAGGGCGTCACCATAGTTCTCTATGTCCTGATAGATAGACACTACTTTAGGTCTCAGGGCATCACCGTAGTTCTCTATGTCCTGCTAGATAGACACTACTTTAGGTATCAGGGCGTCAACATAGTTCTCTATGTCCTGATAGATAGACAGTACTTTAGGTCTCAGGGCGTCACCATAGTTCTCTATGTCCTCCTAGATAGACACTACAACCTCATGAAGCTGGTTGAGAGAAGGCCAAGAGTGTGCAAAGCTGTCATCAAGGCAATGGGTGGCTACTTTGAAGAATCTAAAATATATTTTTATTTGTTTAACTGTTTTTTGGTTACTACATGATTCCATGTGTTTTCCTAGTTTTGATGATTGATTATTCTACAATATAGAAAACAGTAAAAATAAAGAAATGCCCTGGAATGAGTAGGTGTGTCCAAACTGTTGTCTGGTACTATATATATATATATATATTATTTTAGTGTGTGTGTGGTACTATATATTGAGGGTCAGGTGATGACAGCAGGGTAGCTCTCTCTCTCTCTCTCTCTCTCTCTCTCTCTCTGTCTCTGTCTCTGTCTCTGCTCTCTGTCTGATCCTCTACCCACCACAGAGACCCAGTCTGAGGGTCAGGTGGTGACAGCAGGGTAACTCTCTCTCTCTCTCTCTCTCTCTCTCTCTCTCTCTCTCTCTCTCTCTCTCTCTCTCTCTCTCTCTCTCTCTCTCTCTCTCTCTCTGATCCTCTACCCACCACAGAGACCCAGTCTGAGGGTCAGGTGGTGACAGCAGGGTAACTCTCTCTCTGTCTGATCCTCTACCCACCACAGAGACCCAGTCTGAGGAGAAGGACTGACCTCTATCACCGTACTGCCTGGAGGAAGGACTCTCTCTCTCTCTGTGTGTGTATGTGGGGTGGGGTGGGGTGTGTGTGTTGTCCCTCGAGTGAGTGTGTTCATGCATTTGTGTGTTCATGTGTGTGTGTGTGTGTGTGTGTGTGTGAGTGAGTGTACATCATACCACCAATCAAACAGCTGACCTTGGTTTGATTCTCAGATTGACTTATTGATTGTTCTACGCAGAGGAATATTGGCTTGTTGAATAATGCAGACACACGACTGTTTACCTTCTCATGTCACTTTACAGGGTCCCCTGGTCCCAAATGGCTCACTATTCCCTATATAGTGCACTACTTTAGACCAGAGCTCTGTGGGCGGTGGTCAACTGCACTATGCGGAATAGGGTGTGGGTTAGGGATTTTAGCCAAGGCGTTTCATGATCAGTTGTGTGTTCTACGGCTCGAGGATAAAGTTTTAACCCCGTCAGTCGCCAAGACCCCAGCGAAAAATCTACTTTTCATTAATCAGACTTTAATTTATCGGCATGTCCAGCATTTCAATTTATCCTCACAATGAATTATTTTTATTATTTTTTTTACAATTTCCAGGACAACAAGGAGAAATACAGAATAATTTGACAAAAAAAAAAAAACACAGTTGCATTCATGAGTTTTATTGATAAAAATGTCAAGGAACTAAATATGTGTCGCCAAAGTAGAAACCTGATCAAATGAATTTCTCTCAATCCTGTGAGTAAATAAGTGGTTTGATCAGCGGGAAATTAATATCCAGCTAGTCAGAGACGACTGTGTGGAGTTTGGAGATTATAACAGCAACTATATGAGTTTATTACAGTATTATAGACACTATGTCCTGGGGTTTACTGTGGTCTATGTAGTAGAACCCCTTACAGTATTATAGACACTATGTCCTGGGATTTACTATGGTCTATGTAGTAGAACCCCTTACAGTATTATAGACACTATGTCCTGGGGTTTACTGTGGTCTATGTAGTAGAACCCCTTACAGTATTATAGACACTATGTCCTGGGGTTTACTATGGTCTATGTAGTAGAACCCCTTACAGTATTATAGACACTATGTCCTGGGATTTACTATGGTCTATGTAGTAGAACCCCTTACAGTATTATAGACACTATGTCCTGGGGTTTACTATGGTCTATGTAGTAGAACCCCTTACAGTATTATAGACACTATGTCCTGGGATTTACTATGGTCTATGTAGTAGAACCCCTTACAGTATTATAGACACTATGTCCTGGGGTTTACTATGGTCTATGTAGTAGAACCCCTTACAGTATTATAGACACTATGTCCTGGGAATTAGCTCTCCAGAGGTTTTTGTAAAAAAGACCCCCTCTGGGTCCCCTTGGGGATCCTCGCTTGTCTCACAATCGCTGCTCTAGCTCTGTCCCCATTTATCACACAGAATAACGGGTGATATCAATGGATGCAGAAGAAATAGATCAATCCAATGGTTCAGTCTGTAAGTCTGTAGCTCAAACACAATGGGTTAGAAGTCTTAAATCGGTGGGACTCATTAGGGTTAAAAAACGCTTTACCTGAAAGCCAGTCATCACACCGACATTCATTGTCATTATAGTAGACTGTGTGGAGGAAATGATTTAATTACTATGTTGTTAAATTGGACATACTGTGGTGTTTTTACCCCGAGAATTGTCCGTTGTTATACGTTAGTATTGTTTTTGCTGATACAGGATATGTGACTTAGTCTGAAGTCTGGGCGTGCGGATAAGAGCCGTTTGGGTACGACCTCACTATGTGACATCCTGTTTAAACAATCTACAGGAACTTAGATGTGTGGAAACGTGCGGGAGGGTACGGGACAATGGTGCCGACGACGTCAGCTATCTTATTCTGCACGGACTTTTACGCACGTCCCTGTTTCCACCCATCTGCTATACTGCCACGTAGACAAAATAGGTTGGGCTTTTTTTCTATAAGAGGAGAGAGAGACAACTCTGTTCGTTGGGCTTTCCTGACGACGCACATGTTCACTGGTTGTTAATCGATTGCTTCATTTTTTTTGTTGCAAATCTCATAATAATGTTGTTTTGAAGAAACGAGTCTCTCTCCTTTTTGGGTTAGAATTACCACGACAGCTGTTAATTCGTTAAACGTCTAAGCTGAAGTGTGGAATTGTTTTGAACTATTTGATTTAGAATTTTAGGACACCTTAAGGCAAAAAAAATAAATACAAATATTTGATAAAATAAATTTAGCACTATAGCCCAGCGAAACTGATTGAATAACATTTTCATAAATGGCAAAAAAAGACAGTTAAAAAATAAATCATAAGAAACAAGGTTTTGAAGTGTCTGTACTATAAATCTACTAGATATAAAAAAAAACTGAGATTTAACCTCTAATTGGGTAGGCAAAAAACTACCTTCATACTTCCATTTGTTGTTTTAAACCGGTACCGGTTACCTTCAGACGAGTCCCGTGACACTCGTTGTAGAGCCAGATGGAGAACACCGTCGTGTTCGTGAGAATCTCCCCTGTCAACAGTGGGGTCACATTAGATTGTTGCCCAAAGGGTTCGGACGCAACAAACAGAAATTGGCACATCAACGGTACCGACATCAGACGAGTCCCCTGACACTTGTGGGGGTCGTAGAGAAAAACGGAGAACACCCTCGTGTCCGTGAGAGCCTCCCTTTCCATAATAGTTTTGTAGGTCAAACTGCTTGGGCATTCAAGACGTTTTCGTGAGAAGATCAATTTTCGGGACTAGTCTGAATCTGTGTCAGGTGACATATCTTGGTTTTACCTCCAGGACAGGACTAGACTGAAATTGCGTCAGGTGACTTATCTTGGTTTTACCTACAGGACAGGACTAGACTGAATCTGTGTCAGGTGACATATCTTGGTATTACCTCCAGGACAGTACTAGACTGAATCTGTGTCAGGTGTCTTATCTTGGTTTTACCTCCAGTACAGGACTAGACTGAGTCTGTGTCAGGTGTCTTATCTTGGTATTACCTCCAGT
>CM059814.1:53105730-53200730 GCA_030435695.1 Brachymystax lenok tsinlingensis | reverse complement strand
TCCACACCTACTATCTCCTAGCTTCTAGCGAATCCCAAATCAACACCAACTATCTCCTAGCTTCTAGCGAATCCCAAATCAACACCTACTATCTCCTAGCTTCTAGTGAATCCCAAATCAACACCTACTATCTCCTAGCTTCTAGTGAATCCCAAATCCACACCTACTATCTCCTAGCTTCTAGCGAATCCCAAATCAACACCTACTATCTCCTAGCTTCTAGCGAATCCCAAATCAACACCAACTATCTCCTAGCTTATAGCGAATCCCAAATCCACACCTACTATCTCCTAGCTTCTAGCGAATCCCAAATCCACACCTACTATCTCCTAGCTTCTAGCGAATCCCAAATCAACACCTACTATCTCCTAGCTTCTAGCGAATCCCAAATCCACACCTACTATCTCCTAGCTTCTAGCGAATCCCAAATCAACACCTACTATCTCCTAGCTTCTAGCGAATCCCAAATTAACACCTACTATCTCCTAGCTTCTAGTGAATCCCAAATCAACACTTACTATCTCCTAGCTTCTAGTGAATCCCAAATCCACACCTACTATCTCCTAGCTTCTAGTGAATCCCAAATCAACTACTATCTCCTAGCTTCTAGTGTACTTACACCTATGCTTATAACTCAGGTCCTTAGGGCTTAGGGCTTATAACTCAGGTCCTTAGGGCTTAGGGCTTAGGGCTTAGGGCTTAGGGCTTAGGGCTTAGGGCTTAGGGCTTAGGGCTTAGGGCTTAGGGCTTAGGGCTTAGGGCTTTGGGCTTTGGGCTTTGGGCTTTGGGCTTTGGGCTTTGGGCTTAGGGCTTAGGGCTTTGGGCTTTGGCTAAGCTGTGTAATACTCCTTCAGATACTCTAAAGCTGTGTAATACTCATTCAGATACTCTAAAGCTGTGTAAAACTCATTCAGATACTCTAAAGCCGTGTAATACTCATTCAGATACTCTAAAGCTGTGTAATACTCTGTCAGATACTCTAAAGCTGTGTAATACTCAATGAGACACTCTAAAGCTGTGTAATACTCATTCAGACACTCTAAAGCTGTGTAATACTCATTCAGACACTCTAAAGCTGTGTAAAACTCATTCAGATACTCTAAAGCCGTGTAATACTCATTCAGATACTCTAAAGCCGTGTAATACTCATTCAGATACTCTAAAGCCGTGTAATACTCATTCAGATACTCTAAAGCCGTGTAAAACTCATTCAGATACTCTAAAGCCGTGTAATACTCATTCAGATACTCTAAAGCCGTGTAATACTCATTCAGATACTCTAAAGTCGTGTAATACTCATTCAGATACTCTAAAGCCGTGTAATACTCATTCAGACACTCTAAAGCCGTGTAATACTCCTTCAGATACTCTAAAGCCGTGTAATACTCATTCAGATACTCTAAAGCCGTGTAATACTCATTCAGATACTCTAAAGCCGTGTAATACTCATTCAGATACTCTAAAGCCGTGTAGTACTCATTCAGATACTCTAAAGCTGTGTAATACTCATTCAGATACTCTAAAGCCGTGTAATACTCATTCAGATACTCTAAAGCCGTGTAATACTCATTCAGATACTCTAAAGCTGTGTAATACTCATTCAGATACTCTAAAGCCGTGTAGTAATCATTCAGATACTCTAAAGCTGTGTAATACTCATTCAGACACTCTAAAGCTGTGTAGTAATCATTCAGATACTCTAAAGCTGTGTAATACTCATTCAGATACTCTAAAGCTGTGTAGTAATCATTCAGATACTCTAAAGCTGTGTAATACTCATTCAGATACTCTAAAGCTGTGTAATACTCATTCAGATACTCTAAAGCTGTGTAGTAATCATTCAGATACTCTAAAGCTGTGTAATACTCATTCAGACACTCTAAAGCTGTGTAGTAATCATTCAGATACTCTAAAGCTGTGTAATACTCATTCAGATACTCTAAAGCTGTGTAGTAATCATTCAGATACTCTAAAGCTGTGTAATACTCATTCAGATACTCTAAAGCTGTGTAATACTCATTCAGATACTCTAAAGCCGTGTAATACTCATTCAGATACTCTAAAGCTATGTAGTAATCATTCAGATACTCTAAAGCTGTGTAATACCTCTTCCTCCAGATGGAGATGAGGATGATGTGATGAATAAAACACCCTCTTCTTCTTCTTCTTCTTCTACAGTCTGGAAATATTAGCCGCTGTAGCAGCTCATCCCATTACTACTGTACGTCTCTCTCTCTCTCTCTCTCTCTCTCTCTCTCTCTCTCTCTCTCTCTCTCTCTCATTACACACGGTTTTGTTTTTTCCCCACTACGATTCGTCCTCAATGTCCTTCAAGGTCCCTTAACAATAAACACCTTGAAAAAAAGGAGAGTTAAAAAAACTGACTCTGAATAGTGAGAGGACAATGGCTCAGTTTATCCCAGTAAAAAACATTGATACGCAACATATGATGTTCAGAAAGCAGACGGACTGAGGGAAGACGGAAACCGTTACCGTCTGTGTTTTCCCCCAACGCTGACAGTCCAAGAATACGCATCCCAACTGGCACCCTAGGCCCTATAAAGTGCAGTATTTTTTACCAGGGCCAAGGGGAACTGGGGACGCAGACATTCACTTTTAAAGATGGGATTTTATGCAGCCTGGTATCAGTCTGTTTGCCCCCATTCGCTTCAGCCTGGCATGGTATTTGAAAAGTCGTTCATAAATAGTCTATTGAGCAGAGTTTATTGACACCAGGGCTGATCAATAAAGATATCCTTGGTGGATTGGAGCTTCAAGACTGCAGGTGCACTAGATATCCCTCTACCTACCTCTCTCCGCCTCTCTCTCTCTCTCTCTCTCTCTCTCTCTCTCTCTCTCTCTCTCTCTCTCTCTCTCTCAATCTCCCCATCCCTCTAACTTTGACACAGTTGAATTACATATCAATTTCAGGATGTGTGCTGCTGGAAAAGGTCAAACATTCCTGTCTCATTTTCTTTCTCTCTGACATTAAAAGGTCTCTCTCTCTCCATCTCTCTCTCTCCATCTCTCTCTCTCTCTCCATCTCTCTCTCTCTCCGTCTTTTCTCTCTCTCTCTCTCTCTCTCTCTCTCTCTCTCTCTCTCTCTCCGTCTTTTTCTCTCTCTCTCTCTCTCTCTCTCTCTCTCTCTCTCTCTCTCTCTCTCTCTCTCCATCTCTTTCTCTCTCTCTCTCTCTCTCTCCATCTCTTTCTCTCTCTCTTTGGGAGCTCCAGTCAAAGTGTGCTGTGTTCCAGGCAGTGAGAGAGAGACAAAAAGAGAGAGATAGAGACACTGAATTTGTCTTACTTTAATGAGAGATCTTCATTACACTAAAATCACCCCAAACACCACCCCGTGAAAATGGATTGCGTGCCACCACCTTCAAACAGAAAGAGAGAGAGAGTGTATGTATAATGTTTAAATTGTAAGTATAATGTTTAAAATGAATTGAATTAAATTGAATTGAATTGAATTGAGAGAGAGAGAGAGAGAGAGAGGGAGAGAAGCTGTGCGGCAGGACTCCTCAAAAGTGTGGCTCTAGGGCGTTGCGGAGCTTAATTTGACGTTTTGAACAACTTCTGTATGTGATTTTTGAGAAACATTCATTCTTGACATGAGAATGTGAGAGCTGGTAGCTTCTCTACTGTGTTAAACACTCAGTCCTCATGCAGCGATGGATCCCTGTACATGACAGCCAGCCGCTCAACTCCTGATCTCCTTTCTGTGAGGCTGTCTGTCAATGTGAGTTAGAGAAGCTGGCTCCATGGGCCTGCTTGTCTGTAAAATACTCTTCTGCTGCACAGTTACGTAAAGCACGGCTCCACAAGGAACGTTTACAGAGGTCCAAGGGCAATGTGAAACACACACACACTCACACTCCCCTACCCATCCAGGAAGGTAACAGCAGAGGACAATTATAAATAATTAACTAGAAATGAGTTCCCCTTTCATTAGAGGTGTTTATTGTTTTCTCTCTCTCTCTCTCTCTCTCTCTCTCTCTCTCTCTCTCTCTCTCTGTCTCTCTCTCTCTCTCTCTCTCTCTCTCTCTCCGTCCTCTTTCTCTCTGTCTATTTCTTCTCCTCTAGAGAAGAGAAGACAGGAGACAGGGAGAAAGAGGAGAGAAAATAGGCAGAGAGATAGAGGACAGAGAGAGAGAGAGACAGAGACACAGAGAGAGAGAGAGAGAGAGAGAGAGAGAGAGAGAGAGAGAGAGAGAGAGAGAGAGAGAGAGAGAGAGAGAGACAGAGAGAGAGAGAGACAGAGAGACAGAGAGAGACAGAGAGAGAGACAGAGAGAGAGACAGAGAGATAGAGGAAGAGCGTGAGAGGAAAGAACAACTTTTAACCATTAGAACCATTAACCTACATTAGTCCCAGCCACCTCTTGTCTGCTAAGAGGGTCTCGCACTCACAATTCAAACTAAGTTATTGACTAAGTTTGGGGGCAAGCCGAAAAACACCATCCCAACCGTGAAGCACGGGGGGTGGCAGAATCATGTTGAGAGGGTGCTTTGCTTCAGGAGGGACTGTGTTATGTTCCCCAGTCTCTGTGTTGTGGGTTCGTTTTGTATGTGTATGTGTTTCAGGAAATTCCAAGCAGCTGATTGGTCGACCCATTACTGCAGATTGGAGCTGAACCCCGCCCTTTCGTCAGAGGATACAGCAATTACTTCAATTACCGACTCCTTCTGAAGCTGTGTGTAAGCCAGTGTTCCTTTGCTTCAGAGAAGAGAGTTGAGGGTGATAGCTTGTGTTGGTGGGTTCTTAGAAAGAGCTTGTTGTTATAGCCTGTGTTGTGTCTGAAAGACAGATTCTGGGGTTTCCCCAGTATAGTTTGTTTCTCAGATAGAGCTGATGGTTATGTCCTGTATTTTGGTTAGTGTTGCTTCACAATATAGATGGCATCATGAGGAAGGAAAATAATGTGGATATATTGAAGCAACATCTCAAGACATCAGTCAAGGAAGATAAAGCTTGGTCGCAAATGGGTCTTCCAAATGGACAATGACCCCAAGCATACTTCCAAAGTTGTGTCAAAATGGCTTAAGGACAACAAAGTCAAGGTATTGGAGTGGCCTTCACAAAGCCCTGACCTCGATCCTATGGAAAATGTGTGGGCAGAACTGAAAAAGCGTGTGTGAGTAATGAGGCCTACAAACCTGACTCAGTTACACCACCTCTGTCAGGAAGAATGGGCCAAAATTCACCCAACTTATTGTGGGAAGCTTGTGGAAGGCTACCCAAAACTTTTGACTCAAGATAAAACCACTTAGGGATAACTGGGGCGCTAGCGCCCCAATCCCGACACTACCCGGTGAAATGTAAGGCGCCAAATTCAAAATCCAAAAGTTGAATTATTAAACATTCATCAATATACAAGTGTTGCATAGTCATCAAAAGCTCAGATTCTTGGCAATATCACAGCGTTGTCAGATTTCAAAAAGGCTTTGCGGCGAAAGCACAACATTTGATTGTTTGAGGATAGCACCTCTCATATTTATGCATTAGCATAAATTCATAACCCAACGCGGGTCTCAAAAAACGCATAAAATCGCTAATATAAAATCCCTTACCTTTCGAAGAACTTCTGCTGAGGGCTTCCCAAGTGTCCAACGAAGACAATCCATGCTTCTTTTGTTAGAAAAAGTCATTTATTATATCCATAAATCTCAGTTTGGTTGGTGCGTTATGATCAGAAAATCCACTGTTGAGTCGCCCATTGAACCGTGAAGAGAACACGTTCAACCTATAACTATACACTTGTCCAAGAACAATCAAACATCATTGATAATGTATCCTTAGGAACACTTTTATGTATATTTACTATAATATTTCAACCGGATTATAAACTGGACGATAGGAAAGGAAAAAACCACAGCGAGCGCGAGCCCGTGAAAGCGCCTCCTCTTCTGTTTACATCCGATGACTAGTTCGAAATTCTTCTTCTATTACCATCCAGAGCAACCTAACATCACCAAACACTGTCTAGAGACTGTTGACATCCAGTGGAAGCAATAGGTACTGCAATCTTACTCCCATATATGGCTGTTTTCAATAGGGAGGTGTTCAAAATGAGGCAATGTGTCAAAAACATTTATTCCTTGGGGTTTTGCCTGCTATATCAGTTCTGTTATACTCACAGACAATATTTTAACACTCTTAGAAACTTCAGGGTGTTTCCTATCCAATAGTACTAATTATGTGCATATCCTATTTTCTGGGCCTGAGTGGGAGGCATTTTACTTTGGGCACGCCAGACTCTCCAAAACCGACACCTCAGCTGCCGCTCCCTAAGAAGTTAAGAGTGTGCTCCTAATCTCAGCTCGTTACCTGTATAAAAGACACCTGGGAGCTAGAAATCTTTCTGATTGAGAGGGGTTCAAATACTTATTTCCCTCATTAAAATGGAAATCAATTTATTAAAATTTTCACATGCGTTTTTCTGGATTTTTTTGGTTGTTATTCTGTCTCTCACTGTTCAAATAAACCTACCATTAAAATTATAGACTGATCATTTCTTTGTCAGTGGGCAAACATACAAAAATCAGCAGGGGATCAAATACTTTTTCCCTTCACTGTACGGATTTCAATAGGAAGCCTATCAAACTGAGGAAATGTCACACAAAAAAAGAATTATGGACAGAAATTCCTCGGGTTTTTGCCTGCTATATCAGTTCTGTTATACTCACAGACATTATTCTAACAGTTTTAGAAACTTCAGAGTGTTTCCTATCCAATAGTACTAATTATGTGCATATCCTAGTTTTTGGCTTGAGTGGCAGGCATTTTACTTTGGGCACGCCAGACTCTTCAAAACTGTCACCACTGCTGATGATGCCTAAAGAGTTAAACAATTTAAAGGCAATGCTACCAAATTCTAATTGAGTGTATGTAAACTTCTGACCCACTGGGAATGTGATAAAAGAAATAAAAGCTGAAATAAATCATTCTGTCTACTATTATTCTGACATTTCACATTCTTAAAATAAAGTGGTGATCCTAACTGACCTAAGACAGGTAATGTTTACTAGGATTAAATGTCAGGAATTGTTAAAAACTGAGTTTAAATGTATTTGGCTAAGGTGTATGTAAACTTCCGACTTCAACTGTAGTACAGAACATTATTAGTCAAGGACTGAAATACATACATTTGAAATGTCACAAATAGCCTCCATATCAGTACATACACACAGTATCTAGGTCTAATACATAGCACAGTGCAAAGTTACAATACAAGATATATATAATGGTTGTGTCTCTTCACAGTCACCTTTGTGCAGTAAGGTGTTCGTTAATGTTATTTTTTTAATTGGTTATATTGCTAGCTTGAGTTACCTGGTGGTGGCAGAGAGTTCCATGTAGTCATGACTCTATTTAATACTGTCTGTTTCCCAGCCTCTTTTCTAGACCTGGGTACTGTGAAGAGACCTCTGGTTGCATGTCTTGTGTTACCAACGAGTGTCCGAACTGTGTGCCAACTGCTTGAACAGACAGTCAGGTACCTTCAACACGTCGACACCTCGCACAAAGACCAATAGTGTTGCAGTCAATCTCTCCTCAACTTTGAGCCAGGAGAGACTGACATGCCTGTTATTGACACTTTCCCTCCATGTACATCTAAGTGCGATACGTGCTGCTTTGTTCTGGACCAACTACAATTTACAGATGTCCTTCTTTGCCGCACATAACCACACAGCTGGGCTTGTAGTCCATGAGTGAGAAAACTAGGGCCTGTAGGACCTGTCTGGTCGACTGAGATGTCAAGGAGGCAGAGCAACGCCCTAACATGGACAGACCTCTTCCCATTTCAGCAACCATGGAGTCTATATGTTGTGACCATGACAGCTTGTTACCTAGGGTTACACCCAGCAGTTTAGTCTCCTCAACTTGCTCAATTGCCACATTATTCAATAATAGATCTAAATGAGGTTTAGCATTGAGCGAGGGATTTGTCCCCAAAAAATTTCTTTTCGTTTTTCTTTTATGTTTAGCACCAGCCTATTGCTAGTTACCCATTCTAAAACTGACTGGAGCTTTACGTTAAGGTTGTCAGTTATTTATTTTACTGTTGTAGCCGACGTGTTTATTGTTGAGTCGTCAGCGTACAACAGACACACAGGCTTTACGCAATGTTAGTGGAAGGTCATTAGCAAAAACAGAAAACAATAATGGTCCTAGCCGGCTGCCCTGCGTTACACCACACTCAACTGAATTTGCGTTGAAGAGGCTTCCGTTAACGAAAACCCTCTGTGTTCTATTAGCCAGATAACTCTTAATAAACCCTCTGTGTTCTATTAGACAGATAACTCTTAATAAACCCTCGGTGTTCTATTAGCCAGATAACTCTTAATAAACCCTCTGTGTTCTATTAGCCAGGTAACTCTTAATAAACCCTTTGTGTTCTATTAGACAGGTAACTCTTAATAAACCCTCTGTGTTCTATTAGCCAGATAACTCTTAATAAACCCTCTGTGTTCTATTAGCCAGATAACTCTTAATAAACCCTCTGTGTTCTATTAGCCAGATAACTCTTAATAAACCCTCTGTGTTCTATTAGCCAGATAACTCTTAATAAACCCTCTGTGTTCTATTAGCCAGGTAACTCTTAATAAACCCTCTGTGTTCTATTAGCCAGGTAACTCTTAATAAACCCTCTGTGTTCTATTAGCCAGATAACTCTTAATAAACCCTCTGTGTTCTATTAGCCAGGTAACTCTTAATAAACCCTCTGTGTTCTATTAGCCAGGTAACTCTTAATAAACCCTCTGTGTTCTATTAGCCAGATAACTCTTAATAAACCCTCTGTGTTCTATTAGCCAGGTAACTCTTAATAAACCCTCTGTGTTCTATTAGCCAGGTAACTCTTAATAAACCCTCTGTGTTCTATTAGCCAGATAACTCTTGATAAACCCTCTGTGTTCTATTAGCCAGATAACTCTTAATAAACCCTCTGTGTTCTATTAGCCAGATAACTCTTAATAAACCCTCTGTGTTCTATTAGCCAGATAACTCTTAATAAACCCTCTGTGTTCTATTAGACAGATAACTCTTAATAAACCCTCTGTGTTCTATTAGACAGATAACTCTTAATCCATAATAAGGGCAGAGGATGCAAATTCATAACACCTAAGTTTTTTCAGCAATAAGTTGTGATCAATGACATCAAAAGCTGCACAGAAGTCGAACAAAACGTCTCGACACAATCTTCTCACTATAGTTTTCTTTCGGCCAATCATCAGTCGTTTGTGTCAGTGCCGAGCATGTAGAGTGGCCCCCCCAATGAGAATGCTGAAAGTATGTTATTAATTAGTTTTCTGTCAAATAACCTTTTGTATTTGATCAAACACAATTTTTCAAAAATGTTCGCTGAGCACTTGTAATAGGCTGATTGGTCGGCTGATTGAACCATTAAAGTAGTGGTTCCCAACCAGGGATACTAGGCCTGTTAAAATGCAAATTGAAAATGATAAGTGGGTTATTCTGGGGTACTCTGGGCAGAGCAAAATTCTGTTGGTGGTACAGTGACCGAAAACAAAGTTTGGAACCACTGCATTAATTAAAGTGTGCTGTGTTATTCTTGGGTAGTGGAAAGGACCTTTGCCTCCCTTCATGTCTGATGGCACACATCGCCTTTTAGGCTAAAATTGAAGGCTGTGGCAAACAGGAGTCACAGTGTACTCCTCTACCGACCTCAGCAATTCTCCATCCAGGTTGTTGGTACCAGGTGGTTTTGTCCTTACTTTCTATATAACAAACAATTTGTTCACCTCTTCCACGTTCACTTTGTGGAACTCAAAAACTACAGTGCTTGTCTTTCATTATGAAAACAAAAAAAACGTTTATATAAAAATAAAATAAAAGCACAAGACATCGTGCACCATGTCTCAACTGGACCCTTTTTTCACTATACAGGTGACTTTGGACCAGAGCCTGTGAATAGGTTGTCATTTGGAAAGCATCCTATGTGTTGGTGGCATGAGGCTTCCAGAACTGGTAACTGGGGTCCCTATATGTCTTGGTTACATCAACAGGTGTTGTTTATGTTCCCATTCAGACAAAGATACAGAAGTATCCTATGTGTTGGTAGCATGGCGCTGAGGCTTCCAGAACTGGTAACTGGGGTCCCTATATGTCTTGATTACATCAACAGGCGTTGTTTATGTTCCCATTCAGACAAAGATACAGAAGTATTCTATGTGTTGGTAGCATGGCGCTGAGGCTTCCAGAACTGGTAACTGGGGTCCCTATATGTCTTGGTTACATCAACAGGCGTTGTTTATGTTCCCATTCAGACAAAGATACAGAAGTATTCTATGTGTTGGTAGCATGGCGCTGAGGCTTCCAGAACTGGTAACTGGGGTCCCTATATGTCTTGATTACATCAACAGGTGTCACATATGGGGCAGGGGTGGCAGGAGACTGTCTACCAGCTGTTGTTTATATTCCCTTTCACACACACACACACACACACACACACACACACACACACACACACACACACACACACACACACACACACACACACACACACACACATCACATTCAGACAAAAGATACGAAAGACTAAAAAACATCTGTTAAAACACACCTTTGGGGTTAATAAAAATCCTCTCTGCAGGTGTGTGTGTGTCTGTCAGGTAACGGTGTGTGTTCAGTGCATTCTGGAAAGTATTCAGGCCCCTTCTCGTTTTGTTACGTTGCACCCTTTTTCTAAAAATGGATGAAATATGTTTTTGTTCCTCACCAACCTCCACGGCAAAATCACATGATGACAAAGCAAAAAAAACTGATTTTCAGAAAGTGTTGCAATATTATTACCAATACAACATTGAAATATCTTATTTACCTAATTATTCAGACCCGTTGCTATTGAGACTCGAAACTGTGTTCAGGTGCATCCTGTTTCTTGATTGGAGTTCACCGGTGGTAAATTCAATTGATTGGACATGATTTGGAAAGGCACACACTTGTCTATATAAAGGTCCACACAGTTGACAGTGCACGTCAGAGCAAAAAACAAGCCATGAGGTCGAAGGAATTGTCCGTAGAGCTCT
Organism: Brachymystax lenok tsinlingensis; assembly: GCA_030435695.1. NCBI lineage: Eukaryota > Metazoa > Chordata > Actinopteri > Salmoniformes > Salmonidae > Brachymystax > Brachymystax lenok. Next base: position 53,189,679 of record CM059814.1, on the reverse strand, counting down.
GAGACAGGATTGTGTCGAGGCACAGATTTGGGGAAGGGTACCACAGATCTGAGGCCACTTTGTCTCTAAGAACAAAGTGGCCACCGTCATTCTTAAATGGAAGAAGTTTGGAACCACCAAGACTCTTCCTAGAGCTTGCTGCCCATCCAAACTGAGCAATCGGTGGAGAAGGGCCTTGGTCAGGGAGGTGACCAAGAACACGATGGTCACTCTGACAGAGCTCCAGAGTACCTCTGTGGAGATGGGAGAACCTTCCAGAAGGACAACCATCTCTGCAGCAATCCACCAATCAGGCCTTAATGAGCTAATAAAGATGAGCTCCAAAGCGGTGCAGCGGTCTAAGGCACTGCATCTTAGGGCAAGAGACATCACTACAGTCCCTGGTTCGATTCCAGACTGTATCACATCCGGCCGTGATTGGGAGTCCCATAGGGCGGCGCACAATTGTTCCCGCATCGTCCGTGTTTGGCCCGGGTTAGGTCCTAATTGTAAATAAGAATTTGTTCTTAACTGACTTGCCTGGTTAAATAAAGGTTAAATAAATAAAAATGCCACCCTATTCCCTACATAGTGCACTACCTTTGACCAGAACCTATAGGGCTCTGGCACCCTATTCCCTACATAGTGCACTAGTTTTGACCAGGACCTATAGGACTCTGGCACCCTATTCCCTACATAGTGCACTACCTTTGACCAGGACTTGGTGTAGACCTTACCGTGACAGGTGTAGACCTTACCGTGACATGTTTACTTACAAGTAAACATGTCAGATTTAGAAATCTGACAACGCTGTGATATTGCCAAGAAGCGGAGCAAGATGAATAAATATATAACAGTGTGGGGATGAGGTAGTTGGTTGGGCTATTTACAGATGGGCTATGTACAGGTGCAGTGATCTGTGAGCTGCTCTGACAGCAGGTGCTTAAAATGTAAGTGAGGGAGATATGAGTCTCCAGCTTCAGTGATTTTTGCAGTGAATTTGTTCCAGTCGTTGGGAGCAGAGAACTGGAAGGAAAGGCGGCCAAATGAGGAATTAGCTTTGGGGGTGACCAGTGAAATATACCTGCTTGTAGCGCGTGCTACGGGTGGGTGCTGCTATGGTGACCAGTGAGCTGAGATAAGGTGGGGCTTTACCTAGCAAAGACCTATAGATGACCTAGAGCCAGTGGGTTTGGCGACGAGTATGAAGCGAGGGCCAGCCAACGAGAGCATAACAGGTCGCAGTGGTGGGTAGAATATGGGGCTTTGGTGACAAAACGGATGGCACTGTGATAGACTGCATCCAGTTTGCTGAGTAGAGTGTTGGAGGCTATTTTGTAAATTACATTGTCGAAGTCAAGGATCGGTAGAATGGTCAGTTTTACGAGGGTATGATTGGCAGCATGAGTGAAGGAGGCTTTGTTGCGAAATAGGAATCTGATTCTTTATTTAATTTTGGATTGGATATGCTTAATGTGAGTCTGGAAGGAGAGTTTACAGTCTAACCAGACAACTAGATATTTGTAGTTGTCTACATATTCTAAGTCAGAAGCGTCCAGAGTAGTGATGCTGGACGGGCGGGCAGGTGCGGGCGGCCTTCGGTTGAAGAGCATGCATTTAGTTTTACTTGCATTTAAGAGCAGTTGGAGGCCACAGAAGGAGAGTTGTATGGCATTGAAGCTCGTCTGGAGGTTAGTTAACACAGTGTCCAAAGAAGGGCCAGAAGTATACAGAATGGTGTCATCTGCGTAGAGGTGGATCAGAGAATCACCAGCAGCATGAGCGACATCATTGATGTATACAGAGAAGAGAGTCGACCCGAGAATTGAACCCTGTGGCACCCCCATAGAGACTGCCAGATGTCCGGAACAACAGGCCCTCTGAATTGACACAATGCACTCTGTCTGAGAAGTAGCTAGTGAAACCAGGCGAGGCAGTCCTTTGAGAAATCAAGGCTGTTGAGTCTCCCCATTAGAATGTGGTGATTGACAGAGTCGAAAATATGACCCCCCAAGTGGAAAGGTGAGACTCTCACGAACATGTACATCGTTTTGCTCTATGACCCCCACCACACTCTCTTGTGATCTCTCAAAGCTAGGTTGCGGTTCCACAGTAGACCATGACAACAGTTGGATGAGAAGTTGACCCAAGGTTAAGTAGAGCGATAGCGGTACTGAGTATAGCCAGGTAGCCACACTCCAGACAACGGGCCTTCTACCAATGATTCTACCTGCTGTTCATTGTTGCATTGGATTCTATCTCTAAAAGTCTACACCATCAAATTACAGGATATCATTTTATTCAAACAATAGTTGTCTTTATTTTAACTTCTAATTAGCATAAATCTGTTACGACGACTGAGATCGATCTCCTTATATAAACGGTCCTTATATACAGTGGGGCAAAAAAGTATTTAGTCAGCCACCAATTGTGTAAGTTCTCCAACTTAAAAAGATGAGAGAGGCCTGTAATTTTCATCATAGGTACACTTCAACTATGACAGACGAAATGAGAAAAAGAAATCCAGAAAATCACATTGTAGGATTTTTTATTTATTTATTTGCAAATTATGGTGGAAAATAAGTATTTGGTCAATAACAAAAGTTTATCTCAATACTTTGTTATATACCCTTTGTTGGCAATGACAGAGGTCAAACGTTTTCTGTAAGTCTTCACAAGGTTTTCACACACTGTTGCTGGTATTTTGGCCCATTCCTCCATGCAGATCTCCTCTAGAGCAGTGATGTTTTGGGGCTGTCGCTGGGCAACACGGACTTTCAACTCCCTCCAAAGATTTTCTATGGGGTTGAGATCTGGAAACTGGCTAGGCCACTCCAGGACCTTGAAATGCTTCTTACGAAGCCACTCCTTCGTTGCCCGGGCGGTGTGTTTGGGATCATTGTCATGCTGAAAGACCCAGCCACGTTTCATCTTCAATGCCCTTGCTGATGGAAGGAGGTTTTCACTCAAAATCTCACGATACATGGCCCCATTCATTCGTTCCTATACACGGATCAGTCGTCCTGGTCCCTTTGCAGAAAAACAGCCCCAAAGCATGATGTTTCCACCCCCATGCTTCACAGTAGGTATGGTGTTCTTTGGATGCAACTCAGCATTCTTTGTCCTCCAAACACGACGAGTTGAGTTTTTACCAAAAAGTTCTATTTTGGTTTCATCTGACCATATGACATTCTCCCAATCCTCATCTGGATCATCCAAATGCTCTCTAGCAAACTTCAGACGGGCCTGAACATGTACTGGCTTAAGCAGGGGGACACGTCTGGCACTGCAGGATTTGAGTCCCTGGCGGCGTAGTGTGTTACTGATGGTAGGCTTTGTTACTTTGGTCCCAGCTCTCTGCAGGTCATTCACTAGGTCCCCGTGTGGTTCTGGGATTTTTGCTCACCGTTCTTGTGATCATTTTGACCCCACGGGTGAGATCTTGCGTGGAACCCCAGATCGAGGAAGATTATCAGTGGTCTTGTATGTCTTCCATTTCCTAATAATTGCTTCCACAGTTGATTTCTTCAAACCAAGCTGCTTACCTATTGCAGATTCAGTCTTCCCAACCTGGTGCAGGTCTACAATTTTGTTTCTGGTGTCCTTTGACAGCTCTTTGGTCTTGGCCATAGTGGAGTTTGGAGTGTGACTGTTTGAGGTTGTGGACAGGTGTCTTTTATACTGATAACAAGTTCAAACAGGTGCCATTAATACAGGTAACGAGTGGAGGACAGAGGAGCCTCTTAAAGAAGAAGTTACAGGTCTGTGAGAGCCAGAAATCTTGCTTGTTTGTATGTGACCAAATACTTATTTTCCACCATAATTTGCAAATAAATTCATTAAAAATCCTACAATGTGATTTTCTGGATTTTTGTTCCTCATTTTGTCTGTCATATTTGAAGTGTACCTATGATGAAAATTACAGGCCTCTCTTAAGTGAGAGAACTTGCACAATTGGTGGCTGACTAAATACTTTTTTGCCCCACTGTATATATAGCTTCTATCTCAAGGCCATCAGACTGTTAAACAGCCATCACTAGCATTGAGTGGCTACTGCCAACATACTGACTCAAATCTCTAGTCACTTTAATAATAAAAATTGGATATAATAAATGTATCACTAGCCACTTTATACAATGCCACTTTATATAATGTTTACATATCCTACATTACTCATCTCATATGTATATACTGTACTCTATACCATCTACTGCATCTTGCCTACGCCGTTTGGCCGTCGCTCATCCATATATTTATATGTACATATCCGTATTCATTCATTTACACTTGTGCGTGTATAAGGTAGTTGTTGTGAAATTGTTCAATTACTTGTTAGATACTACTGCATGGTCGGAACTAGAAGCACAAGCATTTCGCTACACTCGCATTAACATCTGCTAACCATGTGTATGTGACAAATACAATTTGATTTGATTTGATTTGGTCAATGAATTTGTGTCCCAAATCGCATCCTACAATATATCTGTAAAGATGCACTATTTTTGATCAAGACTTTTTTGGAGCCTGGTCAGAAGTAGTTCACTGTAGGGAACAGGGGTGCTATTTGGGATACACACGGGGTCTACAGGAAATCTCTCCTCACCTGCCAGGATACAGTCAAAACGCAGTGAACAGTGCTTCATCTTATAATGACTCTTTCAATATCTGTCTACATGTCCCTGTCTTCTATTCCATAAGTCATATTGCTAGTGGTGTCTATTCAATATCTGTCTATATGTCCCTGTCTTCTATTCCATAAGTCATATTGCTAGTGGTGTCTATTCAATATCTGTCTATATGTCCCTGTCTTCTATTCCATAAGTCATATTGCTAGTGGTGTCTATTCAATATCTGTCTATATGTCCCTGTCTTCTATTCCATAAGTGATATTACTAGTGTGATGTCTATTCAATATCTGTCTATATGTCCCTGTCTTCTAGTCTCGTTATTGTTATGTACATTTCTTGTGTTACTTTTTGATTGATTAAAATACTTATTATTTTTAAACTTTATTTTATTTAGTAAATATTTTCTTAACTCTATTTCTTGAACTGCATTGTTGGTTAAGTGCTTGTAAGTCAGCATTTCACAGTAAGGTCTATCTATACCTGTTGTATTTGACGCATGTGACAAATACATTTTTTTTATATGATTTGATATTGCTAGTGCTGTCTCTTCACTGCGACAGCATTTCTCCCGACAGCCTGATTATTCCCCAGTCTGCTCCCCTGAATGCCAAATACTTCAACGGAAACATATGTCAGTGACATATGACATTATTTTCCTCGGCTCGAAAAAAAAAAATCATCTGCTTTCAAAATTGTGCTCTACGGAGGTTGACATTTTCCATTCTTGTGTTTCATTTGCGGAACACGAATACCACGTTGTCATCTGATAAAAAACGCCCTATCGCTGTCGTGGTTGATTTGAATGCTAAAAGCTTCGGTTGCTTGGCTGCGTGGCGAAACGACAGGCCTGTGATGGAGTCACCCAGCATTTAGCCGGCCAGATGAAAATTGTTGGTATGTGTTAACATCCAGGGCAGAGAGAGAAACACACACACAAAGGAACACAACCACTTTCCATTAGCGCAAATTGAATTATGCAGCAAAGTGATGCTTTCGCTGTGAGGCCATGAAAACAGTTTTTACATGCTTTATTTGTTTTTCAATGCATAAATTTAAATTGTTTGTTTATCAGTCTATTTCATCATCATCAACAACATCATAGTCTCACAAACTGTCCTCATGATCGCTCGAACATTACTCAACCGTTCTGGTCCAATTTACATGTAATCCATACAGCAATATAATAATAGCATCAACTCCACGTTTAAACCTCTTGATACTAAACAGATATAGTAGATATTGTTTAAACCTCTTGATATGAGGACATATATTGTAGATATTGTTTTATCATGTGTACATTTAAACCTCTTAATATGAGGACAGATATTGTAAATATTGTTTTATCATGTGTACATTTAAACATCTTGATACGAGGACAATCAATCAAATTTTAATCAAATGTATTTATGAAGCCTTTTTTACATCAGCCGATGTCACAAAGTGCTTTGCAGAAACCCAGCCTAAAATCCCAAACAGCGAGCAATGCTGATGTGGAAGCACGGTGGCTAGGAAAGACTCCCTAGAATGGCTGTAACCTAGGAAGAAACCTAGAGAGGAATCAGGCTGTGAGGGGTGGCCAGTCCTCTTCTGGCTGTGCCGGGTGGAGATTATAACAGAACATGGCCAAGATGTTCAACGTTCATAGATGACCAGCAGGGTCAAATAATAATAATCACAGTGGTTGTCGAGGGTGCAACAGGTCAGCACCTCAGGAGTAAATGTCAGTTGGCTTTTTATAGCCGAGCATTCAGAGGTCGAGACAGCAGGTGCGGTAGAGAGAGAGCCGAAAACAGCAGGTCAGGGACAAGATAGCACGGCCGGTGAACAGGTCAGGGTTCCATAGCCGCAGGCAGAACAGTTGAAACTGGAGCAGCAGCATGACCAGGTGGACTGGGGACAGCGAGGCGTCATCAGGCTAGGTTGTCCTGAGGCAAAGTCACAGGGCTCAGGTCCTCCGGGAGGGGAGGGAGCGTACTTAAATTCACACAGGACACCGGATAAGACAGGGGAAATACTCCAGATATAACAGACTGACCCTAGCCCTCCGACACATAAACTATTGCAGTATAAATATAACAAGACAGATATTGTAGATATTGTTGTATCATGTGTACATTTAAACATCTTAATAAGAGGACATATATTGTAGATATTGTTTGTCAATTGTACATTTTAACCTCTTAAAAAAGAGGAAAGATATTGTAGATATTGTTTTATCATGTGTACATTTAAACCTCTTAATAAGAGGACATATATTGTAGATATTGTTTGTCAATTGTACATTTTAACCTCTTAAAAAAAGAGGACATATATTGTAGATATTGTTTGTCATGCGTACATTTAAACCTCTTAAAAAAAGAGGAAAGATATTGTAGATATTGTTTTATCATGTGTACATTAGAAAACAATAAAAAAAATGTTCAAAATGTTTCTCTCTTTCTCCCCAACTCTCTATGTGCATTGACATTGTAGTCATGTAGCAGATGTAGTTGTCCAGAGAGACTTACAGGAGCTAATAGGGTTAAGTGCCTTGCTCAAGGGCACATCGACAGATTTTTCTCCTTGTCGGCTTTAGGGATTAGAACGAGCAAAACCTTCGGTTACTAGGCCAACACTCTTAACCGCTAGGCAACCTGTCACCTCTTACTCTCTGTTGTTGAAATGGAACAGGACAGGTCTTTGACTGTTGTTCTGGAGACCTGGAACAGGACAGGTCTTTGACTGTTGTTCTGGTTGAAATGGAACAGGACAGGTCTTTGACTGTTGTTCTGGTTGAAATGGAACAGGACAGGTCTTGACTGTTGTTCTGGTTGAAATGGAACAGGACAGGTCTTTGACTGTTGTTCTAGTTGAAATGGAACAGGACAGGTCTTTGACTGTTGTTCTGGTTGAAATGGAACAGGACAGGTCTTGACTGTTGTTCTGGTTGAAATGGAACAGGACAGGTCTTTAACTGTTGTTCTGGTTGAAATGGAACAGGACAGGTCTTTGACTGTTGTTCTGGTTGAAATGGAACAGGACAGGTCTTTGACTGTTGTTCTAGTTGAAATGGAACAGGACAGGTCTTTGACTGTTGTTCTGGTTGAAATGGAACAGGACAGGTCTTTAACTGTTGTTCTGGTTGAAATGGAACAGGACAGGTCTTTGACTGTTGTTCTAGTTGAAATGGAACAGGACAGGTCTTTGACTGGTGTTCTAGTTGAAATGGAACAGGACAGGTCTTTGACTGTTGTTCTGGTTGAAATGGAACAGGACAGGTCTTTGACTGTTGTTCTGGTTGAAATGGAACAGGACAGGTCTTTGACTGTTGTTCTGGTTGAAATGGAACAGGACAGGTCTTTGACTTGTTCTGGAGGACCTGGAACAGGACAGGTCTTTGACTGTTGTTCTGGTTGAAATGGAACAGGACAGGTCTTTGACTGTTGTTCTGGTTGAAATGGAACAGGACAGGTCTTTAACTGTTGTTCTGGTTGAAATGGAACAGGACAGGTCTTTGACTGTTGTTCTGGTTGAAATGGAACAGGACAGGTCTTTAACTGTTGTTCTGGTTGAAATGGAACAGGACAGGTCTTTGACTGTTGTTCTGGTTGAAATGGAACAGGACAGGTCTTTGACTGTTGTTCTGGTTGAAATGGAACAGGACAGGTCTTTGACTGTTGTTCTGGTTGAAATGGAACAGGACAGGTCTTTGACTGTTGTTCTGGTTGAAATGGAACAGGACAGGTCTTTGACTGTTGTTCTGGTTGAAATGGAACAGGACAGGTCTTTGACTGGTGTTCTAGTTGAAATGGAACAGGACAGGTCTTTGACTGTTGTTCTGGTTGAAATGGAACAGGATAGGTCTTTGACTGTTGTTCTAGTTGAAATGGAACAGGACAGGTCTTTGACTGTTGTTCTGGTTGAAATGGAAAAGGACAGGTCTTTGACTGTTGTTCTGGTTGAAATGGAACAGGACAGGTCTTTAACTGTTGTTCTGGAGACCTGGAACAGGACAGGTCTTTGACTGTTGTTCTGGTTGAAATGGAACAGGACAGGTCTTTGACTTGTTCTGGAGGACCTGGAACAGGACAGGTCTTTGACTGTTGTTCTGGTTGAAATGGAAAAGGACAGGTCTTTAACTGTTGTTCTGGGGACCGGGAACAGGACAGGTCTTTAACTGTTGTTCTGGGGACCTGGAACAGGACAGGTCTTTGACTGTTGTTCTGGTTGAAATGGAACAGGACAGGTCTTTGACTGTTGTTCTAGTTGAAATGGAACAGGACAGGTCTTTAACTGTTGTTCTGGTTGAAATGGAAAAGGACAGGTCTTTGACTGTTGTCCTGGTTGAAATGGAACAGGACAGGTCTTTAACTGTTGTTCTGGAGACCTGGAACAGGACAGGTCTTTGACTGTTGTTCTGGTTGAAATGGAACAGGACAGGTCTTTGACTGTTGTTCTGGGGACCTGGAAAAGGACAGGTCTTTAACTGTTGTTCTGGTTGAAATGGAACAGGACAGGGTTTTGACACTACAATGTTTTCAGTGAAGCAGAGAGAGAGACTGCAGTCACTGTTTAGTGTTCTCACACTGGGTCAGAGAGAGAGACTGCAGTCAATGTTTAGTGTTCTCACACTGGGTCAGAGAGAGAGACTGCAGTCACTGTTTAGTGTTCTCACACTGGGTCAGAGAGAGAGACTGCAGTCACTGTTTAGTGTTCTCACACTGGGTCAGAGAGAGAGACTGCAGTCACTGTTTAGTGTTCTCACACTGGGTCAGAGAGAGAGACTGCAGTCACTGTTTAGTGTTCTCACACTGGGTCTGAAAGGGAGACTGCAGTCACTGTTTAGTGTTCTCACACTGGGTCAGAGAGAGAGAGACTGCAGTCACTGTTTAGTGTTCTCACACTGGGTCAGAGAGAGAGACTGCAGTCACTGTTTAGTGTTCTCACACTGGGTCAGAGAGAGAGACTGCAGTCACTGTCTAGTGTTCTCACACTGGGTCAGAGAGAGAGACTGCAGTCCCTGTTTAGTGTTCTCACACTGGGTCAGAGAGAGAGACTGCAGTCACTGTTTATTGTTCTCACACTGGGTCAGAGAGAGACTGCAGTCACTGTCTAGTGTTCTCACACTGGGTCAGAGAGAGGGACTCCATTGAAGTTGACATTTCAAACAGTGAGGTTTAAGGGATAGGTAAGGGTTATGGTTAGGGTAAATATAAGGGTAAGGGTTAACGGTTAGTTTTAAGAGTAGGGACGCCCCCCGGTTCTGGATAGCACTAACCACGAGTCCTATGGGTGAAATTGTATATGTATCTTTGACTGAAGGTGTGTGTGTGTGTGAGTCTAGGTGTGTATGTGTTTAGGTGTGTGTGTTTAGATGTGTGTGTGTCTATGCGTGTGTGTGTGTGTGTGTGTGTGTGTGTGTGTGTGTGTGTGTGTGTGTGTGCGTGTGACCCTTCTTTCTCCCAAAGTCTTCTGTAGTGTTTCACAGCAGATAGAAGCATAGCAGGAGTCACCTCTACCTGTCACACTTCAGCCTGGCCCTGACAGGTGGTCTCACACACACACACACACACACACACACACACACACACACACACACACACTACAGCAGTGTGGTAGAACTGTTATGGTGAGAGGAGGAGACTGACAGATGGACAGCAGGTGGTCCAGACAGACAGACAGTAAACAGAAAACAACAATAACAAACAACAAACAAACACTTATTCGTAAATAATTTTGTGGTCTGGTAGACACAGGAGACTGACATGCCAACTCCAGGAGGGTTAGACTGACATTCCAACTCCAGGAGGTTTAGACTGACATACCAACTCCAGGAGGGAAGACTGACATTCCAAATCCAGGAGGGTTAGACTGACATTCCAACTCCAGGAGGGTTAGACTGACATACCAACTATAGGAGGGTTAGACTGACATTCCAACTCCAGGAGGGTTAGACTGACATTCCAACTCCAGGAGGTTTAGACTGACATGCCAACTCCAGGAGGGTTAGACTGACATTCCAACTCCAGGAGGGTTAGACTGACATTCCAACTCCAGGAGGGTTAGACTGACATACCAACTATAGGAGGGTTAGACTGACATTCCAACTCCAGGAGGGTTAGACTGACATTCCAAATCCAGGAGGGTTAGACTGACATTCCAACTCCAGGAGGGTTAGACTGACATACCAACTATAGGAGGGTTAGACTGACATTCCAACTCCAGGAGGGAAGACTGACATTCCAACTCCAGGAGGTTTAGACTGACATGCCAACTCCAGGAGGGTTAGACTGACATTCCAACTCCAGGAGGGTTAGACTGACATACCAACTCCAGGAGGGTTAGACTGACATTCCAACTCCAGGAGGGTTAGATATGGTCTGGTAGAAACAGGAGACTGACACACCAACTATAGGAGGGTTAGACTGACATACCAACTCCAGGAGGGTTAGACTGACATACCAACTCCAGGAGGGTTAGACTGACATATCAACTCTAGGAGGGTTAGACTGACATACCAACTCCAGGAGGGTTAGACTGACATTCCAACTCCAGTAGGGTTAGACTGACATTCCAACTCCAGGATCGTTAGACTGACATTCCAACTCCAGGAGGGTTAGACTGACATACCAACTCCAGGAGGGTTAGACTCACATACCAACTCCAGGAGGGTTAGACTGACATTTCAACTATAGGAGGGTAGACTGACATTCCAACTCCAGGAGGGTTAGACTGACATTCCAACTCCAGGAGGGTAGACTGACATTCCAACTCCAGGAGGCTTAGATATGGTCTGGTAGAAACAGGAGACTGACACACCAACTATAGGAGGGTTAGACTGACATACCAACTCCAGGAGGGTTAGACTGACATACCAACACCAGGAGGGTTAGATATGGACTGGTAGATACAGGAGATTGACTTATGAACTCCAAGAGGGTTTATTACCATGTAGACTATATCTACCAAATGAACTACAGAGGACCTCAAACCTTTACCCTGTAGACTATATCTACCAAATGAACTACAGAGGACCTCAAACCTTTACCCTGTAGACTATATCTACCTACTGAACAACAGAGGACCTCAAACCTTTACCCTGTAGACTATATCTACCTACTGAACTACAGAGGACCTCAAACCTTTACCCTGCAGGCTATATCTACCAACTGAACTACAGAGGACCTCAAACCTTTACCCTGTAGACTATATCTACCAAGTAAACTACAGAGGACCTCAAACCTTTACCCTGTAGACTATATCTAGAAACTGAACTACAGAGGACCTCAAACCATTACCCTGTAGACTATATCAACCAACTGAACTACAGAGGACCTCAAATCTTTACCCTGTTGGATTTATCTACCAACTGAACTATAGAGGACCTCAAACCTTTACCCTTTAGGATGTATCTACCAACTGAACTACAGAGGACCTCAAACCTTTGCCCTGTAGGCCATATCTACCCACTGAACTACAGAGGACTTCAAACCTTTACCCTGTAGGCCAAAACTACCAACTGAACTACAGAGGACCTCAAACCATTATCCTGTAGACTATATCTACCAACTGAACTACACTGGACCTCAAACCATTACCCTGTAGGCTATATCTTCCAACTGAACTACAGAGGATATCAAGCCATTACCCTGTAGACTATATCTACCAACTGAACTACAGAGGACCTCATACCTTTCCCCTTTAGGATTTATCTACCAACTGAACTACAGAGGACCTCAAGTCTTTACTGTGTAGACTATATCTACCAACTGAACTACAGAGGACCTCAAACCTTTACCCTGTAGACTATATCTACCAACTGAACAACAGAGGACCTCAAATCTTTACCCTGTAGGCTATATCTACCAACTGAACTACAGAGGATCTCAAACCATTACCCTGCAGGCTATATCTACCTACTGAACTACAGAGGACCTCAAACCATTACCCTGTAGACTATATCTACCTACTGAACTACAGAGGACCTCAAACCATTATCCTGTAGGCTATATCTACCAACTGAACTACAGAGGACCTCAAACCATTACCCTGTAGACTATATCTACCTACTGAACTACAGAGGACCTCAAACCATTATCCTGTAGGCTATATCTACCAACTGAACTACAGAGGACCTCAAACCTTTACCCTGTAGGCTGTATCTCCCAGCTGAACTACAGAGGACCTCAAACCATTATCCTGGTCTACTGTGCTCTGTAGACCACGTACTTCTCCACCGATCTCCATACATATTTCATGTCAGTGTTATTTAAATGGCAGCACTGCTCCTTGGCTCTTGGGTTTGCAGTCATTGTCTGTCTTCCAAATGAAACCCTATGTCCTACGTAGTGCACTACTTTTGACCCGTGCTTTATAGGGCTCTTGTCAAAAGTATTGCACTATATAGGGAATAGGATGCCATTTGGCTACACACACTCATTCTGTCACCTGCACCTGTCCCTGGCTGGTCCTTATTGGGGATAGGACACCATTACATGCAGAGCAAACATCTGTTACTCACATCTGGCACCATTACCAAGCAGAGGGATCATGGGAACTGGTAGGGAGAGACAGATAGAGGGGGGTAGAGGGGGAGAGAGAGAGGGGGGGAGGCTCTAGTTGTGTACTTTGTGAAATATGTTCTGCAGAATACAGCTAGCTTAACACAGTTAACTAAGACCCTCTGGGGGGGAGGTAGATATAGATGGAGGGAGAGGGAGAGGGGGAGGGAGAGAGAGAGAGATGGAGGGAGAGGGAGGGAGAGGGGGAGGGAGAGAGAGATGGAGGGAGAGGGAGAGGGAGAGAGATTGAGGGAGAGGGAGAGGGAGAGAGATTGAGGGAGAGGGGGAGGGAGGGAGGGAGTGAGGGAGGGAGAGGGAGAGTAGTACACTGGGTTATTCTAAACAAATACAGCCCTATGGACTCTGGTCAAAGTATTGCACTGGGTCGTTCCAACAAGTGGGTGCCTGTTTTTAAATACACTGAACTAAATTAAATTAGCTGAAATAGAAGATCCCAGAAATGTTACATATACGGACAAAAAACGTATTTCTCAACATTTTGTTTACGTCCCTGTTAGTGATCATTTCTTCGTTGCCAAGATAATCCATCCACCTGTGGCATATCAAGAAGCTGATTAAACAACATGATCATTACACAGATGCACCTTGTGACAAGAAAAGGCCACTCTAAAATGTGCAGTTTTGTCACACAACACAATGCCACAGATGTCTCAAGTTTTGATGGAGCGTGCAGATAATTGAAAGTTCATTTCTCTATCATAATCTGCCCTCCGTCGTTTTAGTGAATTTGGCAGTACGTCCAACAGACCTCACAACCGCAGACCAGGCGAATGGCGTCGTGCGGGCGAGTGGTTTGCCCCGATGTCAACGTTGTGAACAGAGTGCACCATGGTGGCGATGGGGTTATGGTATGGGGGGCAGGCATAAACTACAGACAACGAACACAATTGCATTTTATCTATGGCACTTTGAACGCACAGAGATACCGTGACGAGATTGCGAGGGCCCATTGTTATTTTATATTTTTACATCTGTGACCAACAGATGCATATCTGTATTCCAAGTCATGTGAATTCATTGATTAGGGCCTAATTGATTTATTTCAATGGAACGATTTCCTGATATGAACAGTAACTGAAATTGTTGCACGTTGCATCTATATTTCAATTCAGTGGCGCCAATATTGATTTTGAATAGCCTGTTATAGAAAATATAGTGCTCTTTAATGTTTGACCACATGGAGAATTGAATAAATTATGTTTTTAATGTGAATAAAGACTAACTAAAGCGACAAAACTCATTTAGAGTTTTTAGAGTTTTTTAGGACTATTTTAACCCACTTAACCCCAAAATGTATCCACGTTTCACCATCACTCTAATGCCCTAGGTATGTTGTTGCTTTGTCTAAGTGTCACATCCAGGCCTGAGAAGACAGGCTGGTGTGTTTAGTTTTGGTTTTGGTGTAGGGTTTTTATGTTCTAGGTGTTATATTTCTATGTTGGGGTAATGGTTCCCAATTAGAGGCAGCTGTGTGTTTCGTTGTCTCTAATTGGGAACCATATATATGTTTGGGGTTTTCATATAGGTTTTGTGGGTTATTGTTTGTGCATAGCTGTGTTGGTTTTTGTTAGTTATGGTTCAACGTCACGGTCTTCGTTTACATTTTGTTATTTTTTGCCCAGTTATGTTTGTAATAAATATGTATACTGGAAGCATCGCTGCGTCTTGGTCTGTCCGTTCAGGAGATCGTGACACTAAGTCATTTCTGAAGTTTAATATTTATTTGATGTCATTAGTGATTCATTTACAACCGTCCCTCATTTTAAGGTCAACGCTGATTCGTGAATTGAATTCTATTTTTTTTATATGGAGAAACAGTTTTTTTTTTTCAAAAGAAACACTGAACATCTAGTGGTCAAATCATAGAGTAAAAGAAGGTGAACTGGTTCTATTACCAGGTGAGCCGGTTCTATTACCAGGTGAGCCGGTTCTATTACCAGGTGAGCCGGTTCTATTACCAGGTGAGCCGGTTCTATTACCAGGTGAGCGGTTCTATTACCAGGTGAGCCGGGTTCTATTACCAGGTGAGCCGGTTTTATTACCAGGTGAGCCGGTTCTATTACCAGGTGAGCCGGTTCTATTACCAGGTGAGCCGGTTCTATTACCAGGTGAGCCGGTTCTATTACCAGGTGAGCCGGTTCTATTACCAGGTGAGCCGGTTCTATTACCAGGTGAGCCGGTTCTATTACCAGGTGAGCGGTTCTATTACCAGGTGAGCCGGTTCTATTACCAGGTGAGCCGGTTCTATTACCAGGTGAGCCGGTTTTATTACCAGGTGAGCGGTTCTATTACCAGGTGAGCGGTTCTATTACCAGGTGAGCGGTTCTATTACCAGGTGAGCCGGTTCTATTACCAGGTGAGCGGTTCTATTACCAGGTGAGCGGTTCTATTACCAGGTGAGCCGGTTCTATTACCAGGTGAGCGGTTCTATTACCAGGTGAGCCGGTTCTATTACCAGGTGAGCCGGTTCTATTACCAGGTGAGCGGTTCTATTACCAGGTGAGCGGTTCTATTACCAGGTGAGCCGGGTTCTATTACCAGGTGAGCCGGTTCTATTACCAGGTGAGCGGTTCTATTACCAGGTGAGCCGGTTCTATTACCAGGTGAGCCGGTTCTATTACCAGGTGAGCCGGGTTCTATTACCAGGTGAGCCGGTTCTATTACCAGGTGAGCCGGTTCTATTACCAGGTGAGCCGGGTTCTATTACCAGGTGAGCCGGGTTCTATTACCAGGTGAGCCGGTTCTATTACCAGGTGAGCCGGTTCTATTACCAGGTGAGCCGGTTCTATTACCAGGTGAGCCGGGTTCTATTACCAGGTGAGCCGGGTTCTATTACCAGGTGAGCGGGTTCTATTACCAGGTGAGCCGGTTCTATTACCAGGTGAGCCGGTTCTATTACCAGGTAGGTGAGCGGTTCTATTACCAGGTGAGCTATTACCAGGTGAGCGGTTCGGTTCTATTACCAGGTGAGCCGGTTCTATTACCAGGTGAGCGGTTCGGTTCTATTACCAGGTGAGCCGGTTCTATTACCAGGTGAGTCCGGTTCTATTACCAGGTGAGCCGGTTCTATTACCAGGTGAGCCGGTTCTATTACCAGGTGAGCCGGGTTCTATTACCAGGTGAGCCGGTTCTATTACCAGGTGAGCCGGGTTCTATTACCAGGTGAGCCGGTTCTATTACCAGGTGAGCTGGTTCTATTACCAGGTGAGCGGTTCTATTACCAGGTGAGCGGTTCTATTACCAGGTGAGCCGGTTCTATTACCAGGTGAGCCGGTTCTATTACCAGGTGAGCCGGGTTCTATTACCAGGTGAGCCGGTTCTATTACCAGGTGAGCCGGGTTCTATTACCAGGTGAGCCGGGTTCTATTACCAGGTGAGCCGGTTCTATTACCAGGTGAGCCGGTTCTATTACCAGGTGAGCCGGGTTCTATTACCAGGTGAGCCGGTTCTATTACCAGGTGAGCCGGTTTTATTATTTTAGGTCATTTTCTGGTGTTTCGTGGTGGAAAACATTTAGTCATAGATGGACACTTCCTGTTCCACACAACAATCTTCCATTCCCCCTGTCAGAAGGGGAATTATGGCTGACTTAAGATGAAATGGTCAACCCTGTTACGGTCAACCCTTTCACTGTCAACCCTGTTATGGTCAACTCTGTTACTGCCAACCCTGTTACGGTCAACTCTGTTACTGCCAACCCTGTTACGGTCAACCTGTTCACTGTCAACCCTGTTACGGTCAACCCTGTTACGGTCAACCCTGTTACGGTCCACCCTGTTACGCTCAACCCTCTTACGGCCAACCCTGTTACGGCCAACCTTGTTACGGTCAACCCTGTTACGGCCAACCCTGTTATGGTCAACCCTTTCACTGTCAACCTTGTTACGGCCAACCCTGTTACGGCCAACCCTGTTACGGTCAACCCTGTTACGGTCAACCATATTAATTTAATAGACACTTACTATAGTATTTTATATATATATATTTTTAGCTCTTATGATTGGAGAAAAAAATGTATTAAGTTGAACATGTGCTCTTTATGACAGAGTGTTAAAAATGAGGTGAAATCAAACTTATTTTTTTTAACCAAGTTCCACTTCTCAAAAGGCACCGAATTAGTGGAACGACTCCACTAATTAGCAAAAAGGGTTCCATTTGGGACACATCCTATAGGACAGACAACATCCCAGAGTAGCCATAGCCTGCCAAATTTAGAAGTGTAACATAAGCATGTTAAATGGACCATCACTTTCATTACTGCCTAATTCCAGGAGCGATTCATATTTCATTAAAGCTGAAAGTCACAGACTAAACCTTAACGACGCAGAGCCGCAGACAATCTGCCCTCTGAGAGACACATCAAAGGTCCTGTTACATCGTAGAGGCTGCAATCCACAAACTACACACTATTCCCTAAAGAGAGCCCCAAGGGCCCTGGTCAAAAGTAGTGCAGTGTTTAGTGAATATATTGCCATTTGGAACGTAGGATATGAACTGAATCAGCCATAGAAGATTGGTGTCAAACAGTTGTTTTAGAGGCCAACTGTCATGAACGGTTTAGTGAGATGAGAAATGTTAAGCTCTTATAGTTTCGATATAATTTCATCTTGATCGGTCAATTGAAGTAATTCATTTGCTGTTGTTGTTTTTTTTAAGAGCAGATTGAGTTTTGAAGAGTTACTGAGTTACATTGTTTCGGTCAAATCGTTGACTGGCTGTGTGCATTATACTTCTTCAACGTCTTCTTCAGTCCGTTCGTACAAATATATAGGAACTCAGTACTCTTAGAGGCCAACATGGTTGGTTGTGCAAGTGTCTCTCCGGGGTAATGGGTTGAGTGAAGTTCCAGTACTACTGACTATTAACCCTAATGGTATTCAAAGGATTGGGACTGAGTTATACTCCAGTACCACTGACTGTTAACCCTAATGGTATTAAAAGGATTGGGACTGAGTTATACTCCAGTACCACTGACTGTTAACCCTAATGGTATCAAAAGGATTGGGACTGAGTTATACTCCAGTACCACTGACTGTTAACCCTAATGGTATTAAAAGGATTGGGACGGAGTTATACTCCAGTACCACTGACTGTTAACCCTAATGGTATCAAAAGGATTGGGACGGAGTTATACTCCAGTACTACTGACTATTAACCCTAATGGTATCAAAAGGATTGGGACTGAGTTATACTCCAGTACCACTGACTGTTAACCCTAATGGTATCAAAAGGATTGGGACTGAGTTATACTCCAGTACCACTGACTGTTAACCCTAATGGTATCAAAAGGATTGGGACGGAGTTATACTCCAGTACCACTGACTGTTAACCCTAATGGTATCAAAAGGATTGGGACTGAGTTATACTCCAGTACCACTGACTGTTAACCCTAATGGTATCAAAAGGATTGGGACTGAGTTATACTCCAGTACTACTGACTATTAACCCTAATGGTATCAAAAGGATTGGGACGGAGTTATACTCCAGTACTACTGACTGTTAACCCTAATGGTATTAAAAGTTGTGCTTGTGGTACCCTGCTCCGCTATCTCCTGTCTCCTGTTTCCTCGTTCCCTCTCTACCTCTTTCTGTCTCTTCTCTTCTGCTTTGTGGAAAGCTAAGTGATTCGATTTGGAGTGCATACGCCGTTCCCTGACCCCTTCCAGACACTTAGCTTACTACTCCCCGGCAATATTCACTCACTCACTCACTTCCCCCGGCCAGAGTCCCAAAAGGGCCACACTATTCCCTACATTCCCCCTATAAGGTCCCGGTCAAAAGTAGTGCACTAGAAAGGGAATAGGGTGCCATTTAGGATGTAGCCTTTTTTGTTTTAGAGGAAGTGCCCTGTAGCCTAGCCTAGTATAACAGACTGAGTGGAGAGTACATACATTATTAGATCATGGTGTGATGAGGAGAAGGAGTGACTGCTGTCGTGCTCTTTAGGGATACATTCAAAATGGTACCCTATTCCCTTCTGTTGTGCACTAGTTCTGGAGCTCTGGTCAGAAGTAGTGCACCAGACATGGAATAGGGTGTTTTGGGACGCACACTAGGAAGACGGTCACTTCCTATCATTCCCTGAACAGTAAAATAGAAATCACATTTATCACAAACTCAAAGTTCAAAGGGGTCGCGGGGAATGCATTGCCATTTGTAAATGCAAACATCCTACGTTAAAACACAGAGAGGGGCTCTGATGTCTTACTAGGTCTTTAGAAACACAGTTGTTAATAGATTTTCTGTCACTTTCACTTCAAGTGGGTCTCTTATTCTCTCTCCCAATGTCATTATGGAAGGACAGATGATTCCTCATTGGGCAAAAGTGTGATGAATTTTAAGCCTAAAAAGTTAGACGTTTTTGCCTGCACTTAAGGAAAAAGCCATAACGCTGCTACTACAGCACTAAAACTATTATCTGGCAAGTATTTAATCGCTTCTTCTGATCAGTCTGGTCTAGGGTTATATATAGTCATGGGGAAGGTTCGGGCCTCACCAGAGAAAAGTGAACACACCTTCTTCTCGACCGCAGCAAGTGTCCCGTTCTCTTCTGTTCAGGCTTCTTGAAAGAGCCGTGGCGGTGTTTGTATCTGTGAATATTTTTAGGCTTGAAAGTCTTTCTCGTGAAGCCCTCAATCAAGAAGAAGCAGATTAAAAAACGGAAATGAAAGGAAGATGGGAAGGAAGGAATATTATAGGATGGGGAGGGGTACTAAGCTGACATATGGACTTGTTTTAAAAAAGGTCATACGATTAATCATTTAGCTATTTGATTTGGAATTTTAGGACACCCTTTAAGGTATCAGAAATGTATATAAATAAAATATTTGATAAAATGTTGAATTTGGCCTTTACTTCTATAGCCAATAGAAACGCAATGTATAAAACATTCATAAATGGCAAAATGTCTCGCCTAAACTTAAGAGATGTAACAAAGCTCAGGAAATATTGTTGTTTTTTTGGACACATATTTAACCCCTCTGCCTCCTTACTTCCATTTTGTTTGTCAGGGTTAACGGTCAGACAAGTTGTTTGTCTGGGTTAATGGTCAGACGAGTTGTTTGTCTGGGTTAATGGTCAGACGAGTTGTTTGTCTGGGTTAATGGTCAGATGAGTTGTTTGTCTGGGTTAACGGTCAGATGAGTTGTTTGTCTGGGTTAACGGTCAGATGAGTTGTTTGTCTGGGTTAATGGTCAGATGAGTTGTTTGTCTGGGTTAATGGTCAGACGAGTTGTTTGTCTGGGTTACCCGTCAGACGAGTTGTTTGTCTGGGTTACCCGTCAGACGAGTTGTTTGTCTGGGTTACCCGTCAGACGAGTTGTTTGCCTGGGTTACCCGTCAGACGAGTTGTTTGTCTGGGTTACCCGTCAGACGAGTTGTTTGTCTGGGTTACCGTCAGACGAGTCCCATGACACTTGTTGGATTCGTAGAGCAGAACGGAGAACACCATCGTGTCCGTGAGAATCTCCCCTTTCCACAGAGAGGTCATAATAGTTAGTTTGGCTAAATTAGTTTGGACGCTACAGACGTTATTCGTGAGAAGACCGATTTTTTCTCGGGGAGGATATCTCACGATCTGACAAACACCGACGTAGCTCGACCCTCTTCCACTTCAGATGTGGAAGGCCGACATTGGGGACAGTAGACATCCTTGTCTTATTTCCTGCGTCCTCTTAGAACGGTAACGAGAGGCATTGCATTGTGCACAACAAGGCATCTTGTCATGTTGTGTAGACTCTTTAATGATGCCTATAATCTTCCCTGGGATGCAATAGGGTTTCAATATTTTTCCCATATGGCTGGTGAGTCTACTGTGTCCAATTTCTTTTTCTGAAGTCTATGAAATGGAATGTATGGTGGGACTGTTCAATTATGATATGGAGTCAATGCAGGACCTTCATAGCTTGGAAACCGTCTTGTTCCTGTTGATAACCTGTAGTGTATAGCCAGCTTGATCCATTTCTAGAATCAGCTTTGAGAATACGTTTCTAGAAAGGAACAGGAGTTGTACAATCACCAGGATTCACCATGACATGGCCTGATTGATCTGGTCATTATGAATATACACATGTTCCATTCAGAGATGGAGTATAACCCCCTCACGTCAACTCTCTGCGTCCCAAAATGGAAATCCATTCCAACGATGATGCACTACTTTGTACCAGGGCCCAGGGTACAATATAGGGAATAGGATTCCAGGGCCCAGGGCACTGTATAGGGAAAAGGATGCCATTTAGGACATACGCTGTAGTTTACATCTCAGTTGAATCCATTGTTCAAACTGCTACCAATATTCAGATCCGACTATTAAGAGTAGACTATTTAGATCAGACTATTCAGATCAGACTATTCAGATCAGACTATTCAGATCAGACTATTCAGATCAGACTATTAAGAGCAGACTATTTAGATCAGACTATTCAGAGCAGACTATTCAAATCCTACTATACAGATCAGACTATTTAGATCAGACTATTCAGATCAGACTATTCAGATCAGACTATTAAGATCAGACTATTCATATCAGACTATTCAGATCAGACTATTAAGAGCAGACTATTCAGAGCAGACTATTCAGAGCAGACTATTCAGATCAGACTATTCATATCAGATTATTCATATCAGACTATTCAGATCAGACTATTCAGATCAGACTATTAATATCAGACTATTCATATCAGACTATTCATATCAGACTATTCAGATCAGACTATTCATATCAGACTATTCATATCAGACTATTCAGATCAGACTATTCAAATCAGACTATTAAGAGCAGACTATTCAGATCAGACTATTCATATCAGACTATTCAGATCAGACTATTCAGATCAGACTATTCGGTGCAGACTATTCAGAGCAGACTATTCAGATCCTACTATACAGATCAGACTATTCAGATCAGACTATTCAGAGCAGACTATCCATATCAGACTATCCATATCAGACTATTCATATCAGACTATTCAGATCAGACTATTAATATCAGACTATTAATATCAGACTATTCAGATCAGACCATTCATATCAGACTATTCAGATCAGACTATTAATATCAGACTATTAATATCAGACTATTCAGATCAGACTATTCAGATCAGACTATTCATATCAGACTATTCAGATCAGACTATTCATATCAGACTATTCATATCAGACTATTCAGATCAGACTATTCAGATCAGACTATTCAGAGCAGACTATCCAGAGCAGACTATCCATATCAGACTATTCAGATCAGACTATTCATATCAGACTATTCAGAGCAGACTATTCAGATCAGACTATTCAGTTGAGACTATTCAGATCAGACTATTCAGATCAGACTATTCAGTTGAGACTCTTCAGTTGAGACTATTCAGATCAGACTATTCAGAGCAGACTATTCAGATCAGACTATTCTGATCACACTATTCTGATCAGACTATTCAGAGCAGGCTATTCAGAGCAGACTATTCAGTTGAGACTAATCAGCTCAGACTATTCAGAGCAGACTACTCAGAGCAGACTATTCAGAGCAGACTATTCAGATCAGACTATTCAGAGCAGACTATTCAGATCAGACTATTCGGAGCAGACTATTCAGATCAGACTATTCAGATCAGACTATTCAGATCAGACTACTCTCTTCATAACACAGTGGAATGAAACAAGCAGGTTTAGTGTGAACATCAGTATGTATACCTGCAGCTTCTCTCCCTCTCCTTCTCTCTCTCTCTGCGACAGGCCAATTTCATGGTGTGTGTTGCTTATTTTCTCAAGATGTTTGACACCTTATTGAACAATTCAAATTTGATTCGGGACAAAAACGATGCTAAATAGCGTTTGCCGCGGTTAAGCCAGAGCTGGTGGTTTTTCCGGGGGATAAGAGAGAGAAGGATAGAGGGATGGGTGTTGGGTGAATCTACATGAGTACTGCTACTGAATGGTTTTGACTGGATAACATCTGATGAAATCAATGACCTAGTTTACCTCCCTGTTCCCTATGGAGTGCAGTACTTTTGATCAGGGCCCATAGAGTAGTGCACTGTATAGGGAATAGGGTGCCATTTGGGATGCTGCCCTGGTATGGAGTAGAATTGCAGGTGGGAAGAGTTATTGCTAACATATTGAACGGTGTATCTACTTTACATAATGATATGCTAAGGTTGAATGGTGTAGCTACTTTACATAATGATATGCTAAGGTTGAATGGTGTATCTACTTTACATAATGATATGCTAAGGTTGAACGGTGTATCTACTTTACATAATGATATGCTAAGGTTGAATGGTGTATCTACTTTACATAATGATATGCTAAGGTTGAACGGTGTATCTACTTTACATAATGATATGCTAAGGTTGAACGGTGTATCTACTTTACATAATGATATGCTAAGGTTGAACGGTGTATCTACTTTACATAATGATATGCTAAGGTTGAACGGTGTATCTACTTTATACAATGATATGCTAAGGTTGAATGGTGTATCTACTTTATACAATGATATGCTAAGGTTGATTGGTGTAGCTACTTTACATAATGATATGCTAAGGTTGATTGGTGTAGCTACTTTACATAATGATATGCTAAGGTTGATTGGTGTAGCTACTTTACATAATGATATGCTAAGGTTGAATGGTGTATCTACTTTACATAATGATATGCTAAGGTTGATTGGTGTAGCTACTTTACATAATGATATGCTAAGGTTGAACGGTGTAGCTACTTTACATAATGATATGCTAAGGTTGAATGGTGTAGCTACTTTACATAATGATATGCTAAGGTTGAATGGTGTAGCTACTATATACAAGGATATGCTAAGGTTGAATGTTGAAGCTACTTTACATAATGATATGCTAAGGTTGAATGGTGTAGCTACTTTACATAATGATATGCTAAGGTTGAACGGTGTAGCTACTTTACATAATGATATGCTAAGGTTGAATGGTGTAGCTACTTTATACAATGATATGCTAAGGTTGATTGGTGTAGCTACTTTACATAATGATATGCTAAGGTTGATTGGTGTAGCTACTTTACATAATGATATGCTAAGGTTGAATGGTGTATCTACTTTATACAATGATATGCTAAGGTTGATTGGTGTAGCTACTTTACATAATGATATGCTAAGGTTGATTGGTGTAGCTACTTTACATAATGATATGCTAAGGTTGAATGGTGTATCTACTTTATACAATGATATGCTAAGGTTGATTGCTGTAGCTACTTTACATAATGATATGCTAAGGTTGATTGGTGTAGCTACTTTACATAATGATATGCTAAGGTTGAATGGTGTAGCTACTATATACAAGGATATGCTAAGGTTGAATGTTGAAGCTACTTTACATAATGATATGCTAAGGTATAACAGTGTAGCTACTTTACATAATGATATGCTAAGGTTGAATGTTGAAGCTACTTTACATAATGATATGCTAAGGTATAACAGTGTAGCTACTATATACAATGATATGCTAAGGTTGATTGGTGTAGCTACGTTACATAATGATATGCTAAGATTGAATGGTGTAGCTACTTTACATAATGATATGCTAAGGTTGAATGGTGTAGCTACTTTACATAATGATATGCTAAGGTTGAATGGTGTAGCTACTTTTACATAATGATATGCTAAGGTTGAACGGTGTAACTACTTTACATAATGATATGCTAAGGTTGAATGGTGTAGCTACTTTACATAATGATATGCTAAGGTTGAATGGAGTAGCTACTTTACATAATGATATGCTAAGGTCGAACAGTGTAGATACTTTACATAATGATATGATAAGGTTGAACAGTGTAGCTACTTTACATAATGATATGCTAAGGTTGAATGGTGTAGCTACTTTACATAATGATATGCTATGGTTGGACGGTGTAGCTACTTTACATAATGATATGCTAAGGTTGAATGGTGTAGCTGTTTTACATAATGATATGCTATGGTTGGACGGTGTAGCTACTTTAAATAATGGTATGTTGTGGATGGCTGCTATGGAACTGAAGGGAAATGTGATGGCCCATTGCCAATTAGATTCAAAAACGTGATGTATTGTGTTTGTCAACCATTTAGTCTCTGTTTTCGAGGCACACAAACAACTGGTGTTACACAAATATGCAAAACAGGAACTGTATTTGTAACCTTGGTCTTGCACTACAGACACAAACTTCTTCTTTACAACAATTAAAGAATAACCTTAGACAAAGGCAAAAACATACGAGCATGAGTCATTTGGAAGGACGAAATGTTTTTTGGGAGATAAATAAGCCTTTTCAACAACAGACTCTTGCTGTTAACCTAGAATCGGCAATGGAACAGTGGGCGACGCTGGGGCCATGCAGGCTGGCCAAATTAGCACACATTAACATTGAAACATGGAGATGGCCCTCAGTTCTCTCCCTTCTCTCCTTGGGCTCCCAGGCCTCGCTGTGAGGCTGTTTCTATGCTGATGATACCGGGACTCATTAACACATTCGTCTTGGTTAGGATACATTGGCACTTCTGTCATAACAGAGAATGAGGGTATGTGTGTGTGTGTGCCTGTCTCTGTGTGTGTGACTGGGACTGTGTGTGTGTCTGTGTGTGTCTGCGTGTGTGTGTGTCTCTGTGAGTGTGTGACTGGATCTGTGTGTTTAACTAGGTCTGTGTGTGTGTGCCTGTCTCTGTGAGTGTGTGACTGGGTCTGTGTGTGTGTGTGTGTGTGTGTGTGTGTGTGTGTGTGTGTGTGTGTGTGTGTGTGTGTGTGTGTGTGTGTGTGTGTGTGTGTGTGTGTGCCTGTCTCTGTGTGTGTGATTGGGTCTGTGTGTTTGTGTGTATTTATTTCCAGTGGTAACATCAGTAACTCTAGTGAGTTTATCCTCTGCAGCAGAGGTAACTCTGGGTCTTCCTTTCCTGTGGCGGTCCTCATGAGAGACAGTTTCATCAAAGAGTTTGATGGTTTTTTGCCACTGCACTTGAAGAAACGTTCAAAGTTCTTGAAATGTTCCGGATTGACTGAACTTCATGTCTTAAAGTAACGATGGACTGTCGTTTCTCTTTGCTTATTTTTGAGCTGTTCTTGCCGTATTATGGACTTGGTCTTTTAGCAAATAGGGCAAATCTTCTGTATACCAACCCCTACCTTGTCACAACACAACTGATTGGCTCAAACGTATTAAGAAAGAAAATAAATTCTACAAATTAACTTTTAACAAGGCACACCTAATTCCAGGTGACTACCTCATGAAGCTGGTTGAGAGAGATTAGTGCCAAGGGTGTGCAAAGCTGCCATCGAGGCAAAAGGGTGGGCTACTTTGAAGAATCTCAAATATAAAATATATTTTGATTTGTTTTAACACTTTTCTGGTAACTACATGATTCCATATGTGTTATTTCATAGTTTTGATGTCTTCACTATTGTTCTACAATGTAGAAAATAGTCCAAATAAAGAACAAAAAAAAAACCTTGAATGAGCAGATGTGTCCAAACCTTTGACCTGGTACTGTGTAATATATTCCATAACCCAGATCAGCTGAACTGCATTGAAAACTCCATTGTCAACGCCAAGCAAAGAAAAAAAGGAAATTAGTTAGTGTGACTAAATAAAGCCAAACGAGGAAAGCAGCAATAGCAACTGACAAACCCCCCAAAAAATATATCATTATTCACTATTATACCACGACAAGCAAAACAGCCTGTCGTTATCGTTAACTAGCTAACTAGCTAGCTACGTCGTTAAATATGATCATATGGTCATTAGAAATTCTACAGTTCCATTAAGCCTCTTTGTTACGTTCTCTAGAGTCGTTACAAATAATTACCCCCACCCCCAAAAAAAGTAAAGTGAACTAAAACGGCAAATCTTAATCTACTTGAAAGCCTATATTATAGACATATTTTACTCCCCTTTGATCCTGTCTACTGTGATGTTTACCGTACATTTGGTTCATGAAGTTGCATTCCCAATGTATTTTTTGACACTTTGTATTTTTGACACAAAAGAGAGAAGACACTTTTTGCACTTGTGTGTGTGTGTGTGTGAGACAGTCAGTTCAAAGCATCTTCAAGATCGGTTCGTTATTTTGTAATTCACAACAACACACTGTCGCCGCACCA
The DNA here is from genome assembly GCA_030435695.1 of Brachymystax lenok tsinlingensis. NCBI lineage: Eukaryota > Metazoa > Chordata > Actinopteri > Salmoniformes > Salmonidae > Brachymystax > Brachymystax lenok. The sequence goes on along the minus strand of CM059814.1, from coordinate 53,162,418 downwards.
ACACTAGTCCGAACATTCTATGACACACTCTATGATTTCAAAACCTCTTAGGTCTTGAAGAAACAAAACACTTCTAAAGATCTATTGACATGACCATAGACATGAAGTTATATATATATATATAGCCCCATTGCAGGGACGTCATTAAAGCGGACTGCAAGCACCATTACAAACAGATGTCACCTTAAAGCAAACAATTGTTTTCTTCCGTCTCTAATTGCTCTGATTGGCGGACACGTCTTCCTTTGGTTCACTGTAAATACACCAAGGGCTGTTTTTGGTAATTTTAATTAATCCATCAAGAGCTTTAAGCACCAAAAAAAAAAAAGGTATTTCAGTAGGTTAACATCTACTATCTCCTGGAGTAGATTAACATCTACTTTCTCCTGGAGTAGATTAACATCTACTATCTCCTGGAGTCGGTTAACATCTACTATCTCCTGGAGTAGGTGAACATCTACTATCTCCTGGAGTAGGTGAACATCTACTATCTCCTGGAGTAGGTTCCCATCTACTATATCTTGTCCTTTGTGCTGTGTTGTTGGAGTAGGTTGCCATCTACTATCTCCTGGAGTAGGTTAACATCTACTATCTCCTGGAGTAGGTTTCCATATACTATCTCCTGGAGTAGGTTCCCATCTACTATCTCCTGGAGTAGGTTAACATCTACTATCTCCTGGAGTAGGTTAACATCTACTATCTCCTGGAGTAGGTTAACATCTACTATCTCCTGGAGTAGGTTAACATCTACTATCTCCTGGAGTAGGTTCCCATCTACTATCTCCTGGAGTAGGTTACCATCTACTATATCTTGTCCTGTGTGCTGTGTTGTTGGAGTAGATTACCATCTACTATCTCCTGTCCTGGGTGCTGTGTTGTTGGAGTAGGTTCCCATCTACTATATCTTGTCCTTTGTGCGGTGTTGTTGGAGTAGGTTCCCATCTACTATCTCCTGGAGTAGGTTAACATCTATTATCTCCTGGAGTAGGTTAACATCTAATATCTCCTGGAGTAGGTTAACAACTAATATCTCCTGGAGTAGGTGAACATCTACTATCTCCAGGAGTAGGTGAACATCTACTATCTCCTGGAGTAGGTTCCATTCTACTATATCTTGTCCTGTGTGCTGTGTTGTTGGAGTAGATTACCATCTACTATCTCCTGTCCTGGGTGCTGTGTTGTTGGAGTAGGTTCCCATCTACTATATCTTGTCCTTTGTGCGGTGTTGTTGGAGTAGGTTCCCATCTACTATATCTTGTCCTTTGTGCGGTGTTGTTGGAGTAGGTTCCTATCTACTATATCTTGTCCTTTGTGCTGTGTTGTTGGAGTAGGTTAACATCTACTATATATTGTCCTTTGTGCTGTGTTGTTGGAGTAGGTTAACATCTACTATATATTGTCCTTTGTTCTGTGTTGGAGTAGGTTCCCATCTACTATATCTTGTTATTTTTGCAGTGTTGTTGGAGTAGGTTTAATTCCTACTGGAATTTAATAAAACTAGATTTGTATCTTGATATGAATTAGGTGAATTATCGGGGATGACTTTTGTCTCATACTGGAAAATGTATCTTCTGTCTAGCCACTATGTTTAAAATCCCAGATAAATGAATCACATTTACATTTTAGTCAATTAGCAGACACTCTTATCCAGAGCGACTTACAGGAGCTATTAGGGTTAAGTGAATTGCTCAAGGGCACATCGATAGATTTATCACCCCTTAATACACTATATATACAGTAGTATGTGGACACCCCTTCATACACTATATATACAGCAGTATGAGGACACCCCTTCATACACTATATATACAGCAGTATGAGGACACCCCTTCATACACTATATATACAGCAGTATGGGGACACCCCTTCATACACTATATATACAGCAGTATGTGGACACCCCTTCATACACTATATATACAGCAGTATGTGGACACCCTTCATACACTATATATACAGCAGTATCTGGACACCCCTTCATACACTATATATACAGCAGTATGGGGACACCCCTTCATACACTATATATACAGCAGTATGAGGACACCCCTTCATACACTATATATACAGCAGTATGAGGACACCCCTTCATACACTATATATACAGCAGTATGAGGACACCCCTTCATACACTATATATACAGCAGTATGGGGACACCCCTTCATACACTATATATACAGCAGTATGTGGACACCCCTTCATACACTATATATACAGCAGTATGAGGACACCCCTTCATACACTATATATACAGCAGTATGAGGACACGCCTTCATACACTATATATACAGCAGTATGGGGACACCCCTTCATACACTACATATACAGCAGAATGTGGACACCCCTTCATACACTATATATACAGTGGTATGTGGACACCCCTTCATGCATTATATATATTGCAGTATGAGGACATCACTTCATACACTATATATACAGCAGTATGTGGACACCCCTTCATACACTATATATACAGCAGTATGTGGACACCCCTTCATACACTATATAAACAGCAGTATGTGGACACCCCTTCATACACTATATATACAGCAGTATGAGGACACCCCTTCATACACTATATATACAGCAGTATGAGGACACCCCTTCATACACTATATATACAGCAGTATGTGGACACCCCTTCATACACTATATATACAGCAGTATGTGGACAGCCCTTCATATACTATATATACAGCAGTATGTGGACACCCCTTCATACACTATATATACAGCAGTATGGGGACACCCCTTCATACACTATATATACAGCAGTATATGGACACCCCTTCATACACTATATATACAGCAGAATGAGGACACCCCTTCATACACTATATATACAGCAGTATGTGGACACCCCTTCATACACTATATATACAGCAGTATGGGGACACCCCTTCATACACTATATTTACAGCAGTATGTGGACACCCCTTCATACACTATATATACAGCAGTATGAGGACACCCCTTCATACACTATATATACAGCAGTATGAGGACACCCCTGCATACACTATATGTACAGCAGTATGTGGACACCCCTTCATACACTATATATACAGCAGTATGTGGACACCCCTTCATACACTATATATACAGCAGTATGTGGACACCCCTTCATACACTATATATACAGCAGTATGGGGAAACCCCTTCATACACTATATATACAGAAGTATGTGGACACCCCTTCATACACTATGTATAAAGCAGTATGGGGACACCCCTTCATACTCTATATATACAGAAGTATGTGGACACCCCTTCATACACTATATATACAGCAGTATGTGGACACCCCTTCATACACTATATATACAGCACTATATATACAGCAGTATGAGGACACCCCTTCATACACTATATATACAGCAGTATGTGGACACCCCTTCATACACTATATATACAGCACTATATATACAGCAGTATCGGGACACCACTTCCTACACTACATATACTGCAGTATGAGGACACCCCTTAATACACTATATATACAGCAGCATGGGGACACCCCTTAATACACTATATATACAGCAGCATGTGGACAGCCCTTCATACACTATATATACAGCAGTATGAGGACACCCCTTAATACACTATATATACAGCAGCATGGGGACACCCCTTAATACACTATATATACAGCAGCATGTGGACAGCCCTTCATACACTATATATACAGCAGTATGTGGACACCCCTTCATACACTATATATACAGCAGTATGGGGACACCCCTTCATACACTATATATACAGCAGTATGTGGACACCCCTTCATACACTATATATACAGCAGTATGGGATGAGCAGTACATTCATACACTATATATACAGCAGTATGAGGACACCCTTCATACACTATATATACAGCAGTATGTGGACACCCCTTCATACACTATATATACAGCAGTATGTGGACACCCCTTCATACACTATATATACAGCAGTAATGTGGACACCCCTTCATACACTATATATACAGCAGTATGTGGACACCCCTTCATACACATATATATATACAGCAGTATGAGGACACCCCTTCATACACTATATATACAGCAGTATGGGGACACCCCTTCATACACTATATATACAGCAGTATGAGGACACCCCTTCATACACTATATATACAGTAGTATGTGGACACCCCTTCATACACTATATATACAGCAGAATGAGGACACCCATTCATACACTATATATACAGCAGTATGTGGACACCCTTCATACACTATATATACAGCAGTATCTGGACACCCCTTCATACACTATATATACAGCAGTATGTGGACACCCCTTCATCCACTATATATACAGCAGTATGAGGACACCCCTTCATACACTATATATACACAGCAGTATGTGGACACCCCTTCATACACTATATATACAGCAGTATATGGACACCCCTTCATACACTATATATACAGCAGAATGAGGACACCCCTTCATACACTATATATACAGCAGTATGTGGACACCCCTTCATACACTATATATACAGCAGTATGTGGACACCCCTTCATACACTATATATACAGCAGTATGAGGACACCCCTTCATACACTATATATACAGCAGTATGTTGACACCCCTTCATACACTATATATACAGCAGTATGGGGACACCCCTTCATACACTATATATACAGCAGTATGAGGACACCCCTGCATAAACTATATATACAGCAGTATGGGGACACCCCTTCATACACTATATATACAGCAGTATGAGGACACCCGTTCATCCACTATATATACAGCAGTATGTTGACACCCCTTCATACACTATATATACAGCAGTATGTGGACACCCCTTCATACACTATATATACAGCAGTATGTGGACACCCCTTCATCCACTATATAAACAGCAGTATGTTGACACCCCTTCATACACTATATATATAGCAGTATGAGGACACCCCTGCATACACTATATATACAGCAGTATGGGGACACCCCTTCATACACTATATATACAGCAAAATGAGGACACCCCTTCATACACTATATATACAGCAGTATGGGGACACCCCTTCATACACTATATATACAGCAGGATGTGGACACCACTTCATACACTATATATACAGCAGTATGGGGACACCCCTTCATGCACTATATATACAGCAAAATGAGGACACCCCTTCATACACTATATATACAGCAGTATGTTGACACCCCTTCATACAGTATCTATACAGCAGTATGAGGACACCCCTTCATACACTATATATACAGCAGTATGGGGACACCCCTTCATACACTATATATACAGCAGTATGGGGACACCCCTTCATACACTATATATACAGCAGTATGAGGACACCCCTTCATCCACTATATATAGAGCAGTATGTGGACACCCCTTCATGCACTATATATACAGCAGTATGAGGACACCCCTTCATACACTATATATACAGCAGTATGGGGACACCCCTTCATACACTATATATACAGCAGTATGTGGACACCCCTTCATACACTATATATAAAGCAGTATGGGGACACCCCTTCATACACTATATATACAGCAGTATGAGGACACCCCTTCATACACTATATATACAGCAGTATGTGGACACCCTTCATACACTATATATACAGCAGTATGTGGACACTCTTCATACACTATATATACAGCAGTATGTGGACATCCCTTCATACACTATATATACAGCAGTATGTGGACACCTTCATACACTATATATACAGCAGTATGTGGACACCCCTTCATACACTATATATACAGCAGTATGTGGACACCCCTTCATACACTATATATACAGCAGTATGTGGACACCCCTTCATACACTATATATACAGCAGTATGTTGACACCCCTTCATACACTATATATACAGCAGTATGAGGACACCCCTGCATACACTATATATACAGCAGTATGGGGACACCCCTTCATACACTATATATGCAGCAGTATGAGGATACCCCTTCATACACTATATATACAGCAGTTTGTGGACACCCCTTCATACACTATATATACAGCAAAATGAGGACAACCCTTCATACACTATATATACAGCAGTATGAGGACACCGCTGCATACACTATATATACAGCAGTATGGGGACACCCCTTCATACACTATATATACAGCAGGATGTGGACACCCCTTCATACACTATATTTACAGCAGTATGGGGACACCCCTTCATGCACTATATATACAGCAAAATGAGGACACCCCTTCATACACTATATATACAGCAGTATGGGGACACCCCTTCATACACTATATATACAGCAGTATGGGGACACCCCTTCATACACTATATATACAGCAGTATGTGGAAACCCCTTCAAACACTATATATACAGCAGTATGTGGACAACCCTTCATGCATTATATATATTGCAGTATGAGGACATCACTTCATACACTATATATACAGCAGTATGGGGACACCCCTTCATACACTATATATACAGCAGTATGAGGACACCCCTTCATACACTACATATACAGCAGTATGTGGACACCCTTCATACACTATATATACAGCAGAATGTGGACACCCTTCATCCACTATATATACAGCAGTATGTGGACACCCTTCATATACTATATATACAGCAGTATGTGGACACCCCTTCATACACTATATATACAGCAGTATGGGGACACCCCTTCATACACTATATATACAGCAGTATATGTACACCCTTCAAACACTATATATACAGCAGTATGTGGACACCCCTTCATGCATTATATATATTGCAGTATGAGGACATCACTTCATACACTATATATACAGCAGTATGGGGACACCCCTTCATACACTATATATACAGCAGTATGAGGACACCCCTTCATACACTACATATACAGCAGTATGTGGACACCCCTTCATACACTATATATACAGCAGAATGTGGACACCCTTCATCCACTATATATACAGCAGTATGTGGACACCCCTTCATACACTATATATACAGCAGTACGTGGACACCCTTCATACACTATATATACAGCAGTATGGGGACACCCCTTCATACACTATATATACAGCAGTATGTGGAAACCCCTTCAAACACTATATATACAGCAGTATGTGGACAACCCTTCATGCATTATATATATTGCAGTATGAGGACATCACTTCATACACTATATATACAGCAGTATGGGGACACCTTCATACACTATATATACAGCAGTATGAGGACACCCTTCATACACTACATATACAGCAGTATGTGGACACCCCTTCATACACTATATATACAGCAGAATGTGGACACCCCTTCATCCACTATATATACAGCAGTATGTGGACACCCCTTCATATACTATATATACAGCAGTATGTGGACACCCCTTCATACACTATATATACAGCAGTATGGGGACACCCTTCATACACTATATATACAGCAGTATATGTACACCCCTTCAAACACTATATATACAGCAGTATGTGGACACCCCTTCATGCATTATATATATTGCAGTATGAGGACATCACTTCATACACTATATATACAGCAGTATGGGGACACCCCTTCATACACTATATATACAGCAGTATGAGGACACCCCTTCATACACTACATATACAGCAGTATGTGGACACCCCTTCATACACTATATATACAGCAGAATGTGGACACCCCTTCATCCACTATATATACAGCAGTATGTGGACACCCCTTCATACACTATATATACAGCAGTACGTGGACACCCTTCATACACTATATATACAGCAGTATGGGGACACCCCTTCATACACTATATATACAGCAGTATATGGACACCCCTTCATACACTATATATATAGCAGAATGGGGACACCCCTTCATACACTAAATATACAGAAGTATGTGGACAACCCTTCATACACTATGTATACAGCAGTATGAGGACACCCTGCATACACTATATATACAGAAGTATCGAGACACCACTTCATACACTATATATACAGAAGTATGTGGACACCCCTTCATACACTACATATACAGCAGTATGTGGACACCCCTTCATACACTATATATACAGCAGAATGTGGACACCCCTTCATCCACTATATATACAGCAGTATGTGGACACCCCTTCATATACTATATATACAGCAGTATGTGGACACCCCTTCATACACTATATATACAGCAGTATGGGGACACCCCTTCATACACTATATATACAGCAGTATATGTACACCCCTTCAAACACTATATATACAGCAGTATGTGGACACCCCTTCATGCATTATATATATTGCAGTATGAGGACATCACTTCATACACTATATATACAGCAGTATGGGGACACCCCTTCATACACTATATATACAGCAGTATGAGGACACCCCTTCATACACTACATATACAGCAGTATGTGGACACCCCTTCATACACTATATATACAGCAGAATGTGGACACCCCTTCATCCACTATATATACAGCAGTATGTGGACACCCCTTCATACACTACATATACAGCAGTACGTGGACACCCTTCATACACTATATATACAGCAGTATGGGGACACCCCTTCATACACTATATATACAGCAGTATATGGACACCCCTTCATACACTATATATATAGCAGAATGGGGACACCCCTTCATACACTAAATATACAGAAGTATGTGGACAACCCTTCATACACTATATATACAGAAGTATGTGGACACCCCTTCATACACTATATATACAGCAGTATGAGGACACCCCTTCATACACTATATATACAGCAGTATGGGGACACCCCTTCATACACTATATATACAGCAGGATGTGTACACCCCTTCATACACTATATTTACAGCAGTATGGGGACACCCCTTCATGCACTTTATATACAGCAAAATGAGGACACCCCTTCATACACTATATATACAGCAGTATGGGGACACCCCTTCATACACTATATATACAGCAGTATGGGGACACCCCTTCATACACTATATATACAGCAGTATGTGGAAACCCCTTCAAACACTATATATACAGCAGTATGTGGACACCCCTTCATGCATTATATATATTGCAGTATGAGGACATCACTTCATACACTATATATACAGCAGTATGGGGACACCCCTTCATACACTATATATACAGCAGTATGAGGACACCCCTTCATACACTACATATACAGCAGTATGTGGACACCCCTTCATACACTATATATACAGCAGAATGTGGACACCCCTTCATCCACTATATATACAGCAGTATGTGGGCACCCCTTCATACACTATATATACAGCAGTATGTGGACACCCCTTCATACACTATATATACAGCAGTATGGGGACACCCCTTCATACACTATATATACAGCAGTATATGGACACCCCTTCAAACACTATATATACAGCAGTATGTGGACACCCCTTCATGCATTATATATATTGCAGTATGAGGACATCACTTCATACACTATATATACAGCAGTATGGGGACACCCCTTCATACACTATATATACAGCAGTATGAGGACACCCCTTCATACACTACATATACAGCAGTATGTGGACACCCCTTCATACACTATATATACAGCAGAATGTGGACACCCCTTCATCCACTATATATACAGCAATATGTGGACACCCCTTCATACACTATATATACAGCAGTATGTGGACACCCCTTCATACACTATATATACAGCAGTATGGGGACACCCCTTCATACACTATATATACAGCAGTATATGGACACCCCTTCATACACTATATATACAGCAGAATGAGGACACCCCTTCATACACTATATTTACAGCAGTATGGGGACACCCCTTCATACACTAAATATACAGACGTATGTGGACACCCCTTCATACACTATGTATACAGCAGTATGAGGACACCCTGCATACACTATATATACAGAAGTATCGAGACACCACTTCATACACTATATATACAGAAGTATGTGGACACCCCTTCATACACTATATATACAGCAGTATGAGGACACCCCTTCATACACTATATATACAGCAGTATGGGGACACCCCTTCATACACTATATATACAGAAGTATGTGGACACCCCTTCATACACTATATATACAGCAGTATGTGGACACCCCTTCATACACTATATATACAGCAGAATGAGGACACCCCTTCATACACTATATATACAGCAGTATGTGGAAACCCCATCATACACTATATATACAGCAGTATATGGACACCCCTTCATACACTATATATACAGCAGTATATGGACACCCCTTCATACACTATATATACAGCAGTATGTGGACACCCTTTCATACACTATATATACAGCAGTATGTGGACACCCCTTCATACACTATATTTACAGCAGTATGGGGACACCCCTTCATACACTACATATACTGCAGTATGAGGACACCCCTTAATATACTATATATTCAGCAGTATATGGACACCCCTTCATACACTATATATACAGCAGTATATGGACACCCCTCCATACACTATATATACAGCAGAATGTGGACACCCCTTCATGCACTATATATACAGCAGTATGGGGACACCCCTCCATACACTACATATACTGCAGTATGAGGACACCCCTTAATATACTATATATACAGCAGTATGGGGACACCCCTTAATACGCTATATATACAGCAGTATGAGGACACCCCTTCATACAATATATGTGGTCACCCAGTATGTGGACACCCCTTTAGGAGCTATAGACTCCTAACCAACAGACTATAGACTCCTAACCAACAGACTATAGACTCCTAACCAACAGACTATAGACTTGTAACCAACAGACTATAGACTCCTAACCAACAGACTATAGACTCCTAACCAACAGGCTATAGACTCCTGACCAACAGACTATAGACTCCTAACCAACAGACTATAGACTCCTAACCAACAGACTATAGAATCCTAACCAACAGACTATAGACTCCTGACCAACAGACTATAGACTCCTAACCAACAGACTATAGACTCCTAACCAACATACTATAGACTCCTAACCAAAAGGCTATAGACTCCAAACCAACAGACTATAGACTCCTAACCAACAGAATATAGACTCCTAACCAACAGACTATAGACTCCTAACCAACAGACTATAGACTCCTAACCAACAGACTATAGACTCCTAACCAACAGACTGTATAGACTCCTAACCAACAGACTATTGACTCCTAACCAACAGACTATAGACTCCTGACCAACAGACTATAGACTCCTAACCAACAGACTATAGACTCCTAACCAACAGACTATAGACTCCTAACCAACAGGATATAGACTCCTGACCAACAGACTATAGACTCCTAACCAACAGGATATAGACTCCTGACCAACAGACTGCAGACTCCTAACAAACAGAACGTAGACTCCTAACCAACAGGCTATAGACTCCTAACCAACAGACTTCAGACTCCTAACCAACAGACTATAGTCTCCTGACCAACAGAATATAGACTCCTGACCAACAGACTATAGACTCCTAACCAACAGACTATAGACTCCTAACCAACAGACTATAGACTCCTAACCAACAGACTATAGACTCCTAACCATCAGGATATAGACTCCTGACCAACAGACTATAGACTCCTAACCAACAGACTATAGACTCCTGACCAACAGACTATAGACTCCTAACCAACAGACTATAGACTCCTAACCAACAGACTATAGACTCCTAACCATCAGGATATAGACTCCTGACCAACAGACTATAGACTCCTAACCAACAGACTATATAGACTCCTAACCAACAGACTGTTGACTCCTAACCAACAGACTATAGACTCCTAACCAACAGACTATAGACTCCTAACAAACAGAACATAGACTCCTAACCAACAGGCTATAGACTCCTAACCAACAGACTATAGACTCCTAACCAACAGACTATAGACTCCTAACCAACAGACTATAGACTCCTGACCAACAGACTATAGACTCCTGACCAACAGGCTATAGACTCCTAACCAACAGACTATAGACTCCTAACCAACAGACTATAGACTCCTAACCAACAGACTATAGACTCCTGACAACAGACTATAGACTCCTAACCAACAGACTATAGACTCCTATCCAACAGGATATAGACTCCTAACCAACAGACTATAGACTCCTAACCAACAGGCTATAGACTCCTGACCAACAGACTATAGACTCCTAACCAACAGTATATAGACTCCTGACCAACAGACTATAGACTCCTAACCAACAGACTATAGACTCCTAACCAACAGACTATAGACTCTTAACCAACAGACTATAGACTCCTAACCAACAGACTATAGACTCCTGACCAACAGACTATAGACTCCTAACCAACAGACTATAGACTCCTAACCAACAGACTATAGACTCCTAACCAACAGACTATAGACTCCTAACCATCAGAATATAGACTCCTGACCAACAGACTATAGACTCCTGACCAACAGACTATAGACTCCTGACCAACAGACTATAGACTCCTAACCAACAGACTATAGACTCCTAACCAACAGACTATAGACTCCTAACCAACAGACTATAGACCCCTAACCATCAGGATATAGACTCCTGACCAACAGACTATAGACTCCTAACCAACAGACTATAGACTCCTAACCAACAGACTATAGACTCCTAACCAACAGACTATAGACTCCTGACCAACAGACTATAGACTCCTGACAAACAGGCTATAGACTCCTAACCAACAGACTATAGACTCCTAACCAACAGACTATAGACTCCTAACCAACAGACTATAGACTCCTGACCAACAGACTATATACTCCTAACCAACAGACTATAGACTCCTATCCAACAGGATATAGACTCCTAACCAACAGACTATAGACTCCTAACCAACAGGCTATAGACTCCTGACCAACAGACTATAGACTCCTAACCAACAGTATATAGACTCCTGACCAACAGACTATAGACTCCTAACCAACAGACTATAGACTCCTAACAAACAGAACATAGACTCCTAACCAACAGGCTATAGACTCCTAACCAACAGACTATAGACTCCTAACAAACAGAACATAGACTCCTAACCAACAGGCTATAGACTCCTAACCAACAGACTATAGACTCCTAACCAACAGTATATAGACTCCTGACCAACAGACTATAGACTCCTAACCAACAGACTATAGACTCTTAACAAACAGAACATAGACTCCTAACCAACAGGCTATAGACTCCTAACCAACAGACTATAGACTCCTAACCAACAGACTATAGACTCCTAACCAACAGACTATAGACTCCTGACCAACAGACTATAGACTCCTGACCAACAGGCTATAGACTCCTAACCAACAGTATATAGACTCCTGACCAACAGACTATAGACTCCTAACCAACAGACTATAGACTCCTAACCAACAGACTATAGACTCCTAACCAACAGGCTATAGACTCCTGACCAACAGACTATAGACTCCTAACCAACAGTATATAGACTCCTGACCAACAGACTATAGACTCCTAACCAACAGACTATAGACTCCTAACCAACAGACTATAGACTCTTAACCAACAGACTACAGACTCCTAACCAACAGACTATAGACTCCTGACCAACAGACTATAGACTCCTAACCAACAGACTATAGACTCCTAACCAACAGACTATAGACTCCTAATCAACAGACTATAGACTCCTAACCAACAGACTATAGACCCCTAACCATCAGGATATAGACTCCTGACCAACAGACTATAGACTCCTAACCAACAGACTATAGACTCCTAACCAACAGACTATAGACTCCTAACCAACAGACTATAGACTCCTGACCAACAGACTATAGACTCCTGACCAACAGGCTATAGACTCCTAACCAACAGACTATAGACTCCTAACCAACAGACTATAGACTCCTGACCAACAGACTATATACTCCTAACCAACAGACTATAGACTCCTATCCAACAGGATATAGACTCCTAACCAACAGACTATAGACTCCTAACCAACAGGCTATAGACTCCTGACCAACAGACTATAGACTCCTAACCAACAGTATATAGACTCCTGACCAACAGACTATAGACTCCTAACCAACAGACTATAGACTCCTAACCAACAGACTATAGACTCCTGACCAACAGGCTGTGGAAATTAGAAGGCTATACAATAAACCACCTCTCTCCATCTTCTGAGAAGGCGTCTATAAGCAAGGCATGTCTTCCCTCCAGCTGCTCCCTCTCTCTTCTTCTACGGCATAACAACCGTTTCCTCTACAGCCCGCCCCCCCTCCCCGCACTCCTTCCTTCCTTTTGATGCTGCCTTCTCCTTCTCTCCACTGTTACTCTTCCACTTCTTCTCCTCTGTCGTCTTTTAGGCTGTGTCCCGCATGGCACCCTGTTGGTGCCAGTGGGGCCCTGGTCAAAAGCACTGGACTGTATTGGGGAATAGAATGCCATTTGGGAGGAAGCCTATGTCTCCGAGCTGGCAGAGATGGCCATCGATCTTCATGAGGTGTGCGATACACATGGTTTCCCCTCCTGGTGCTACCTGCTCCGTCAGGAGATTGGAGGACGTCGGATGACTGATCAGACTGATAAAGCTTTTCTCTCATCTCCCTGACAACGCCTCAACACCCCCAACCCCCCCTCCTCGCCTTATTCTCTTTTCGACATGCTAGCTTTACATTGGCCTAACATACTTTAGAAAAAGGATTTAACCCTTTAAGAGTCACATGGACCAGTGACACTGTACTTGACTGTCTCTAAAAGGGTCCTATAGCAGACTACTGTAATATTGACTGTGTCTGTCTCTATGTGGTCCTATAGCTGTGTATATAGTGTATGAAGGGGTGTCCACATACTGCTGTATATATAGTGTATGAAGGGGTGTCCTCATACTGCTGTATATATAGTGTATGAAGGGCTGTCCACATACTGCTGTATATATAGTGTATGAAGGGCTGTCCACATACTGCTGTATATATAGTGTATGAAGGGGTGTCCTCATACTGCTGTATATATAGTGTATGAAGGGGTGTCCCCATACTGCTGTATATATAGTGTATGAAGGGGTGTCCTCATACTGCTGTATATATAGTGTATGAAGGGGTGTCCTCATTCTGCTGTATATATAGTGTATGAAGGGGTGTCCTCATACTGCTGTATATATAGTGTATGAAGGGGTGTCCTCATACTGCTGTATATATAGTGTATGAAGGGGTGTCCACATACTGCTGTGTATATAGTGTATGAAGGGGTGTCCTCATACTGCTGTATATATAGTGTATGAAGGGGTGTCCTCATACTGCTGTATATATAGTGTATGAAGGGCTGTCCACATACAAAGTCAAAGTCAAAAGTCAAAGTCACCACTATTAGTCAGTTGTACAACCGAATGCCTTCAACCGAAATGTGTCTTCTGCATTTAACCCAACCCCTCTGAATCAGAGAGGTGCGGGGGGGGCTGCCTTAATCCACATCTACGTCTTCAGCGCCAGGGGAATAGTGGGTTAACTGCCTTGTTCAGGTGCAGAACGACAGATTTTTACCTTGTCAGCTCGGGGATTCGAACTTGCAACCCTCCGGTTACAAGTCCAACGCTCTAACCACTAGGCTACCTGCCGCCCCTACTGCTGTATATATAGTGTATGAAGGGGTGTCCACATACTGCTGTATATATAGTGTATGAAGGGGTGTCCTCATTCTGCTGTATATATAGTGTATGAAGGGGTGTCCTCATACTGCTGTATATATAGTGTATGAAGGGGTGTCCTCATACTGCTGTATATATAGTGTATGAAGTGGTGTTGGTTAGGAGTCTATAGTCTGTTGGTTAGAGGTCTATAGTCTGTTGGTTAGGAGTCTATAGTCTGTTGGTTAGAGGTCTATAGTCTGTTGGTTAGAGGTCTATAGTCTGTTGGTTAGGAGTCTATAGTCTGTTGGTTAGGAGTCTATAGTCTGTTGGGTAGGAGTCTATAGTCTGTTGGTTAGGAGTCTATAGTCTGTTGGTTAGGAGTCTGGTTAGGAGTCTATAGTTAGGAGTCTATAGTCTGGTGGTTAGGTGTCTATAGTCTGTTGGTTAGGAGTTTATAGTCTGTTGGTTCGGAGTCTATAGTCTATTGGTTAGGAGTCTATAGTCTGTTGGTCAGGAGTCTATAGTCTGTTGGTTAGGAGTCTATAGTCTGTTGGTTAGGAGTCTATAGTCTGTTGGTCAGGAGTCTATAGTCTGTTGGTTAGGAGTCTAAAGTCTAGGAGTCTATAGGAGTCTATAGTCTGTTGGTCAGGAGTCTATAGTCTGTTGGTTAGGAGTCTAAAGTCTGTTGGTTAGGAGTCTGTAGTCTGTTGGTTAGGAGTCTATAGTCTGTTGGTTAGGAGTCTATAGTCTGTTGGTTAGGAGTCTATAGTCTGTTGGTCAGGAGTATATATAGTCTGTTGGTCAGGAGTCTATAGTCTGTTGTTTAGGAGTATGTATAGTCTGTTGGTCAGGAGTCTATAGTCTGTTGGTTAGGAGTCTATAGTCTGTTGGTTAGGAGTCTATAGTCTGTTGGTTAGGAGTCTATAGTGTGTTGGTTAGGAGTCTATAGTCTGTTGGTTAGGAGTCTATAGTGTGTTGGTTAGGAGTCTATAGTCTGTTGATTAGGAGTCTATAGTCTGTTGGTTAGGAGTCTATAGTCTGTTGGTAAGTGCGGAGTCCGACTGTTGGTTTATTGGTCCCAGAGAAATCACTACGTTCCACAATCAGAATTCAGAACGCTATGAGTGTTCTAGAAGCAGGTTCAATTATTGACACAATGCTGGTCAGTCAGACCACAGAACAAATGAGATTCTATTTGTTTGTGTCAAACTGTTCTGCAGGTGATAGAGGCTTATCAGCTAAACATGTCTGGTACAAGGAGTTGTGTCAACAGTGCTCGTCAGTGATTCTAAGATTGCTTTGGACATGAGTGACTGTTCTCTCTCTATTCTCATGCACCGATCTGACGTTGGGAAATAAAGACATAAACCAATCTCTCCAGATGTGAATCTCATACTGTTATGTCCTGAATTATTGATAGCCTTGATAAAGATGAGCAACAAAGTCTGTATTAAATAAATGATCAAAATACTGAGCTATATTGTATGCTACAAAACATATAAATTATATTCTGTAAGATATTTATATTTTTTTAATAATATGACTTGTAAATGCCTCATGAACTTTGTTCAACTGTCGTACCCCGTCAGAAAACCAAAATATAAGCTTGTTTTACGACCAATGTTTGTAAACAACGTAATTTGAAACAAACGTTATACAGCTTTCAAAACATGATTAAAAGGATAATTGTTGATATCATGGATGGTCAGTCCCTGCATCCATAGCTCAGGATATGAATGTGAGAGGGGTTGCATTTCTCCAAACCCCCCATCTCGTAGCTGTTTACCAAAACAGCAGCTTTGTTATTGTTATTGAACTGTAGAGCAAAATCTAAAACATAGATAGGTGTCAAAATGGTTGCATTCCCTGTTTTCAGTACTCCAGCACCCTCCCACTGCGAGGATAACGACACGAAGCTTTTGTCTAAAATTCTATACAACTAAACAGTTGAGATATACTATATTGAATTGTAGCTAGCTATATACAGTTAAACAGTTGAGATATACTATATTGAATTGTAGCTAGCTATATACAGTTAAACAGTTGAGCTATACTATATTGAATTGTAGCTAGCTATATACAGTTAAACAGTTGAGCTATACTATATTGAATTGTAGCTAGCTATATACAGTTAAACAGTTGAGATATACTATATTGAATTGTAGCTAGGTATATACAGTTAAACAGTTGAGCTATACTATATTGAATTGTAGCTAGCTATATACAGTTAAACAGTTGAGCTATACTATATTGAATTGTAGCTAGCTATATACAGATAAACAGTTGAGATATACTATATTGAATTGTAGCTAGGTATATACAGTTAAACAGTTGAGATATACTATATTGAATTGTAGCTAGCTATATACAGTTAAACAGTTGAGCTATACTATATTGAATTGTAGCTAGCTATATACAGTTAAACAGTTGAGATATACTATATTGAATTGTAGCTAGCTATATACAGTTAAACAGTTGAGATATACTATATTGAATTGTAGCTAGCTATATACAGATGAGCTATACTATATTGAATTGTAGCTAGCTATATACAGTTAAACAGTTGAGCTATACTATATTGAATTGTAGCTAGCTATATGCAGATAAACAGTTGAGATATACGCTATGCATTCCTTTCAGTCCACAGAAATGTCTTATTGTTTTATCCCAACTCTTTGAAAAGACACACATCAGATGGATCTCCCTTCCGTTCCCTTCTTTTCAGTCTGTCTGTTTTTGGGGTAACCTGCTAAACACCATCTTATCAAACTTGCGCATGGTGAACATCTTCCTGACTGTGGTTACAGTAAATCACGAACAACAAACAAAAAGAAGCCCCGTCGCGGACCCCGATGTCCTGGTCCCAGACGAACTAAACAACTTCTTTGCTCTTTTTGAGGACAATACAGTGCCACCGACACGGCCCGCTACCAAAACCTGCGGGCTCTCCTTCACCTCAGCCAACGTGAGTAAAACATTTAAATGTGTTAACCCTCGCAAGGCTGCCGGCCCAGATGGCATCCCTAGCTGCTTCCTCAGAGCATGCACAGACAAGCTGGCTGGTGTGTTTACGGACATATTCAATCAATCCTTATCCCAGTCTGCTGTTCCCACATGCTTCAAGAGGGCCACCATTGTTCCTGTTCCCAAGAAAGTTAAGGTAACTGAGCTAAATGACTATCGCCTCGTAGCACTCACCTCCGTCATCATGAAGTGCTTCGAGAGACTAGTCAAGGATCATATCACCTCCACCCTACCTGACACCCTAGACCCACTCCAATTTGCTTACCGCCCCAACAGGTCCACAGACGACGCAATCGTAATCACACTGCACACTTCCCTAACCCATCTGGACAAGAGGAATACCTATGTAAGAATGCTGTTCATCTCCTGTACTCCCTGTTCACCCATGACTACGTGGCCATGCACGCCTCCAACTCAATCATCAAGTTTGCTGACGACACTACAGTGGTAGGCTTGATTACCAACAACAACGAGACGGCCTACAGGGAGGAGGTGAGGGCCCTCGGAGTGTGGTGTCAGGAAAATAACCTCTCACTCAATGTCAGCAAAACAAAGGAGATGATCGTGGACTTCAGGAAAAAGCAGAGGGAGCACCCCCCTATCCACATCGACGGGACAGTAGTGGAGAAGGTGGAAAGTTTTAAGTTCCTCGGCGTACACATCACGGACAAACTGAAATGGTCCACCCACACAGACAGTGTGGCAACAGCGCCTCTTCAACCTCAGGAGGCTGAAGAAATGTGTCTTGTCACCAAAAACACTCACAAACTTTTACAGATGCACAATCGAGAGCATCCTGTCGGGCTGTATCACCGCCTGGTACGGCAACTGCTCCGCCCACAACCGTAAGGCTCTCCAGAGGGTAGTGAGGACTGCACAAAGCATCACCGGGGGTAAACAACCTGCCCTTCAGGACACCTACACCACCCGATGTCACAGGAAGGCCAAAAAGATCATCAAGGACAACAACCACCCGAGCCACTGCCTGTTCACCCCGCTATCACCCCAAACAGCTTCTATCTCAAGGCCATCAGACTGTTAAACAGCCACCACTAACATTGAGTGGCTGCTGCCAAAATACTGACTCAAATCTCTGGCCACTTTAATAATAAAAAATGTATGTAATAAATGTATCACTAGTCACTTTAAACAATGCCACCTTATATGATTACATATCCTACATTACTCATCTCATATGCATGTGCTGGACTCTATACCATCTACTGCACCTTGCCTATGCCGTTCGGCCATCGCTCATCCATATATTTCTATGTACATACTCATATTCATTCCTTTACACTTGTGTGTTTTAAGGTAGTTGTTGTGAAATTGTTAGATTACTTGTTAGATATTACTGCACTGTAGAAGCACAAGCATTTCGCTACACCCGCAAAAACATCTGCTAACCATTTGTATGTGACCAATATAATTTGATTTGATTTGGTTAGTCATGTATAGCCTGTATGTATCAAAGACGACAGGCGACTACAGGCAGATCCATTTAACATGCTCTTTGTGCTGCCTTGAATTTTAGAAGGGCTTTTAAGAAAACACATGAGCGTGAGTGAAGGAAAGAGAGAGAGAGCGCGAGACAGAGAGAGAAAAAGAGAGAGAATGAGTGAAAGCGAACGAGCGAGAGAGAGAGCGACATAGAGATAGAGAGAGAGATGGAAAGAGAGAGAGATGGAAAGAGAGAGAGAGACGGAGAGAGATAAAGAGAGAGAATGAGTGAAAAGGAACGAGAGAGAGAGAGAGAGAGAGAGAGAGAGAGAGAGAGAGAGAGAGAGAGAGAGAGAGAGAGAGAGAGAGAGAGAGAGAGAGAGAGAGAGAGAGAGAGAGAGAGAGAGAGAGAGAGAGAGAGAGAGAGAGAGAGAGAGAGAGAGGTGGATTGAGAGAGAAAGAGGTGGATTGAGAGAGAGAGAGGTGGATTGAGAGCGAGAGAGGTGGATAGAGAGAGTGAATTAGTGAAAAGGAGATGGAGTCATATAGTTCAACAGGGTTGATCTGGTTCTTCTCCTCATAACTGTTATGGAACTAACCTTATTAATATCTATGGTAGAAAGATATAACATTTACATATGGAGGCCAGCTATTTGTGTAAGGCTGATAATTGTGTGCTGCCACTTCCCATGGTATCCACCAGAGGAGGCTGGAGGGAGGAGCTATGGGAGGACTGGCTCATTGAATTGGCCGGAATGGAATCAATGGAACCGTATCAAAAAAACACATTAAACATATGGAGAGCGCATGTCTAGCTTCTCCCAACAGTCTCCTGTGGTATCCAGGTTGGATATAAAACTCTTCACCCCTGATCTTCCAAATCGGCCGAGAGAACTCAAATAAAACTTTTCTCTGGAAGACCGTAAAAAACATCTTTCCAATATGTATCATAGTGTGGATCATACTGTGGATCAGATTATGGATCATACTGTGGATCAGACTGAAGATCATACTGTTGATCAGATTATGGATCATATTGTGGATCAGACTGAAGATCATACTGTTGATCAGATTATGGATCATACTGTGGATCAGACTGAAGATCAGATTGTGGATCAGACTGTGGATCAGATTATGGAACATACTGTGGATCAGACTGTGGATCATACTGTGGATCAGACTGTGGATCATACTGTGGATCAAACTGTGGAACAGACTGTGGATCAGGTTATGGATCATACTGTGGATCACACTGAAGATCATGCTGTGTATCAGATTATCGATCATAGTGTGGATCAGACTGAAGATCATACTGTGGATCATACTGTGGATACAATTTTGGATCAGATTGTGGATCATACTGTGGATCTGACAAATATCATATTGTGGATCAGACTAAAGATCATATTGTGGATCAGACTGTGGATCAGATTATGGGTCATACTGTGAATCAGACTGAAGATCATACCGTGGATCTGACTGAAAATCATACTGTGGATCTGACGGAAGATCATTCTGTGGATCATACTGTGAATCATATTGTGGATCATATTGTGGATCAGACTGTGGAAAAGATTATGGATCATACTGTGGATCAGAATGATGATCATATTGTGGATCAGACTGAAGATCATATTGTGGATCATACTGTGAATCAGACTGAAGAGCATAGTTTGGATCAGATTATGGATCATATTGTGGATCATACTGTGGATCATACTGAAGATCATACTGTGGATCAGGCTGTGGATCAGACTGAAGAGCATAGTTTGGATCAGATTATGGATCATATTGTGGATCATACTGTGGATCATACTGAAGATCATACTGTGGATCAGGCTGTGGATCAGACTGATGATCATATTGTGGATCAGACTGTGGATCAGATTATGGATCATTCTGTGGATCAGACTGACGTTCATTCGGTGGATCAGACTGAAGATCATAGTGTGATTTAGATGGTGGATCATATTGTGGATCATATTGTGGATGATAGATAGAGATAGAGGATGGATGGATAAGGCAGTACATGTAACTGATTGATAGAGATTTAGGATGGATGGATGAGGCAGTACATGTAACTGATTGATAGAGATTTAGGATGGATGGACGAGGCAGTACATGTTACTGATAGATAGAGATTTAGGATGGATGGATAAGGCAGTACATGTAACTGATTGATAGAGATTTAGGATGGATGGATGAGGCAGTACATGTAACTGATTGATAGAGATAGAGGATGGATGGATAAGGCAGTACATGTTACTGATAGATAGAGATAGAGGATGGACGAGGCAGTACATGTAACTGATAGATAGAGATAGAGGATGGACGAGGCAGTACATGTAACTGATATATAGAGATAGAGGATGGACAAGGCAGTACATGTAACTGATAGATAGAGATAGAGGATGGACGAGGCAGTACATGTAACTGATAGATAGAGATAGAGGATGGACGAGGCAGTACATGTAACTGATAGATAGACATAGAGGATGGACGTGGCAGTACATGTAACTGATAGATAGAGATAGAGGATGGACGAGGCAGTACATGTAACTGATAGATAGAGATCGAGGATGGACGAGGCAGTACATGTAACTGATAGATAGAGATAGAGGATGGACAAGGCAGTACATGTAACTGATAGATAGAGATAGAGGATGGATGAGGCAGTACATGTAACTGATAGACAGAGATCGAGGATGGACGAGGCAGTACATGTAACTGATAGATAGAGATAGAGGATGGACGAGGCAGTACATGTAACTGGTAGATAGAGATAGAGGATGGACGAGGCAGTACATGTAACTGATAGATAGAGGATGGACGAGGCAGTACATGTTACTGATAGATAGAGATAGAGGATGGATGAGGCAGTACATGTAACTGATATATAGAGATAGAGGATGGACGAGGCAGTAGATGTAACTGATAGATAGAGATAGAGGATGGACGAGGCAGTACATGTAACTGATAGATAGAGATAGAGGATGGACGAGGCAGTACATGTAACTGATAGATAGAGATAGAGGATGGATGAGGCAGTACATGTAACTGATAGACAGAGATCGAGGATGGACGAGGCAGTACATGTAACTGATAGATAGAGGATGGACGAGGCAGTAGATGTAACTGATAGATAGAGATCGAGGATGGACGAGGCAGTACATGTAACTGATAGATAGAGGATGGACGAGGCAGTAGATGTAACTGATAGATAGAGATCGAGGATGGACGAGGCAGTAGATGTAACTGATAGATAGAGATAGAGGATGGACGAGGCAGTACATGTAACTGATGTATAGAGATAGAGGATGGACGAGGCAGTACATGTAACTGATAGATAGAGATAGAGGATGGACGAGGCAGTACATGTAACTGATAGATAGAGATCGAGGATGGACGAGGCAGTACATGTAACTGATAGATAGAGATAGAGGATGGACGAGGCAGTACATGTTACTGATAGATAGAGATAGAGGATGGATGAGGCAGTACATGTAACTGATATATAGAGATAGAGGATGGACGAGGCAGTACATGTAACTGATAGATAGAGATAGAGGATGGACGAGGCAGTACATGTTACTGATAGATAGAGATAGAGGATGGACGAGGCAGTACATGTAACTGATAGATAGAGGATGGACGAGGCAGTACATGTTACTGATAGATAGAGATAGAGGATGGACGAGGCAGTACATGTAACTGATAGATAGAGGATGGACGAGGCAGTACATGTAACTGATATATAGAGATAGAGGATGGACGAGGCAGTAGATGTAACTGGTAGATAGAGATAGAGGATGGACGAGGCAGTACATGTAACTGATAGATAGAGATAGAGGATGGACGAGGCAGTACATGTAACTGATATATAGAGATAGAGGATGGACGAGGCAGTAGATGTAACTGATAGATAGAGATAGAGGATGGACGAGGCAGTACATGTTACTAAAAGATAGAGATCAAGGATGGACGAGGCAGTACATGTTACTGATAGATAAAGATAGAGGATGGACGAGGCAGTACATGTTACTAAAAGATAGAGATAGAGGATGGATGAGGCAGTACATGTTACTGATAGATAGAGATAGAGGATGGACGAGGCAGTACATGTAACTGGTAGATAGAGATAGAGGATGGACGAGGCAGTACATGTAACTGGTAGATAGAGATAGAGGATGGACGAGGCAGCACATGTAACTGGTAGATAGAGATAGAGGATGGACGAGGCAGTAGATGTAACTGATAGATAGAGATCGAGGATGTACGAGGCAGTACATGTAACTGATAGATAGAGATAGAGGATGGACGAGGCAGTTGATGTAACTGATAGATAGAGATAGAGGATGGACAAGGCAGTACATGTAACTGATAGATAGAGATAGAGGATGGACGAGGCAGTACATGTAACTGGTAGATAGAGATAGAGGATGGACGAGGCAGTAGATGTAACTGATAGATAGAGATAGAGGATGGACGAGGCAGTACATGTAACTGATAGATAGTGATAGAGGATGGACGAGGCAGTACATGTAACTGATAGATAGAGATCGAGGATGGACGAGGCAGTACATGTAACTGATAGATAGTGATAGAGGATGGACGAGGCAGTACATGTAACTGATAGATAGTGATAGAGGATGGACGAGGCAGTACATGTAACTGATAGATAGTGATAGAGGATGGACGAGGCAGTAGATGTAACTGATAGATAGAGATCGAGGATGGACGAGGCAGTACATGTAACTGATAATACATCACAAGCAATTGCTGCTTAATTAATAGTTTAACAAACGGAATAACAAATGAAAACCTTTTTTAATATTAAATAAGAAAACGATCAACAAACTGTTAATTACAATTTTTTTTTGGGGGGGGGGCTGAAATAACAGCTGCCTCTCAGTCTCTCGATGTTTTCGAATATATGTTTCTTATTTTCCTGATCTGCAGAATGCCTGAAGATGTTTAAATATTACATGCAATCCTCTAGGTTTTAATAATTAAAAAGGGCTGGAGCTATGGATTTAGATGAGATGTGTTCAGTTTGCACTGAGATCTATGGCAGAGCGAGTAAGGCTCTGCCCTGCAGAGAGGATATCACGTCAAAAACAAAGATATATATATACAACCTTTAGTTCAACAATCAACTATTGACATCGATCCTGTCAGAAATAATAATGTATACAATGTATATAATAATACACAGGTTTTTTTCTGCGTCCCAAATTGAACCCTTTTCCATATATAGTGCACTACTTTTGACCAGGGCCCAAAGGGAATAGAATATATGTGGAGAGTAAAGTGCCATTTAGGAATTGACTCTGTAGCCCTACAGCCATAGCTACAGACTGAGCCTGTGAGAGAGTGAGAGAGTGTTTTTGGCTACCTTTTTTTCCCGTTCTAGTCAAGGCATCCGTCCAGCCACTCTGCATCAACGAGAGCAGAAATGATTCCTGTTGACGCGTAAGGCCTTGAGGCTTTGCTTTTCTCTGGCCTGTTTTTAGACTGACAGTCCAAACCTCTCCGCACTTTTACGGGTTTGTATCCGAACTCCTGTACTGTTTTTGTTGCTACTTGGCAACCTGTCAAACCAATTTTTTTTCCTTTTTTACTCTTAATAACTATTTAATAAAACTCTGTATTTAACAAGTTCACCAAAGTCTTAGTTTTGTCCTCACACAACTTTATTCAACTTTTTCCACCGCGGACGCTTTATCTGGACATACTATAGATCTGCAGGCCCTCTTCCCGGCCGAACAACGGTGAAGTAACGTCACGAATTCTAACTGCAGTCGCTGTACTCTTACTATACAGGAGAACCATCGCCTTATCGTGAAGATAGCCGAGTTGCAAGCTCGGCGTCAGACGCAATCGTTACGCAAGGGCACTATAGGTGTAAGAAAAGGATGAAACTGTCACGTCCAGGCCTGAGTTTTACAGGCTGGCGTGTTTAGTTTCGTTTTTGGTGTAGGGTTTTCTGTTCTAGGTGTTCTATTTCTATGTTGGGTAAATGGTTCCCAATTAGAGGCAGCTGAGTGTCGTTACCTCTAATTGGAAACCCATATATATGTTTGTGGTTTTGCACTAGGGTTTTGTGGGTTATTGTTTATGCATAGCTTTGTTGTTTCGTCTATGTGCCATGTTACAATCTTTGTTCGTTTTGTATACTGGATAGCTCGCTGCGCCTTGGTCCGTCACTCTAGAAGATCGTGACAGAAAAGCTCTCTGTGACCCCCCCAGAACATACAGGTAGTAGTGTTAATCCCCTTGAACAGTCCCGGCAATGAAATGCTGTCGGCTCAACCGGTGTCGCTCATTCAGCCGATAGAAACTTTCAAACGGTTTTCCACACTAAGCAACGAGTCAGAGTCAGAGCCCGAGGCCTTCTCAGGTCTCTCTTCCAACAGTTACGGGGTATTATCTCCCTCCACCTACGGGGTATTATCTCCCTCCACCTATGGGGTATTATCTCCCTCCACCTATGGGGTATTATCTCCCTCCACCTATGGGGTATTATCTCCCTCCACCTATGGGGTATTATCTCCCTCCACCTATGGGGTATTATCTCCTTCCCCCTACGGGGTATTATCTCCCTCCACCTACGGGGTATTATCTCCCTCCACCTACGGGGTATTATCTCCCTCCCCTTACGGGGTATTATCTCCCTCCACCTACGGGGTATTATCTCCCTCCCCCTATGGGTATTATCTCCCTCCACCTACGGGTATTATCTCCCTCCCCTATGGGGTATTATCTCCCTCCACCTACGGGGTATTATCTCCCTCCACCTATGGGGTATTATCTCCCTCCCCTTACGGGGTATTATCTCCCTCCTTACGGGGTATTATCTCCCTCCCCCTACGGGGTATTATCTCCCTCCCCTTACGGGTATTATCTCCCTCCTCTACGGGTATTATCTCCCTCCCCCTTACGGGGTATTATCTCCCTCCCCCTACGGGGTATTATCTCCCTGCACCTACGGGGTATTATCTCCCTACACCTACGGGGTATTATCTCCCTCCCCCTACGGGGTATTATCTCCCTCCGCCTACGGGGTATTATCTCCCTCCCCCTACGGGGTATTATCTCCCTCCGCCTACGGGGTATTATCTCCCTCCCCCTACGGGGTATTATCTCCCTCCACCTACGGGGTATTATCTCCCTCCACCTACGGGGTATTACCTCCTTCTGACTACGGGGTATTATCTCCCTCCACCTAAATCAGTTAACTATCTAATTGAAACTCTAAACAGCAACTCACTGCCTTCCTGAAGACAAATAATGTATATGAAACGCATCAGTCTGATTTTAGACCCCATCGTAGCGCTGGGACTGCACTCGAGAAGGTGGTAAATTACCCTTTAATGACATCAGACCGAGGCTCTACATCTTTCCTCGTGTTCCTAGGACCTTAGTGCTGCATTTTGACACCATCGATCACCACGTTCTTTTGGAGAGATTGGAAACCCTAATTGGTCGACACGGGACAAGTTCTGGCCTGGTTTAGATCTTATCTGTCAGAAAGATATCAGTCTGTCTTGGTGCAGGGGGTTCTGTCCTCTGACAAATCAATGGTAAGTTCTGGTGTTCCTCAAGGTTTGGTTTTAGCAGTGATGTAATGTACTACTTAAGTCGTTTTTTGGGGGGTTTATCTGTACTTTACTACTTATACTTTTTGACAACTTTTACTTTTACTTGACTACATTCCTATATAAAATAATGTACTTTTACTCCTTAGATTCCTATATAAAATAATGTACTTTTACTCCTGACATTCCTATATAAAATAATGTACTTTTACTCCTGACATTCCTATATAAAATAATGTACTTTTACTCCTGACATTCCTATATAAAATAATGTACTTTTACTCCTGACATTCCTATATAAAATAATGTACTTTTACTCCTGACATTCCTATATAAAATAATGTACTTTTACTCCTGACATTCCTATATAAAATAATGTACTTTTACTCCTGACATTCCTATATAAAATAATGTACTTTTACTCCTTACATTCCCATATAAAATGATGTACTTTTACTCCTGACATTCCTATATAAAATAATGTAATTTTACTCCTTACATTCCTATATAAAATAATGTACTTTTACTCATGACATTCCTATATAAAATAATGTACTTTTACTCCTGACATTCCTATATAAAATAATGTACTTTTACTCCTTACATTTCTATATAAAATAATGTACTTTTACTCCCTACATTCCTATATAAAATAATGTACTTTTACTCCTGACATTCCTATATAAAATAATGTACTTTTACTCCTGACATTCCTCTATAAAATAATGTACTTTTACTCCTGACATTCCTATATAAAATAATGTACTTTTACTCCTTATATTCCTATATAAAATAATGTACTTTTACTCCTGACATTCCTATATAAAATAATGTACTTTTACTCCCTACATTCCTATATAAAATAATGTACTTTTACTCCTTACATTTTACATGACACCCAAAAGAACTCGTTACATTTTGAATGCTTAGCAGGGGAAACTGTCTATTTCATGCACTTATCAAGAGAACATCCCTGGTCATCCCTACTGCCTCTGATCTGGCAGACTCACTAAACAGATAAAATCACTGGTCATCCCTACTGCCTCTGATCTGGCAGACTCACTAAACAGATAAAATCCCTGGTCATCCCTACTGCCTCTGATCTGGCGGACTGACTAAACAGATCACATCCCTGGTCATCCCTACTGCCTCTGATCTGGCAGACTGACTAAACAGAGAACATCCCTGGTCATCCCTACTGCCTCTGATCTGGAGGACTCACTAAACAGAGAACATCCCTGGTCATCCCTACTGCCTCTGATCTGGAGGACTCACTAAACAGAGAACATCCCTGGTCATCCCTACTGCCTCTGATCTGGCGGACTGACTAAACAGAGAACATCCCTGGTCATCCCTACAGCCTCTGATCTGGCGGACTGACTAAACAGATAACATCCCTGGTCATCCCTACTGCCTCAGATCTGGCAGACTGACTAAACAGAGAACATCCCTGGTTATCCCTACTGCCTCTGGTCTGTCAGACTCACTAAACAGATCACATCCCTGGTCATCCCTACTGCCTCTGATCTGGCAGACTGACTAAACAGATCACATCCCTGGTCATCCCTACTGCCTCTGATCTGGCAGACTGACTAAACACAAATGCTTCCTTTGTAAATGATGTCTGAGTGTTGAACTGTGCCCCCGGCTATCCGTATACAAAAATAAAAAAAAATATGAAAATCAGGTTGTCTGGTTTGCTTAATATAAGAACTGTTTAAATGATTTATACTTTTACTTTTGATACTTTAAGTACATTTCAAACCAAATACTTTTAGACTTTTACTCAAGTAGTATTTTACTGGGTGACTTTCACTTTTACTTGAGTCATTTTATATTAAGGTATCTTTACTTTGACTCAAGTATGAAAATTGTGATTTTTTTTTTCTCCACCACTGGCGTTTTAGGACCAGTATTGTTTCCACTATATATATATATATATATTTCTATCTCTTGATGACGTCATTCGGAAAACACAATGTCAAATTCTCACTGCTATGCAGACGACACACAGCTCTACATTTCAATGAAGCATAGTGAAGCCTCCGAAATGACATGATAGAGTATATGGCGCACCGTTAAAGTGAATCTGATTAAGTCCCCAACTGTTGCTCGCGCACAGTCCCTGGCTACGCAGGCCCCTCTCTTTTCCATCTGTAGCCCCTGAAATAGCTGGTTAACTAGTCTGCAGCTTAGCCTCCGTACTGCGGCCCGACAGAGATCACCAGCTTGTTACCTAGTCTGCAGCTTAGCTTCCGTACTGCGGCCCGACAGAGATCACCAGCTTGTTACCTAGTCTGCAGCTTAGCTTCCGTACTGCGGCCCGACAGAGATCACCAGCTTGTTACCTAGTCTGCAGCTTAGCTTCCACTGCGGCCTGACAGAGATCACCAGCTAGTTACCTAGTCTGCAGCTTAGCTTCCGTGACTGCGGCCCGACAGAGATCACCAGCTTGTTACCTAGTCTGGCAGCTTAGCTTCGCACTGCGGCCCGACAGAGATCACCAGCTTGTTACCTAGTCTGGCAGCTTAGCTTCCGTACTGCGGCCCGACAGAGATCACCAGCTTGTTACCTAGTCTGCAGCTTAGCTTCCGTACTGCGGCCTGACAGAGATCACCAGCTAGTTACCTAGTCTGCAGCTTAGCCTGACAGAGATCACCAGCTAGTTACCTAGTCTGCAGTCCGGACAGAGATCACCAGCTTGTTACCTAGTCTGCAGCTTAGCTTCCGTACTGCGGCCTGACAGAGATCACCAGCTAGTTACCTAGTCTGCAGCTTAGCTTCCGTACTGCGGCCCGACAGAGATCACCAGCTAGTTACCTAGTCTGCAGCTTAGCTTCCGTACTGCGGCCCGACAGAGATCACCAGCTAGTTAACTAGTCTGCAGCTTAGCTTCCGTACTGCGGCCCGACAGAGATCACCAGCTTGTTACCTAGTCTGCACCTTAGCTTCCGTACTGCGGCCCGACAGAGATCACCAGCTAGTTAACTAGTCTGCAGCTTAGCTTCCGTACTGCGGCCCGACAGAGATCACCAGCTTGTTACCTAGTCTGCAGCTTAGCCTCCGTACTGCGGCCCGACAGAGATCACCAGCTTGTTACCTAGTCTGCACCTTAGCTTCCGTACTGCGGCCCGACAGAGATCACCAGCTAGTTAACTAGTCTGCAGCTTAGCTTCCGTACTGCGGCCCGACAGAGATCACCAGCTTGTTACCTAGTCTGCAGCTTAGCCTCCGTACTGCGGCCCGACAGAGATCACCAGCTTGTTACCTAGTCTGCACCTTAGCTGCCGTACTGCGGCCCGACAGAGATCACCAGCTAGTTAACTAGTCTGCAGCTTAGCTTCCGTATAGGGCCCGACAGAGATCACCAGCTTGTTACCTAGTCTGCAGCTTAGCCTCCGTACTGCGGCCCGACAGAGATCACCAGCTAGTTAACTAGTCTGCAGCTTAGCTTCCGTACTGCGGCCCGACAGAGATCACCAGCTTGTTACCTAGTATGCAGCTTAGCTTCCGTACTGCGGCCCGACAGAGATCACCAGCTAGTTAACTAGTCTGCAGCTTAGCTTCCGTACTGCGGCCCGACAGAGATCACCAGCTAGTTAACTAGTCTGCAGCTTAGCTTCCGTACTGCGACCCGACAGAGATCACCAGCTAGTTAACTAGTCTGCAGCTTAGCTTCCGTACTGCGGCCCGACAGAGATCACCAGCTAGTTACCTCTCCCAAGGGGACAGGCTGGTCTTCCAGCTGTCACCTCCTTGTCCTGATGCTAATCAGAGCTGTCGTCTGGGAACATTTCCCTCAACTATGAGACAGACATAAACAATGTCATACAGGGGAACACTAAAAGCAGAGGAGAAAGCTTTGTTGGGTGGGGGTCTAGGACGGGTTACTGAAAAGTAAATATATTTTTTTAAACATTGTTGTTGTGAGGGAGATGGAGAAGGTACAGGAGGAGACGAAGAGCGAGTGAGGAGAGATCAGCCACTGAGCGGAAATCAAAACAAGTCATTCTGTGGACGGCAAGATGTCCTCTAAATCCATCCATTAGACCACCACAACCCTCTAATGTGCAACACTACACCTGTCCATCATTACTGATCAATACGCCCGGCGAAGGACAAATACAGGGGTTGTGTGTGTGTGTGTGTGTGTGTGTGTGTGTGTGTGTGTGTGTGTGTGTGTGTGTGTGTGTGTGTGTGTGTGTGTGTGTGTGTGTGTTATGTAGGGAATACTACTGTCATAGTGATGTAGGGAATACTACTGTCATAGTGATGTAGGGAATACTACTGTCATAGTGATGTAGGGAATACTACTGTCATAGTGATGTAGGGAATACGACTGTCATAGTGATGTAGGGAATACTACTGTCATAGTGATGTAGGGAATACTACTGTCATAGTGATGTACTACTGTCATAGTGATATAGGGAATACTACTGTCATAGTGATGTAGGGAATACTACTGTCATAGTGATGTACTACTGTCATAGTGATGTAGGGAATACTACTGTCATAGTGATGTACTATTGTCATAGTGATGTAGGGAATACTACTGTCATAGTGATGTAGGGAATACTACTGTCATAGTGATGTAGGGAATACTACTGTCATAGTGATGTACTACTGTCATAGTGATATAGGGAATACTACTGTCATAGTGATGTAGGGAATACTACTGTCATAGTGATGTACTACTGTCATAGTGATGTAGGGAATACTACTGTCATAGTGATGTAGGGAATACTACTGTCATAGTGATGTAGGGAATACTACTGTCATAGTGATGTACTACTGTCATAGTGATGTAGGGAATACTACTGTCATAGTGATGTACTACTGTCATAGTGATGTAGGAATACTACTGTCATAGTGATGTAGGGAATACTACTGTCATAGTGATGTAGGGAATACTACTGTCATAGTGATGTAGGGAATACTACTGTCATAGTGATGTAGGGAATACTACTGTCATAGTGATGTAGGGAATACTACTGTCATAGTGATGTAGGGAATACTACTGTCATAGTGATGTACTACTGTCATAGTGATGTAGGGAATACTACTGTCATAGTGATGTAGGGAATACTACTGTCATAGTGATGTAGGGAATACTACTGTCATAGTGATGTAGGGAATACTACTGTCATAGTGATGTACTACTGTCATAGTAATGTAGGGAATACTACTGTCATAGTGATGTAGGGAATACTACTGTCATAGTGATGTAGGGAATACTACTGTCATAGTGATGTAGGGAATACTACTGTCATAGTGATGTACTACTGTCATAGTGATGTAGGGAATACTACTGTCATAGTGATGTAGGGAATACTACTGTCATAGTGATGTAGGGAATACTACTGTCATAGTGATGTAGGGAATACTACTGTCATAGTGATGTAGGGAATACTACTGTCATAGTGATGTAGGGAATACTACTGTCATATTGATGTACTACTGTCATAGTGATGTAGGGAATACTACTGTCATAGTGATGTAGGGAATACTACTGTCATAGTGATGTAGGGAATACTACTGTCATAGTGATGTACTACTGTCATAGTGATGTAGGGAATACTACTGTCATAGTGATGTAGGGAATACTACTGTCATAGTGATGTAGGGAATACTACTGTCATAGTGATGTACTACTGTCATAGTGATGTAGGGAATACTACTGTCATAGTGATGTAGGGAATACTACTGTCATAGTGATGTACTACTGTCATAGTGATGTAGGGAATACTACTGTCATAGTGATGTACTATTGTCATAGTGATGTAGGGAATACTACTGTCATAGTGATGTAGGGAATACTACTGTCATAGTGATGTAGGGAATACTACTGTCATAGTGATGTACTACTGTCATAGTGATGTAGGGAATACTACTGTCATAGTGATGTAGGGAATACTACTGTCATAGTGATGTACTACTGTCATAGTGATGTAGGGAATACTACTGTCATAGTGATGTAGGGAATACTACTGTCATAGTGATGTAGGGAATACTACTGTCATAGTGATGTACTACTGTCATAGTGATGTAGGGAATACTACTGTCATAGTGATGTACTACTGTCATAGTGATGTAGGGAATACTACTGTCATAGTGATGTAGGGAATACTACTGTCATAGTGATGTAGGGAATACTACTGTCATAGTGATGTAGGGAATACTACTGTCATAGTGATGTAGTGAATACTACTGTCATAGTGATGTAGGGAATACTACTGTCATAGTGATGTAGGGAATACTACTGTCATAGTGATGTACTACTGTCATAGTGATGTAGGGAATACTACTGTCATAGTGATGTAGGGAATACTACTGTCATAGTGATGTAGGGAATACTACTGTCATAGTGATGTAGGGAATACTACTGTCATAGTGATGTAGGGAATACTACTGTCATAGTGATGTAGGGAATACTACTGTCATAGTGATGTACTACTGTCATAGTAATGTAGGGAATACTACTGTCATAGTGATGTAGGGAATACTACTGTCATAGTGATGTAGGGAATACTACTGTCATAGTGATGTAGGGAATACTACTGTCATAGTGATGTACTACTGTCATAGTGATGTAGGGAATACTACTGTCATAGTGATGTAGGGAATACTACTGTCATAGTGATGTAGGGAATACTACTGTCATAGTGATGTAGGGAATACTACTGTCATAGTGATGTAGGGAATACTACTGTCATAGTGATGTAGGGAATACTACTGTCATAGTGATGTAGGGAATACTACTGTCATAGTGATGTAGGGAATACTACTGTCATAGTGATGTACTACTGTCATAGTGATGTAGGGAATACTACTGTCATAGTGATGTAGGGAATACTACTGTCATAGTGATGTAGGGAATACTACTGTCATAGTGATGTACTACTGTCATAGTGATGTAGGGAATACTACTGTCATAGTGATGTAGGGAATACTACTGTCATAGTGATGTAGGGAATACTACTGTCATAGTGATGTACTACTGTCATAGTGATGTAGGGAATACTACTGTCATAGTGATGTAGGGAATACTACTGTCATAGTGATGTAGGGAATACTACTGTCATAGTGATGTAGGGAATACTACTGTCATAGTGATGTAGGGAATACTACTGTCATAGTGATGTAGGGAATACTACTGTCATAGTGATGTAGGGAATACTACTGTCATAGTGATGTACTACTGTATTCTCTACATCACTATGACACATGACTCTGACAATACAGACAGAGAGAGACAGACAGAGAGAGACAATGCCAAGAGCTGAGCAAAGAAAAGAGTCCCCTCATCCAGCTGTTCCTGGGGCTGAGTTCACAAACCTGTTCTACTAACACACTGAAGCCTCAGGACCAGAACATCCAATCAATCAGAATAAAACAAATTACATCTCAATTAAAACTAAACTACATTTCTCATTGGGAAACACAAGCACAAAGCAAAATGCAGTCCTATCTGGCCCTAAATCGACAGTACACCATGGCAAACTATTTGACCATGGTTACTGATCAAAACCTTAGAAAAACCTTGACAAAGTACAGGCTCAGTGAGCACAGCCTTGCCATTGAGAAGGGTAGACACAGGAAAACCCTGGCTGCCTGTAGAGGAAAGGCTGTGCAACCACTGCACCACAGCAGAACCTGAGACAGAGCTGCATTTCCTGACAACATGTCAAAAATATAAAACAATTAGAGAGTGTCATTTCCCCAAATTTGAAACCCATATTCAAGGTTTCAAAGACCTCCCTGATGAGGATAGGCTACCCATCCTGTTGGGGGAGGAAGCAGAAAGCTGTGGGTTGGCAGCGCACTACATCGCTGACTGCCTTAAGATGAGGGACAGTGTCTGACAGACCAATCAACCTGCACATGTCTTCTACTGTATGCTTATTGTTATTGTTCAATGTGGTTATTTTGACCCTTGGTTATTGTTGTTACTGTTGTCCTGTTGACAATTTTGATTCTTGTTATTTTCATATTGTAAATATCAAAAGTAAGCTTTGACATTATGTGCATTGTTACGTCATGTCAATGAAGCAAATTGAATTGAATTGAAAGAGAGAGAGAGAGAGAGAGAGAGAGAGAGAGAGAGAGAGAGAGAGAGAGAGAGAGAGAGAGAGAGACAGACAGAGAGAGAGACAGAGAGAGAGACAGAGAGAGAGAGAGAGACAGAGACACAAATCAGGCCATTCCATAGCAGGTGGTCCCATCAACATCTAACCTGCTGTAATGGATGCTGTTCATTACAGACTGTGCTGCCTAGTCTACCACCTGGTACGCACACACACACACACACACACTGTACCGCCTGGCGAGGGACCTGCACACCCATCTATCCCTGTCAGCCCGATGATGTGTCACTGACAAAACCTTAATTACACCATTAATTAATAGGAGGGGTTTAACTCAGCACGGCAGCACGCAACACTGAACCCACACAGAAACACACACACACACAAACACAAACACACACACGCACACACACACGTGCACCCTGAGCCCAGCATTCATTAGGGCTCTTCATGAGCAATATCTCACGCCGCAAATACACTGTTACATTGAAACGACTACAGAGGGCCCAACACACGCCGACAAGACGGATACTGTATATCAGCCCTTTAAATGTGTTGCTAAACGACTGAAGAGTCTTTCCAGAAACGCATCACATCTACATTATCACCCTCCGAGAATGACCCCACAGCCATCATCACCACGGGACAGTCTCTCTACAATGCCACCACAGGACAGTCTCTCTACAATGCCACCCTAGGACAGTCTCTCTACAATGCCACCCTAGGACAGTCTCTCTACAATGCCACCATAGGACAGTCTCTCTACAATGCCACCATAGGACAGTCTCTCTACAATGCCACCCTAGGACAGTCTCTCTACAATGCCACCATAGGACAGTCTCTCTACAATGCCACCCTAGGACAGTCTCTCTACAATGCCACCCTAGGACAGTCTCTCTACAATGCCACCACAGGACAGTCTCTCTACAATGCCACCCTAGGACAGTCTCTCTACAATGCCACCCTAGGACAGTCTCTCTACAATGCCACCCTAGGACAGTCTCTCTACAATGCCACCACAGGACAGTCTCTCTACAATGCCACCCTAGGACAGTCTCTCTACAATGCCACCATAGGACAGTCTCTCTACAATGCCACCATAGGACAGTCTCTCTACAATGCCACCCTAGGACAGTCTCTCTACAATGCCACCCTAGGACAGTCTCTCTACAATGCCACCACAGGACAGTCTCTCTACAATGCCACCCTAGGACAGTCTCTCTACAATGCCACCCTAGGACAGTCTCTCTACAATGCCACCCTAGGACAGTCTCTCTACAATGCCACCACAGGACAGTCTCTCTACAATGCCACCCTAGGACAGTCTCTCTACAATGCCACCCTAGGACAGTCTCTCTACAATGCCACCATAGGACAGTCTCTCTACAATGCCACCATAGGACAGTCTCTCTACAATGCCACCCTAGGACAGTCTCTCTACAATGCCACCCTAGGACAGTCTCTCTACAATGCCACCACAGGACAGTCTCTCTACAATGCCACCCTAGGACAGTCTCTCTACAATGCCACCCTAGGACAGTCTCTCTACAATGCCACCCTAGGACAGTCTCTCTACAATGCCACCCTAGGACAGTCTCTCTACAATGCCACCACAGGACAGTCTCTCTACAATGCCACCATAGGACAGTCTCTCTACAATGCCACCATAGGACAGTCTCTCTACAATGCCACCCTAGAACTGACAGGGAGGAGGGGGCTATGTGTTTAACCCTGGTCGGTCCCCTCTGTAGTATTACTGTTAGACAGGGGTCTATGTGTTTAACCCTGGTCGTCCCCTCTGTAGTATTACTGTTAGACAGGGGCTATGTGTTTAACCCTGGTCGTCCCCCTCTGTAGTATTACTGTTAGACAGGGGGCTATGTGTTTAACCCTGGTCGTCCCCCTCTGTAGTATTACTGTTAGACAGGGGGCTATGTGTTTAACCCTGGTCGTCCCCCTCTGTAGTATTACTGTTAGACAGGGGGCTATGTGTTTAACCCTGGTCGGTCCCCTCTGTAGTATTACTGTTAGACAGGGGCCTATGTGTTTAACCCTGGTCGTCCCCTCTGTAGTATTACTGTTAGACAGGGGGCTATGTGTTTAACCCTGGTCGTCCCCCTCTGTAGTATTACTGTTAGACAGGGAGCTATGTGTTTAACCCTGGTCGTCCCCTCTGTAGTATTACTGTTAGACAGGGGCCTATGTGTTTAACCCTGGTCGGTCCCCTCTGTAGTATTACTGTTAGACAGGGGGCTATGTGTTTAACCCTGGTCGGTCCCCTCTGTAGTATTACTGTTAGACAGGGGGCTATGTGTTTATCCCTGGTCGTCCCCTCTGTAGTATTACTGTTAGACAGGGGGCTATGTGTTTAACCCTGGTCGGTCCCTCAAAGTACAGACCAGTGCTATATTCCATATTTATTGCCTTTTTGGCTCTGGTCTAAAGTAGTGCGCTACATAGGTAATAGGGTTCTATAGGGCTCTGGTCTGTCAGCATCCTGCCCCCTGTTTGTCTCCGGGCCTCTAGAGGTCACCTGTGTTCCCCTCTGCCTTAGCTCTTCCTCGTGTGTCCTTATTAGTGTTATCCAGGTCACCTGTGCCTTGTTTCCCCTAGAGTATTTTAGCTGTGTTTTTCCCCCTTGTTCCTCACTTGGTTTTTGAGTCTTGGCTATGTGTCTCCTGCTGTGTCCCGCCGTCTTTCCTAGTGATCTAAGCTATCCCAAGTAAGCCTTCCAAGTTATTTTTATTTTGTTTTTCTCCCCTCGTGGAGTTATTTTATTTTTCCTCCTGTTTTGTTTACTTTATCTCCGTTAGTATACCTCTTTCTGAGAAGAACTTTTGTTGGACTATTTTTTGACCTGCAAAGAAACCTCTCCTTAAATTAAATCTACTTTGCCTGGAGTATTGCCTTGAGTGTTTCATTTGGGTCCAACTGTACCTCCTCTGTGGCTAAGGGGTAGAACACCCAACCCTCCACTTCTGAGGCCCAAGTTTGAGCCCAGCCTGTGACATGGTCTAAATTAGTGCACTACATAGGGAATAGGGTTCTACAGGGCTCTGGTCTAAAGTAGTGCACTATATAGGGAATAGGGTTCTATAGGGCCCTGGTCTAAAGTAGTGCACTATATAGGGAATAGGGTTCTATAGGGCCCTGGTCTAAAGTAGTGCACTATATAGGGAATAGGGTTCTATAGGGCCCTGGTCTAAAGTAGTGCACTATATAGGGAATAGGGTTCTATAGGGCCCTGGTCTAAAGTAGTGCACTATATAGGGAATAGGGTTCTATAGGGCCCTGGTCTAAAGTAGTGCACTATATAGGGAATAGGGTTCTATAGGGCTCTGGTCTAAAGTAGTGCACTATATAGGGTTCTATAGGGCCCTGGTCTAAAGTAGTGCACTATATAGGGAATAGGGTTCTACAGGGCTCTGGTCTAAAGTAGTGCACTATGTAGGGAATAGGGTTCTATAGGGCTCTGGTCTAAAGTAGTGCACTATATAGGGAATAGGGTTCTATAGGGCCCTGGTCTAAAGTAGTGCACTATATAGGGAATAGGGTTCTATAGGGCCCTGGTCTAAAGTAGTGCACTATATAGGGAATAGGGTTCTATAGGGCCCTGGTCTAAAGTAGTGCACTATATAGGGAATAGGGTTCTATAGGGCTCTGGTCTAAAGTAGTGCACTATATAGGGTTCTATAGGGCCCTGGTCTAAAGTAGTGCACTATATAGGGAATAGGGTTCTACAGGGCTCTGGTCTAAAGTAGTGCACTATGTAGGGAATAGGGTTCTATAGGGCTCTGGTCTAAAGTAGTGCACTA
Organism: Brachymystax lenok tsinlingensis; assembly: GCA_030435695.1. NCBI lineage: Eukaryota > Metazoa > Chordata > Actinopteri > Salmoniformes > Salmonidae > Brachymystax > Brachymystax lenok. The sequence continues at coordinate 53,122,853 of CM059814.1, read as the reverse complement.
TATAGGGAATAGGGTTCTACAGGGCTCTGGTCTAAAGTAGTGCACTATGTAGGGAATAGGGTTCTATAGGGCTCTGGTCTAAAGTAGTGCACTATATAGGGAATAGGGTTCTATAGGGCCCTGGTCTATAGTAAATCCATCCATACTCGGAACTGTTAAAAATTATATATTTTTTTCAACCAATAAGGATAAGCAATAAGGAATTGAGAACCAAAAGCGCAAGAGAAGTTTCAAGTTTTTAGTACCAAGGAGACAGTCAGCTGAGTGTAACCCATATCGAAAGTTCACAACACATTTTATACTCTTCCCTTATAGCCGCCACCTCCCCAGCTATACATTTCATGACCCCAATGAGTTTCCCCTCTGTTCCCCTGTGGAATGTCCATGGTCTTCTCTTTGTTTGGCCAGATCACAACCCCGTCCGTCTTCTGTCCTGGGAGTGACCCTGCTCTCTGATCCTAGGCTATTTCCTCTTCTCTGATCAGGTTAACCTTTCTAAATGAGCAAACACACAGTTTCATGGCCCAAACTGCATTAATACTCACAGTCATCATTCACTAAACAGGACACAAACAAACTACAGTTTAACTTGAAACATGTAACATTTTAATAGAATCCATCAGAAACCCGACAGAATCGTTCAGATCTTCCTGCTTCCTGCTTCACATTCTGTGTTTATATCCTGTTTGATATCCTGCTTCACATTCTGTGTTCACATCCTGTTTGATATCCTGCTTCACATTCTGTGTTCACATCCTGTTTGATATCCTGCTTCACATTCTGTGTTCACATCCTGTTTGATATCTTGCTTCACATTCTGTGTTTATATCCTGTTTCATATCCTGCTTCACATTCTGTGTTTATATCCTGTTTCATATCCTGCTTCACATTCTGTGTTTATTAAATCCCGTTTGACATCCTGCTTCACATTCTGTGTTTATATCCTGTTTCATATCCTGCTTCACATTCTGTGTTTATTTCCTGCTTGATATCCTGCTTCACATTCTGTGTTTAAATCCTGTTTGATATCCTGCTTCACATTCTATGTTTACATCCTGTTTGATATCCTGCTTCACATTCTGTGTTCAAATCCTGTTTGATATCCTGCTTCACATTCTGTGTTTAAATCCTGTTTGATATCCTGTTTCACATTCTGTGTTTATTAAATCCTGTTTGATATCCTGCTTCACATTCTGTGTTTATATCCTGTTTCATATCTTGCTTCAAATTCTGTGTTTATTAAATCCTGTTTGATATCCTGCTTCACATTCTGTGTTTACATCCTGTTTCATTTTTCTATTTGATTTGTGGTTTGGCAACAAAAAAAAGCCCCATCTGTGTCCCAAATGACATCATAGTCCCCTATGTAGTGCGCTACTGTCAACCAGAGCCCTACGGTCAAAGGGGATAGTGGATAGTGTGCCATTTGGAAGGCGTCGTCAGTCATTAATACGTGGTAGTGCTCTCCATGTGTCTTCTAGGGCCCGAGGGAGCTCTTCACTCCTATTCCTCCTCCCCAGTTATGTTAATCCAACTGCACATCAAAAGTCATTTGCCAACATCAGTCGCAGGGCCGCCTTGCAAATACATGTTATTATATGCAAGCAACCTTGATAAGCGGAGACGAGTCCCGTTGGATCTTAACCCCCCCACCCCACCCCACCCCACCCTGTACGGCACGCTCTGATGTGAAGACGTAATCAAGACGAAACAAACTTGTTTACTTACTGTACGAGCAAAGAAAAACACTGGGTTTGTTGTTGTTTTTTAATTTGTTTTTTTCTCTCTTGCTCGTGGGGTTTCTATTTTAGGGTGAGAGTGAGACTGAAGTGGAGGGAAACATTGTAAACCAGTATGATTGAAACTAAACACTAACTAGTTACAATACAGCTGACTGTAAGTGTGTTTTCAGGCTGTGTGATTCATGGTGTAATTCTGAACTGTTATTTCAGGCTGTGTGATACATGGTGTAATTCTGAACTGTTATTTCAGGCTGTGTGATACATGGTGTAATTCTGCATGTTATTTCAGGCTGTGTGATGCATGGTGTAATTCTGCATGTTATTTCAGGCTGTGTGATTCATGGTGTAATTCTGCCTGTTATTTCAGGCTGTGTGATACATGGTGTAATTCTGAACTGTTATTTCAGGCTGTGTGATACATGGTGTAATTCTGCATGTTATTTCAGGCTGTGTGATGCATGGTGTAATTCTGCATGTTATTTCAGGCTGTGTGATTCATGGTGTAATTCTGCCTGTTATTTCAGGCTGTGTGATACATGGTGTAATTCTGCATGTTATTTCAGGCTGTGTGATACATGGTGTAATTCTGAACTGTTATTTCAGGCTGTGTGATACATGGTGTAATTCTGCATGTTATTTCAGGCTTTGTGATTCATGGTGTAATTCTGCATGTTATTTCAGGCTGTGTGATACATGGTGTAATTCTGCATGTAATTTCAGGCTGTGTGATACATGGTGTAATTCTGAACTGTTATTTCAGGCTGTGTGATTCATGGTGTAATTCTGCCTCTTATTTCAGGCTGTGTGATGCATGGTGTAATTCTGAACTGTTATTTCAGGTTGTGTGATGCATGGTGTAATTCTGAACTGTTATTTCAGGCTGTGTGATGCATGGTGTAATTCTGAACTGTTATTTCAGGCTGTGTGATGCATGGTGTAATTCTGAACTGTTATTTCAGGCTGTGTGATGCATGGTGTAATTCTGCATGTTATTTCAGGCTGTGTGATTCATGGTGTAATTCTGAACTGTTATTTCAGGCTGTGTGATGCATGGTGTAATTCTGCATGTTATTTCAGGCTGTGTGCTGCATGGTGTAATTCTGAACTGTTATTTCAGGCTGTGTGATTCATGGTGTAATTGTGAACTGTTATTTCAGGCTGTGTGATGCATGGTGTAATTCTGAACTGTTATTTCAGGCTGTGTGATACATGGTGTAATTCTGAACTGTTATTTCAGGCTGTGTGATTCATGGTGTAATTCTGCATGTTATTTCAGGCTGTGTGATTCATGGTGTAATTCTGCATGTTATTTCAGGCTGTGTGATACATGGTGTAATTCTGCCTGTTATTTCAGGCTGTGTGATTCATGGTGTAATTCTGCATGTTATTTCAGGCTGTGTGATACATGGTGTAATTCTGAACTGTTATTTCAGGCTGTGTGATACATGGTGTAATTCTGCCTGTTATTTCAGGCTGTGTGATTCATGGTGTAATTCTGCATGTTATTTCAGGCTGTGTGATACATGGTGTAATTCTGAACTGTTATTTCAGGCTGTGTGATACATGGTGTAATTCTGCATGTTATTTCAGGCTGTGTGATACATGGTGTAATTCTGCCTGTTATTTCAGGCTGTGTAATTCATGGTGTAATTCTGCATGTTATTTCAGGCTGTGTGATACATGGTGTAATTCTGAACTGTTATTTCAGGCTGTGTGATACATGGTGTAATTCTGCCTGTTATTTCAGGCTGTGTGATTCATGGTGTAATTCTGCATGTTATTTCAGGCTGTGTGATACATGGTGTAATTCTGAACTGTTATTTCAGGCTGTGTGATACATGGTGTAATTCTGCCTGTTATTTCAGGCTGTGTGATTCATGGTGTAATTCTGCATGTTATTTCAAGCTGTGTGATACATGGTGTAATTCTGAACTGTTATTTCAGGCTGTGTGATGCATGGTGTAATTCTGAACTGTTATTTCAGGCTGTGTGATGCATGGTGTAATTCTGCATGTTATTTCAGGCTGTGTGATTCATGGTGTAATTCTGAACTGTTATTTCAGGCTGTGTGATGCATGGTGTAATTCTTAACTGTTATTTCAGGCTGTGTGATACATGGTGTAATTCTGCATGTTATTTCAGGCTGTGTGATACATGGTATAATTCTGCATGTTATTTCAGGCTGTGTGATTCATGGTGTAATTCTGAACTGTTATTTCAGGCTGTGTGATGCATTGTGTAATTCTGAACTGTTATTTCAGGCTGTGTGATACATGGTGTAATTCTTAATGTTATTGCCTTATTTACATAATTATTCAGACCCTTCGCTGTGAGACTCGAAATTCATCTCAGGTACATCATGTTTCCATTGATCATCCTTGAGATATTTCCACAACTTGATCGGAGTTCACCTGTGTTATCTTAAATTGATTGGACATTTGGAAAGATGCACAGTGGTTGGTTGGCAGTGCATGTCAGAGCAAAAACAAAGCCATGAGGTTGAAGGAATTGTCCGTGCAGCTCCGAGACAGGATTGTGTCGAAGGCACAGATCTGGGGAAGGGTACCAAAACATTTCTGCAGCATTGAAGGACCCCAAGAACACAGTGGCCTCCATCATTCTTGAATGGAAGAAGTTTGGAACCACCAAGACTCTTCCTAGATTGGCCGCCCGGCCAAACTGAGCAATCGGGGGGAGAAGGGCCTTGGTCAGGGAGGTGGCCAAGAACCCGATGGTCACTCTGACAGAGCTCCAGAGTTCCTCTGTGGAGATGGGAGAACCTTTCAGAAGGACAACCATCTCTGCAGCACTCCACCAATCAGGCCTTAATGGTAGAGTGGCCAGACGGAAGCCACTCCTCAGTAAAAGGCATATGACTGTCTGCTTGGAGTTTGCCAAAAGGAACCTAAAGGAATCTCAGACCATGAGATACAAGATTCTCTGGTCTGATGACACCAAAATTGAACTCTTTGGCCTGAATGCCAAGCGTCAAGTCTGGAGGAAACCTGACACCATCACTACGGTGAATTATGGTGGAGGCAGCAGATGTTTTTTCCTTGAGTGTTCCAGCCAGAGCCCGGACTTGAACCCGATCAAACATCTCTGGAGAGACTTGAAAATAGCTGTGCAGTGAGGCTCCCCATCCAACCTGACAGAGCTTGAGAGGATCTGCAGAGAAGAATGGGAGAAACTCCCCAAATACAGGTGTGCCAAGCTTGTAGCGTAATACCCAAGAAGACTCGAAGCTGTAATCGCTGCCAAAGGTGCTTCAACAAAGGACTGAGTAAAGGGTCTGAATACTTACGCAAATGTGATATTTCAGTTTTACATTTCTTATAAAAACCTGTTTTTGCTTCGTCATTATGGGGTATTGTGTGTAGATTAATGAGGGGGGAAAAAAACGATTTAATCAATTTTAGAATAAAGCTGTAACATAACAACATGTGGAAGAGGTCAATGTGTCTGAATACTTTCCGAATGCACTGTACATGCAATCTCTTCTTGATGTTGAACTCAAATATGATCATTTAGGCAACTACACAAAGTCACAAAGATTCATTGTGACAAGACTTTGTCCTGGACTCTACATCAGATATTCCAGGGGATGACCGTAATGCCTCTCCTACTCTGTCAAGACATCTGCAGCATGTTGAAGTTGTATAGTTTTACTGTTTGTCCTGGACTCCACATCAGATATTCCAGGGGATGACCATAACGCCTCTCCTACTCTGTCAAGACATCTGCAGCATATTGAATTTGTATTGTTTGCCTGTGCGTGTGATGACTACACCAGTCTGTATCACACAATGTTATAATGATAGTGATTCCTGCCTGCCAGAGGGGCTTCTGCTGATTAAAGAATCTTAAAATGAGAAGAGAGAAGAGAACAGCAAAGACAACACAGAGAGCATCCCAAATGGCACCCTATTCCCCATATAGTGCACTACTTTAGACCCTATTCCCTACATAGTGCACCTCTCTCTCTCTCTCTCTCTCTCTCTCTCTCTCTCTCTCTCTCTCTCTCTTTCTCACCCTCTGTCTGTCTCCCCCATGTGCCCTGGTCTAAAGTTGTGCACTATATAGGGAATATGAAGCCATTTGTGACTCAGACAGACTCATATAAGAAGAATGCGACCGCAAGGAAACAATTGCCTTGAAGGATAAAAGTGTCCTGTATATCCAATAAGGGATGCTGTGTATCGGGCAGGCTTTATGAAAGGCTAATGGGTTCCTGCCGAGAAGCAGATTACAAAACTTGGTGCTTTGACCACAACAGTTTAATACAACAGAAAAAGGAGACTACTGTGCGTTCTAAATGACACCCTATTCCCTAAATACACTTAGAAAAAAAGGGTTCTTCAGCTGTCCCCAATAGGAGAACCCTTTTTGGTTCCAGGTAGATCCCTTTCGGGTTTCAATGTAGAACCCTCTGTAAAAAGGGTTCTACATGGAATCAGAAGATCTGAAACCAAAAGGGTTTTCCTCCTAAGGGTTCTCCTATGGGGACAGCTGAATAACCCTTTTAGGTTCTAGACAGACCGGTATTTTCTAAGAGTGATGTTTTAAAGAAGTGCACTACAGTGGGGAAAAAAAAGTATTTAGTCAGCCACCAATTGTGCAAGTTCTCTCACTTAAAAAGATGAGAGAGAGGCCTGTAATTGTCATCATAGGTACACTCAACTATGACAGACAAAATGAGGAAAAAAAAATCCAGAAAATCATATTGTAGGATTTTTAATGAATTTATTTGCAAATTATGGTGGAAAATAAGTATTTGGTCAATAACAAAAGTTTATCTCAAAACTTTGTTATATACCCTTTGTTGTCAATGACAGAGGTAAAATGTTTTCTGTAAGTCTTCACAAGGTTTTCACACACTGTTGCTGGTATTTTGGCCCATTACTCCATGCAGATCTCCTCTAGAGCAGTGATGTTTTGGGGCTGTCGCTGGGCAACACGGACTTTCAACTCCCTCCAAAGATTTTCTATGGGGTTAAGATCTGGAGACTGGCTAGGCCACTCCAGGACCTTGAAATGCTTCTTACGAAGCCACTCCTTCGTTGCCCGGGCGGTGTGTTTGGGATCATTGTCATGCTGAAAGACCCAGCCACGTTTCATCTTCAATGCCCTTGCTGATGGAAGGAGGTTTTTACTCAAAATCTCACGATACATGGCCCCATTCATTCTTTCCTTTACACGGATCAGTCGTCCTGGTCCCTTTGCAGAAAAACAGCCCGAAAGCATGATGTTTCCACCCCCATGCTTCACAGTAGGTATGGTGTTCTTTGGATGCAACTCAGCAATCTGTCCTCCAAACACGACGAGTTGAGTTTTTACCAAAAAGTTCTATTTTGGTTTCATCTGACCATATGACATTCTCCCAATCCTCATCTGGATCATCCAAATGCTCTCTAGCAAACTTCAGACGGGCCTGAACATGTACTGGCTTAAGCAGGGGGACACGTCTGGCACTGCAGGATTTGAGTCCCTGGCGGCGTAGTGTGTTACTGATGGTAGGCTTTGTTACTTTGGTCCCAGCTCTCTGCAGGTCATTCACTAGGTCCCCGTGTGGTTCTGGGATTTTTGCTCACCGTTCTTGTGATCATTTTGACCCCACGGGTGAGATCTTGCGTGGAGCCCCAGATTGAGGAAGATTATCAGTGGTCTTGTATGTCTTCCATTTCCTAATAATTGCTCCCACAGTTGATTTCTTCAAACCAAGCTGCTTACCTATTGCAGATTCAGTCTTCCCAACCTGGTGCAGGTCTACAATTTTGTTTCTGGTGTCCTTTGACAGCTCTTTGGTCTTGGCCATAGTGGAGTTTGGAGTGTGACTGTTTGAGGTTGTGGACAGGTGTCTTTTATACTGATAACAAGTTCAAACAGGTGCCATTAATACAGGTAACGAGTGGAGGACAGAGGAGCCTCTTAAAGAAGAAGTTACAGGTCTGTGAGAGCCAGAAATCTTGCTTGTTTGTATGTGACCAAATACTTATTTTCCACCATAATTTGCAAATAAATTCATAAAAATCCTACAATGTGATTTTCTGGATTTTTTTCCCTCATTTTGTCTGTCATAGTTGAAGTGTACCTATGATGAAAATTACAGGCCTCTCTCATCTTTTTAAGTGAGAGAACTTGCACAATTGGTGGCTGACTAAATACTTTTTTCCCCCACTGTATATAGGGAATAGGGGGCCATTTGGCTGGTCTAAAGTAGTGCACTATATAGGAAATAGGGGTCAATTTGGGATGCATATCCATTTGTGTCTGATCTGATTAATCCGTAGTATGATTGATGCCTTGCATATGACAACGTTAATACAGGGTTCACAACCTTTCTATCTGAATACGTTTTCCTTACCAAATCTGTCCCTCAGAATTATACATTACTGTCTGATTTCACTACTGTCTGATTTCACTACTGTCTGATTTAATTACTGTCTGATTTAATTACTGTCTGACTTCTGATTTAATTACTGTCTGATTTCACTACTGTCTGATTTCACTACTGTCTGATTTCACTACTGTCTGATTTCACTACTGTCTGATTTCACTACTGTCTGATTTAATTACTGTCTGATTTCACTACTGTCTGATTTTATTACTGTCTGATTTCATTACTGTCTGATTTTATTACTGTCTGATTTCATTAATGTCTGATTTCACTACTGTCTGATTTTATTACTGTCTGATTTCACTACTGTCTGATTATATTACTGTCTGATTTCATATACAGTCTGATTTAACTACTGTCTGATTTTATTACTGTCTGATTTCACTATTGTCTGATTTAATTACTGTCTGATTTAATTACTGTCTGATTTAATTACTGTCTGATTTCACTACTGTCTGATTTCATTACTGTCTGATTTCATTACTGTCTGGTAGTCTCTGTCTGTTTATCAGTTTCTGTCTCCCTCCTTCTCAGTCTCTCTAAAATTCAAATTCAATCTGCTTTATTGGCATGAAAAATATTGTGTCAATATTGCCAAAGCACCAATGTTTACAATATACATTGAGATAAAATAATGAATGATAGCAAATAGTAATGTACACTGGTAGTAAATAATTAATACCACCATCATTAAACTGCTATCATTACCATCACCCTACTACCATCATCATTACTACTGCTACCACCACCACCATCATTAAACTGCTATCATTACCATCACCCTACTACCATCATCATTACTACTACCACCACCATCATTAAACTGCTATCATTACCATCACCCTACTACCATCATCATTACTACTACTACCACCATCATCATTAAACTGCTATCATTACCATCACCCTACTACCATCATCATTACTACCACCACCACCATTATAAAAAACTGCTATCATTACCATCACCCTACTACCATCATCATTACTACTACTACCACCATCATTAAACTGCTATCATTACCATCACCCTACTACCATCATCATTACTACTACCACCATCATTAAACTGCTATCATTACCATCACCTTACTACCATCATCATTACTACTACTACCACCACCATCATTAAACTGCTATCATTACCATCACCCTACTACCATCATCATTACTACTACTACCACCACCATCATTAAACTGCTATCATTACCATCACCCTACTACCATCATCATTACTACTACCACCATCATTAAACTGCTATCATTACCATCACCCTACTACCATCATCATTACTACTACCACCATCATTAAACTGCTATCATTACCATCACCCTACTACCATCATCATTACTACTACCACCACCATCATTAAACTGCTATCATTACCATCACCCTACTACCATCATCATTACTACTACTACCACCACCATCATTAAACTGCTATCATTACCATCACCCTACTACCATCATCATTACTACTACCACCATCATTAAACTGCTATCATTACCATCACCCTACTACCATCATCATTACTACCACCACCATCATTAAACTGCTATCATTACCATCACCCTACTACCATCACCATTACTACTACCACCATCATTAAACTGCTATCATTACCATCACCCTACTACCATCATCATTACTACTACCACCACCATCATTAAACTGCTATCATTACCATCCCCCTACTACCGTCATCATTACTACTACTACCACCATCATTAAACTGCTATCCTTACCATCACCCTACTACCATCATCATTACTACTACTACTACCACCATTAAACTGCTATCATTACCATCACCCTACTACCATCACCATTACTACTACCACCATCATTAAACTGCTATCATTACCATCACCCTACTACCATCATCATTAAACTGTTATCATTATCATCACCCTACTACCATCATCATTACTACTACTACCACCACCATCATTAAACTGCTATCATTATCATCACCCTACTACCATCACCATTACTACTACTACCACCACCATCATTAAACTGCTATCATTATCATCACCATACCACCATCACCATTACTACTACTACTACCACCACCATTAAACTGCTATCATTATCATCACCCTACTACCATCATCATTACTACTACACCACCACCATCATTAAACTGCTATCATTATCATCACCCTACCACCATCATCATTACTACCACCACTACCATCATTAAACTGCTATCATTACCATCACCCTACTACCATCATCATTACTACCACCACCACCATCATTAAACTGCTATCATTACCATCCCCCTACTACCATCATCATTACTTCTACTACCACCACCATCATTAAACTGCTATCATTACCATCACCCTACTACCATCATCATTACTACTACTACCACCATCATTAAACTGCTATCCTTACCATCACCCTACTACCATCATCATTACTTCTACTACCACCATCATTAAACTGCTATCCTTACCATCACCCTACTACCATCATCATTACTACTACTACCATCATTAAACTGCTATCATTACCATCACCCTACTACCATCATCATTACTTCTACTACCACCACCATCATTAAACTGCTATCATTACCATCACCCTACTACCATCATCATTACTACTACCACCACCATCATTAAACTGCTATCATTACCATCACCCTGCTACCATCATCATTACTACTACTACTACCACCACCATCATTACACTGCTATCATTACCATCACCCTACTACCATCATCATTACTACTACTACTACCACCATTAAACTGCTATCATTACCATCACCCTACTACCATCATCATTACTACTACCACCATCATTAAACTGCTATCATTACCATCACCCTACTACCATCATCATTACTACTACCACCACCATCATTAAACTGCTATCATTACCATCCCCCTACTACCGTCATCATTACTACTACTACCACCATCATTAAACTGCTATCCTTACCATCACCCTACTACCATCATCATTACTACTACTACTACCACCATTAAACTGCTATCATTACCATCACCCTACTACCATCACCATTACTACTACCACCATCATTAAACTGCTATCATTACCATCACCCTACTACCATCATCATTACTACTACCACCACCATCATTAAACTGCTATCATTACCATCCCCCTACTACCGTCATCATTACTACTACTACCACCATCATTAAACTGCTATCCTTACCATCACCCTACTACCATCATCATTACTACTACTACTACCACCATTAAACTGCTATCATTACCATCACCCTACTACCATCACCATTACTACTACCACCATCATTAAACTGCTATCATTACCATCACCCTACTACCATCATCATTACTACTACCACCACCATCATTAAACTGCTATCATTACCATCACCCTACTACCAACATCATTACTACTACCACTACCACCACCATTAAACTGCTATCATTACCATCACCCTACTACCATCATCATTACTACTACTACTACCACCATCATTAAACTGCTATCATTACCATCACCCTACTACCATCATCATTACTACTACTACCACCACCATCATTAAACTGCTATCATTACCATCACCCTACTACCATCATCATTAAACTGTTATCATTATCATCACCCTACTACCACCACCATTAAACTGCTATCATTACCATCACCCTACTAACATCACCATTACTACCACCACCACCATCATTAAACTGCTATCATTACCATCACCCTACTACCATCATCATTACTACCACCACTACCATCATTAAACTGCTATCATTACCATCACCCTACTACCATCATCATTACTACCACCACTACCATCATTAAACTGCTATCATTACCATCACCCTACTACCAACATCATGACTACTACCACCACCACCATTAAACTGCTATCATTACCATCACCCTACTACCATCATCATTACTTCTACTACCACCACCATCATTAAACTGCTATCATTACCATCACCCTACTACCATCATCATTACTACTACTACCACCATCATTAAACTGCTATCCTTACCATCACCCTACTACCATCATCATTACTACTACTACCACCACCATCATTAAACTGCTATCATTATCATCACCCTACTACCATCATCATTACTTCTACTACCACCACCATCATTAAACTGCTATCATTACCATCACCCTACTACCATCATCATTACTACTACCACCACCATCATTAAACTGCTATCATTACCATCACCCTGCTACCATCATCATTACTACTACTACTACCACCACCATCATTACACTGCTATCATTACCATCACCCTACTACCATCATCATTACTACTACTACTACCACCATTAAACTGCTATCATTACCATCACCCTACTACCATCATCATTACTACTACCACCATTACACTGCTATCATTACCATCACCCTACTACCATCACCATTACTACTACCACCACCATTAAACTGCTATCATTACCATCACCCTACTACCATCACCATTACTACCACCACCATCATTAAACTGCTATCATTACCATCACCCTACTACCATCATCATTACTACTACCACCATCATTAAACTGATATCATTACCATCACCCTACTACCATCATCATTACTACTACCACCATCATTAAACTGCTATCATTACCATCACCCTACTACCATCATCATTACTACTACTACCACCACCACCATCATTAAACTGCTATCATTACCATCACCCTGCTACCATCATAATTACTACTACTACTACCACCATTATTAAACATCTATCATTACCATCACCCTACTACCAACATCATTACTACTACTACCACCACCATCATTAAACTGCTATCATTACCATCACCCTACTACCATCATCATTACTACTACCACCATCATTAAACTGCTATCATTACCATCACCCTACTACCATCATCATTACTACCACCACCATCATTAAACTGCTATCATTACCATCACCCTACTACCATCACCATTACTACTACCACCATCATTAAACTGCTATCATTACCATCACCCTACTACCATCATCATTACTACTACCACCACCATCATTAAACTGCTATCATTACCATCCCCCTACTACCGTCATCATTACTACTACTACCACCATCATTAAACTGCTATCCTTACCATCACCCTACTACCATCATCATTACTACTACTACTACCACCATTAAACTGCTATCATTACCATCACCCTACTACCATCACCATTACTACTACCACCATCATTAAACTGCTATCATTACCATCACCCTACTACCATCATCATTACTACTACCACCACCATCATTAAACTGCTATCATTACCATCACCCTACTACCAACATCATTACTACTACCACTACCACCACCATTAAACTGCTATCATTACCATCACCCTACTACCATCATCATTACTACTACTACTACCACCATCATTAAACTGCTATCATTACCATCACCCTACTACCATCATCATTACTACTACTACCACCACCATCATTAAACTGCTATCATTACCATCACCCTACTACCATCATCATTAAACTGTTATCATTATCATCACCCTACTACCATCATCATTACTACTACTACCACCACCATCATTAAACTGCTATCATTATCATCACCCTACTACCATCACCATTACTACTACCACCACCATTAAACTGCTATCATTACCATCACCCTACTACCATCATCATTACTACTACTACTACCACCACCATTAAACTGCTATCATTATCATCACCCTACTACCATCATCATTACTACTACTACCACCACCATCATTAAACTGCTATCATTATCATCACCCTACTACCATCACCATTACTACTACCACCACCATTAAACTGCTATCATTACCATCACCCTACTACCATCACCATTACTACCACCACCACCATCATTAAACTGCTATCATTACCATCACCCTACTACCATCATCATTACTACCACCACTACCATCATTAAACTGCTATCATTACCATCACCCTACTACCATCATCATTACTACCACCACTACCATCATTAAACTGCTATCATTACCATCACCCTACTACCAACATCATTACTACTACCACCACCACCATTAAACTGCTATCATTACCATCACCCTACTACCATCATCATTACTTCTACTACCACCACCATCATTAAACTGCTATCATTACCATCACCCTACTACCATCATCATTACTACTACTACCACCACCATCATTAAACTGCTATCATTACCATCACCCTACTACCATCATCATTACTTCTACTACCACCATCATTAAACTGCTATCCTTACCATCACCCTACTACCATCATCATTACTACTACTACCACCACCATCATTAAACTGCTATCATTACCATCACCCTACTACCATCATCATTACTACTACTACCACCACCATCATTAAACTGCTATCATTACCATCACCCTACTACCATCATCATTACTACTACCACCACCATCATTAAACTGCTATCATTACCATCACCCTGCTACCATCATCATTACTACTACTACTACCACCACCATCATTACACTGCTATCATTACCATCACCCTACTACCATCATCATTACTACTACTACTACCACCATTAAACTGCTATCATTACCATCACCCTACTACCATCATCATTACTACTACCACCACCATCATTAAACTGCTATCATTACCATCACCCTACTACCATCATCATTACTACTACCACCACCATCATTAAACTGCTATCATTACCATCACCCTACTACCATCATCATTACTACTACTACCACCATCATTAAACTGCTATCCTTACCATCACCCTACTACCATCATCATTACTACTACTACCCACCATTAAACTGCTATCATTACCATCACCCTACTACCATCATCATTACTACCACCACCACCATCATTAAACTGCTATCATTACCATCACCCTACTACCATCATCATTACTACTACCACCACCATCATTAAACTGCTATCATTACCATCACCCTACTACCATCATCATTACTACTACTACCACCATCATTAAACTGCTATCCTTACCATCACCCTACTACCATCATCATTACTACTACTACTACCACCATTAAACTGCTATCATTACCATCACCCTACTACCATCACCATTACTACTACCACCATCATTAAACTGCTATCATTACCATCACCCTACTACCATCATCATTACTACTACTACCACCACCATCATTAAACTGCTATCATTACCATCACCCTACTACCATCATCATTAAACTGTTATCATTATCATCACCCTACTACCATCATCATTACTACTACTACCACCACCACCATCATTAAACTGCTATCATTACCATCACCCTGCTACCATCATCATTACTACTACTACCACCATCATCATTAAACTGCTATCATTACCTTCACCCTGCTACCATCATCATTACTACTACTACTACCACCATCATTAAACTGCTATCATTACCATCACCCTACTACCATCACCATTACTACCACCACCACCATCATTAAACTGCTAACATTACATTCACCCTGCTACCACCATCATTACTACTACTACTACCACCACCATTAAACTGCTATCATTACCATCACCCTACTACCATCATCATTACTACTACCACCATCATTAAACTGCTATCATTACCATCACCCTACTACCATCATCATTACTACCACCACCACCATCATTAAACTGTTATCATTACCATCACCCTACTACCATCATCATTACTACTACTACCACCACCATCATTAAACTGCTATCATTACCATCACCCTACTACCATCATCATTACTACTACCACCACCATCATTAAACTGCTATCATTACCATCACCCTACTACCATCATTAAACTGCTATCATTACCATCACCCTACTACCATCATCATTACTACTGCTACCACCACCATTAAACTGCTATCATTACCATCACCTTACTACCATCATCATTACTACTACTACCACCACCATCATTAAACTGCTATCATTACCATCACCCTACTACCATCATCATTACTACTACTACCACCATCATCATTAAACTGCTATCATTACCATCACCCTACTACCATCATAATTACTACCACCACTACCATCATTAAACTGCTATCATTACCATCACCCTACTACCATCATCATCATTACTACTACCACCACCATCATTAAACTGCTATCATTACCATCACCCTACTACCATCACCATTACTACTACCACCACCATTAAACTGCTATCATTACCATCACCCTACTACCATCACCATTACTACTACCACCATCATTAAACTGCTATCATTACCATCACCCTACTACCATCATCATTACTACCACCACTACCATCATTAAACTGCTATCATTACCATCACCCTACTACCATCATCATTACTACTACCACCATCATTAAACTGCTATCATTACCATCACCCTACTACCATCATCATTACTACCACCACTACCATCATTAAACTGCTATCATTACCATCACCCTACTACCATCATCATTACTACCACCACTACCATCATTAAACTGCTATCATTACCATTACCCTACTACCATCATCATTACTACCACCACTACCATCATTAAACTGCTATCATTACCATCACCCTGCTACCATCATAATTACTACTACTACTACCACCACCATTAAACTGCTATCATTACCATCACCCTACTACCATCATCATTACTACTACCACCATCATTAAACTGCTATCATTACCATCACCCTACTACCATCATCATTAAACTGCTATCATTACCATCACCCTACTACCACCATCATTACTACTACCACCACCACCATTAAACTGCTATCATTACCATCACCCTACTACCATCATCATTACTACTACTACCACCACCATCATTAAACTGCTATCATTACCATCACCCTACTACCATCATCATTACTACTACTACCACCACCACCATCATTAAACTGCTATCATTACCATCACCCTGCTACCATCATCATTACACTGTTATCATTATCATCACCCTACTACCATCATCA